>JAJJMB010008870.1:648935-1010273 GCA_023531105.1 Papaver atlanticum
TCCTTTTGATTACGAAGCCAATAATGGTTTAGAGGAACGAGTTTATTTTGAAAATACTGTTTTATTGTCTAGTGATTTAGAAACAATAGTCTTAGACAAAGAAAATGAACTCGTATTGATGAGTGAGGATGAACTTGACTTAGAAGAATCAATTGCCTATTTTCAGGAATCTGATGACCTAGAAATTAAGGAGATTGTGACTAGTCTATCTAGAGACACTGAAAACTTTAAGTTTGGGGGTGATTATCACTAGACAATCCTTCACAATGGTGGAATCCAGAGTCTCGGTGTTTTCTTTATATTTTTGATACAACTTTATTTAAATTGTTGAGTTTAATTTGAGTCTAAAAAATCCTTCACAAGTTCGAGCAACGAATCTTTTTACCACTACAACTACAAAACACATCAAAGTTTCAAGTTTGAGAAACTAATGAGGTGCAATTATGTTCGCCGGCGGCCCGTCTTTGGCTTTGACCAATCATATCTTTTCAACTTGGTCGGACGATATCCAAAAGGTCACCAAAGATTGGACGAACAGCTGGGAGCATTTAGTAAATAATTTAAGTATGAGATACATGCAAAAGGTTTCATATGGATGTCTAGTATAACATACTAAAAAACCACATCAATCGGATTAACGAGCTAAAAGATACAACTTAAAAGGCGAGCTAGGTCATGGCTGAAAACTGACAGAATTCCTCCTGAATCCTCCCTGATTTTTACTGTCGGGATGTTTTCACCTCCTAAACGAGCTCAAAACCTAAATATTATCGCGTAGAAAGATAGGAAATTCTTTTCTTATAAGAACGGAGGGGCGGATTATCAAAATCTGAGTTCGTATGAGAATTTTACAGCAGTTTTAGTACGGGTTTCACATCTGAATTTTCTGATTCCGAAATTTCACAAATTAACATAAACCGCCGCAAATCATCTCAACCATCCAACTTGGCTAGATGATTTAACCGGTTTATATCTAATTTCGGCCGACCAATATGATGTCAAAATGTCTACCAGCCATCATTCTCCTATAAGGACCGACAACCTCATCTTTGACGTACATGGATAGCTCCTGGCAGCTTCCCAAAGATGGCCGGTCATGCTCTTTTTAAGACATTGAGTTCCGCGACTAACCAATGCTTCCTGAGCATCGATTATTTTGAGGTGCTTGCTTAAAAGCGATGTTTTATATGCATCGATTACAAACGATATTTTATAAATATCGATTTCACAAATAACTTAATTATTTGACCTAAAGCATTGTGTGCTATTTTTTGCGGAAAGTCTCACAACTTGACTTGTCACATATGACTGCCTGCCGCCTAGCTTGCGCATGATTTGTCGAAATAATTAGGTCTTGCAAGCAAGACCCGCTCAGCAACTTGCTACATATTTTTCTACAAAATACTCGAGACATCAAACATGTCACAAACTGGGGGATGTTCATCAGGGTATTGGTCTGGCGGTTTACGGCGTGCGGAATGCAACACGCCCATTATGAGAAAGTGTCAGGAAAGGCGGACAATTAGTGGCAGTAGAGAAGTAGTGGGTGTAAAACCAACCAGTCTTCCCTTCATAATAGGGACGTGGTTTTCACCATTTTACATGATCCCCACTTCTCCATCACTCAACTACTTCCACTTCCTATGAGATCAGTGTGTGTTCGCCTATGACTTGAATAAATAGATTTTCAATCTATTTCAACAAAAACAATGTTATCAACACAAGTATCCGGAAAACACCAAGAACTTATGGCTTACATTCTGCAAACTGGTTCTACATTCAGATACAAGTCATAAAACAACCACACCTTCATAGTTCATCATTCTGATCTCAACACCTTCTTTGCTTCCCTCCCTAAGATAAACCCTTCTCCTTCATTTTGTGACCGAAGCAAGACTGGAACGACCATTTCTTGGTTTAGGCAGAATTGTACAGATTTATCTCTCGAATCTAAAGTACTCATGTACAATACATTTGTTTAAGGTTTAGATTCGTTTCTCGGCGGCACACCTAATTTACCATTTTCAGCAGAATCATTTTTTACCCTACTACAAATTGGCGATCACAGTGGGAGATTAATATCTTGGTTGAAAAATCAGTTTCTTTATTTCATTCCAGTTTTCTCAATTTCAAAAGGGTTGATCTTAGATCTAATTCAATCATTAAACTCAATTTAGGTTCAACAACCAATTTTAATTCTGGTGTTCCGTTCGTTAAGAAGCTTCACAAAAATGCTTTTTCAAGCAATGCTACGTGGAATGCCTTGGATAGCCGAGCACCAGTAAATCTCCCTGATTAAAGGACCTGAAAGCCTCGTGGAGACACAATAAGACGTGACTACTACTTAAAATGGCACAATGGCTTCTCTCGAGATCCGTATGGAGCAACCGCCTTTTATGCAACACCATAAGTGTTATATGGAGCAAGCCGGAAACGCCTCAGAGTTATCACTGATATTAATATCGCCAGGGTCCACACCCAGAGAGATAAAGGGAAGATTCGCATAGCCGTTGTTCCAGTATGAAGACAGTCGACAACAAATCTTAACACCAGTGTAGTCCTAGAAAGGCACCTGCAGAGATCACGAAAGCAAAGGTCTATCTCTATTCCACCACTACTACCATTTTATGGTCAGGAGTATCCGCTATCACTTCATCAGCAAAACGTGTAGATCCAGACCATGGCGTAATTCCGGGAATTCGTACATATACAATAACAAAGGAGGCTTGACACATCTTCAAATCATCATAAAGGGGTTCGCCTATTATGCAAACCCAAGCAAGAGCAAGCCCGGGATATCTTCAGATCTACTGGAGCCGACACCTCAAGAGAGCAGACTCAAGAAGATAACGATGCCCGCATCATCATGCCAGGAAAGAATCCGCAGCCGAGATAACCTCACGCAGAGGAGATCCGATAAGTTGCTGCACCAAGAGGACCCACGTCTCCCATATTTCCTTTGCCTAGGGAAACGGGTAATGCTAAAGAACATATCTCACATCTTTGGAATACTTAAGAGGAATACGAGTATCACCAGATGTTATGACTCGAAGATTTCTCCAAATCGCCTACCAGAAGAGCCTACACCGGGTACAGCAAAAACGCGCCGAACAACACCTCCGATCGGTTCCAGATGGTGACGCTCCCTACCATAAATATCTCTTCATTCCCGAGCCGATCACCCTCAAGACTTGGATAGGATGTTCCAGCAAAATAACAAACGTCTCAATGACTACGTCAACAGATCCAGAATTGAAGCCTTCGACTTCCAAGTCTACTGCTGGTGCTAACACGGTAATCACCAAGAATACACTTCATCAGCAACGTCACCCACGGTAATCTCCAAAACTCCCTCATGTCTTTCTCCATTTGGGTCGTACCCCTGCTGAAAAATCATAAAATAGCAAAAAATGGTTCAAGCATGGAGATTCAAGTAAAAACCACAAAATTCATAAAGCATTTATATTAGCAACCTAAACATTAATTAAAAAGTGTTTTAGCACATGTCGTGTAGTTTAGAAAGGTTACGGGTCGTTTTGCAAGAGCTCCGTCAGAAACGTTTTTACACTGCACTCTGTAGGAATTGACACTGTCGTTAATTGATGAAGAATCTGAGAGTGAGACATATACCAAACGATTCGTATGGAAATCTTCTACAACATACTAAAAAGGCACATTAATCCAATGAATGAGCTATAAATGAAAGCCGAAACTCTCAACTACGTGACAGTTGAAAACTTACAGAATTCTTCCTGGGAAATTTTGAATTCTCGGTGTCAAGTCCTTTTCACCCACCAAACAGACTCCGAATCAAGAAATTGTTTTGAAGAAGTTAGATCTTCCTATTATCTAAAAAATGAGAGGTCAACCACTTCATTCCGAAATCGAGTGAAGATTTTGCGGCATTTTTGGCAAAAAGACACAAATTTAAAATTTCCAGTAAGTCAAATACACCAAGGTCACACTTACGATCAGGCAAGCAACAATAGGCGAGCTTCCGCACGCAGGGACTCAGGGGGAGATGCTTCACCGAAAATAAAATAGGGGAAAGAATAGAAGGAGAAATAAACTCACGTATGTGAGTTATATGAAAGGGAGAAACTCATCCTTTGGGCCATAACGGCTGATCAAAGCCTTTTAATGTTTGTGGTCGTGGCTAGCATCACCACCTATGCTCTCCTAAAGCTCGTGGACGTAGATACCACTACTTATGCCTCTCCCGCTCATCCAAGATTCGTGGTCGTGGTTACCAAAGCCCATGACCACCATTACCACGCCTCTCCCTGCTAAGTTCGTGCCCGTAGCTAACACGCCTCTCCCTGCCAGGTCCGTGCTCGTAGTCACCATGCCTCTGATGTGATTTTATGTTGTTATAAAAAGTGATAAGTAGAGTTTGTTCAACTCGGACTTGTGAAGACTCGATTCTAGACTTATATTCCGATTAAAATAGCAAATAAACAAAGATGATATCAATATTACGAGAGACTGGGACTTAGGATTCCACCAAACTTCACAATCAATTGGTTCATACGATGATTCATGACAATACTAGCTCTTTTATAGACTCTATTCCTTTGCCAAAAGTAGATTTTATAAAGCATTAGATGAAATAATAAGTATAGTGCATCAAAAGTTCTTAGACTAAGCATACACTATCAAACAAAATCACAAATAATCAACGAAAATCATAAATTGATTGAAAAGCAATGCAAAAAGTCATAAGAATCAATTATAATTACCATCAATTGTGAAACATGGCTTCCTCCGTCATCCCAGTGTTGGGGTTTAGCTCCTCATGGTAAAAACATGCTCAAAAGATTGATTCATGGCTCAAAAAGTGTTTTTATTGAAGAGAAATAATAATACAGCGAATCTGCAACGCTTTTCTGGTGTTACTGAAATCACCGTTACAATGAAGTGCTGTTAATAAACGATAAATCGGTTCTGCTGTTGAAGAACGACACTCGTCTGCGACTGTTCCGTGTGGGTCAATGTTCTTCATGTTCTTCAGCAGTAGTAGCAGCAGAACCCGGTTTCCTGCACCTTTGATTTCTCGGCTCTGTCATGTTCTAAACTTTCCCTAACTTTCGACACCCCTTCTATATGACCCAACCAATCTATTTATATCAAAAAAGCGATTAAATCTCTCCAAAATCTTCCAAAATCTCTTCCTTTCTCTTCAAGGCAAAGTTGCGGCAATTTCTTGTTTTAGAATTTATACGCGTTTCTGAGCTTTCCTTTTGATTCTAAACTCTTCCTTAGATAGATACCAATCTTTGGGAAGGTTTATAGCACTTTAATCTCTCTAAAATTTCCTAAAACAAGTCACCCACGTGACTTTCCATATTTTGTTGTTGAGATAAAAATCCGTCGATTGAGCCCAGTTTAATCGATTTCAACACCCATGTTAGATTCCTAGACCCATAAGGAGTCTACCCTATGAAAATCAGAGGTTTAGTCGACATCAAACTCCTCCAAATCACGATCACCAAAACTGCCAAGAATGTGTTTATATTTTCCCGCCCAAATTCAGAATTTGAACGTGAAGGGGAAAGGTTACCCCTTATCCGTTGCTGGAGTTCGCATAACACTCGTCCCTTGGGTTGCATTTATCAACTTTTCGAGCCAATTTTGCCGCAAAAGCTTATTTCTCCAAAAACACCTACAAAGAGATAAAATACCAAAATAAGTACAAAAATGGGTACTAACAATATACACAATAGAGATGAAAATAAACACATAAATGCGTCTATCAGCCTCTCCCTACCGGGTCTGGGTCCGTAGCCACCACTCCTCCCTGTCAAGGATCGTGATCGTAGAAAGCTAAGCTCCAGCCAACCTGTTTTGTTTCCACGAAAATGCAGTCTCTTCTGATCACAGCTGCTTCCAAGAACCATTGCTGCTCGTTTGTTGATACCAGCTAGAGCTTCACCATAGCAACAACCACTACGGACAAAGGTAATCTTAACTTCTACATATTTTAGTTTCCTATGGAGGAAGTAATAGAGTCACCAGTACGGAGGAAAGATGGTGATATCTTTATCATGGTCAACCCACCGACCATACAAGATAGAATCACGTAAACCACACTTGGGGACTAAGGCTCAACATGGGATCCCTTCACTGTCAAGGACCTCTTCAACTTAGAAGAGACGGTCAACGAAGAAGTCATAACCGTGACAAGTTCACCACTCTTCAAAGATGTGGCATAAGGATATCATCACCTCCCTGTTTGGAAGGCTCCTGACCAACAAGAAGTATTTGGTTCAATCATTCATAAGCGTTGTTATCAATGAAGAATCAAAGAGGAAAGTTGCGCCTCAGCAAGCCACACATACGAACCGCATCATGTCTACCACATCACCTACTCAGAACTCAGTATCTCCTACCCAAGGCCTGCACGAAGCTGCGCATCAACAACCACATCGTCGACAAAGTCAGATTCAGTGTTTCTAGATTTCCAATTTCCTATGGAAGGGGTGGATGGGCTGCCATAAGTTTGGATACAATACAGGTCTATCAAGTGCGACTCCCGCCCATTGATCAACAAATGACGGATCCAAAAGATTACCGCTTTCATTAATTCGTCAACCACATTACCAGCAAATATAATGGAAGTACATCTTTCAGGAGAAAATTGGCTCAGGATAATTACACCTGGGGACTTCCAGCACGGGGTGCCTTCACGTCCCTCAACCAGGTTATTTCTGGTAAACACTTATCCTTTGCAGAAAAAAGCCGCAGCTCCATATAAATCTGTCTCTGAGACCGAGATCAACAAGAATGATATGAAGTCCAACCGGGGACTCCTTACAACCGCCCATATCGGGCAAGTTGAATTTGAGAAGACGTTTATTGATGCTGAATCAGCTATCAACATCATCACTATCAAAGCTTTACGAGCCTCGGGAATTTCTCAACATGAAGCCGTACACGTGCATCAAAGACCCCAAAGGAAGATCCAGAGATACTTATGGCCGTATCACCCTTGAGCAAAGCCAAATATGACGCACCTCAACTGCAAAATTACTATCAAGGGACCCGCCTGATGATCAACAGTAAAACAGAACTACAGTTCATGTGAACGTTCCGAGACTCTTCAACAAACAAGAAAATTCGCATTGGCTGTTGCATGAAGCACAATTGCGTATGAAGAATCACGTGAATCATACTTGGGGGATTGAAGGCTTGCATAAGATCCCCTCACCGTCGAAAATCTCTCCAACTCATAGAAGATAGACAACCAGAGCGCCGCAAATTTGATGAGGATTTCTTGCCCTCCAAAAGTACGCCGTAGAGATATCTTCACATATCCGGCCACGCCATCGGATCTAGTACGCATCTACAACTCCTTACAAGACCGCATTGTATTCCCAAGATGACTCAAAAATACATCTCTAGTAACCAAACAGAAGTGTAACTGGGGACTGCTCATCGCATCCCATTCCATACAACAATCCAAGATTCAGAAAAAGGTTCAAAGGATGTCGCTTGGAACAAAGTCCTTGAAGACTTGATAGCATCACGTCGGCAATGGAACGCCTCTCAGCTCGTCTACTTCACCCAATGGCTCCGGAAGATTTTGCCCATACAAGCATTCCAAGCATATCATCATCGCAATCAGAAGGGCAAGGATAGGCCTATTTGCTAAAGAGTCAGAATAAATATAATTTCTTTCCAATTAATGCTCAGGAGTTTAAAGAACATTTTAATTGCGACTCAGCAATCCATACACCAAACAACTCAAAGTCAAGGCCTCTTGCAATCGTAAGGATCAACAACACAGCTACACTCTCCAAGATTAGTCCTGACATGATCATTGCCGAACATATATCTCATCCATCCATCCCAGAAGCGCAATGGAGTTTGGAAAATTTTGAAATCCACTGGAGAGGCTAGATACTCATTTTTATGGAGACATGACCTTATTACACATTCCGGAGAAGATCGATGGTACAACTTCTACACCCTCTGATCCAGTAAAAATAATCATCACGTGATTAGGATGAGTCCTAACAGTCGTATAGGATAATTCGAAGAAGTCGTCATCTATATTTGGCATGTCTTTGGAATCATTAATGCCTCCTGGATTAGCAGCGGAAATATCTCCAGGAGTTCACTCAGGATTGGATGAAATTTCAAAGCCGTGGAAGTTATACGTACAACTAAAGTTCATACTTGCAAAAAGAAGAAGAAAGAACAAGATGTACTTACCTTGCTGCTGACGATTGGCATGCTCGTGATGGAACTGCTGACAGTGACGAAGAGGAGCCGACTGCTGCATACGAAAGCACAGAGCCGGAGGAGCAAAAAAAAAAAGTCGATACCCCTTTTATACGAACAGGATTTCCAGAGTTCGAACGGAAGAAGGATTCCTTTTTGCTCCATGAACGGGAATAGATGGATGGTCCCACCGCACTCATACCCCATAGCCGAGCTAGCAAGACGCTACTACGAAGGCCAATGGCCGCGCGGTCCTGCTGCTGAAGGACGATTAGAATTTTCCTGGTAATATCTACCTGCTTCATCTTTTCAATTTTATTTTCGAATGTCACCATCTGGTGCTTACCCCACAACAATGTCACTGTTACGTACTAATCAGGGGACTTAATGTTGATGGTGGTTTTTAGTTCAGGGCTAAAATTGTAAAACCCTGTATTTAATGTGCCGTCATTCTGCAAAGAAAGAGAGCAATTTAGAAGTGATGAGTGCCTATGCCTCTTTGCTTACATATGTATTTAGCAATTCAATATACTTATATATGAAATTTATTCAGAATAGTGTTGGTTGCAAAAATCCCAGATATTAAGTAAATTTTATTTATCTCCCACCTGCATTATTCACTAATGCATGGCTTGCTGAGTATTTTCCCTATGTTATGTCCACAGCTGAACTCTTAATATTGACATGATATGACAATTAATGTTCGTTCGCAGCAGAGCAGCATGAGTTTCCCGAAGTGTCAGGATTATGATGTGCATGAAAATACTCAATTAGAGACATGCAAGCTGCACTGCTCTCTGAGATAAAAATTAGTGATTTTGTGTCAACGCGCAAAATTCACCAAAATTGATTAATTTTGTGTCAGCTCGCAAAATTCAATTTTTTAATCTAATTTTATCAATTTACAAAAATTAGGTTTTTGCGGTCTGCGCAATATCTCGATCCCTATTGGTCGAGACTAAACCTAAGCAAACTAGGAAATTGATCCATCATGGATTAGTAGGGGCAGGATCCTACCAAAAGTTGGAAAACAAGAAATAAAGGGAAACTGCGACAAATAAAGGCAGCAACAAAAGGGGGCGTGGCCGCACTTCTTGGTCTGCCGGTTTGCCCGAGCTGGCGCCTCCCATGGCCGACCGGCCATGCCCTATATCGTTGTCTGTCGGCCCCTCTTTCCAATAGACCAATCGAATCGCTCCAAAGTCGCAGCCTATACTCTTAATTAAAGTTAGAAGTTGGTTGGCCGACGCGCTTAATTTCTTAAGAAATTAAATCTAGACTGTACATGTCAGTCTTAAAACGATCACGGCCGTCCAACTTGGCCGACCAATTTAACGAGCTTGGACTTCTCCCGACGTGACCAAACAAGCTCCATGATACTCACTGACAATCCCTCTGTTATTCAGCCAATCAGAACTCTCCTAGCACGCAGGCAGCATCCGCAATTGCTAGCCAAAGTAGGCTAGTCGAGCCGCCTGAAAAGGGTCTTAATTAGGTCATTACCGCCCATGACAGTCTTAAATCAATCACGGCCATCCAACTTGGCCAGCCAAATTGATCGGCTTAGATTCAAGTTTGAGCAACCAATGAGGTGCAATTATGTTCGCCGGGGGCCCGTCTTTGGCTTTGACCAATCATATCTCTTCAACTTGGTCGGACGATATCCAAAAGGTCACCAAAGATTGGACGAACAGCTGGGAGCATTTGGTGAATAATTTAAGTATGAGCTACATGCAAAAAGTTTCATATGGATGTCTAGTATAACATACTAAAAAACCACATCAATCGGATTAACGAGCTAAAAGACACAGCTTAAAAGGCGAGCTAGGTCATGGCTGAAAACTGACAGAATTCCTCCTGATTTTTACTGTCGGGATGTTTTCACCTCCTAATCGAGCTCAAAACCTAAATATTCTCGCTTGGAAAGATAGGAAATTCTTTTCTTATAAGAATGGAGGGGAGGATCATCAAAATCCGAGTTCGTATGAGAATTTTATAGCAGTTTTAGTACGGGTTTCACATCTGAATTTTCTGATTCCGAAATTTCACAAATTAACATAAACCGCCGCAAATCATCTCAACCATCCAACTTGGCTAGCTTATTTAACCGGTTTAGATCTAATTTGGTCCGACCAATAGGATGTCAAAATGGCTACCAGCCATCATTCTCCTATAAGGACCGGCCACCTCATCTTTGACGTACATGGATAGCTCCTGGCAGCTTCCCAAAGATGGCCGGTCATGCTCTTTTTAAGACATTGAGTTCCGCAACTTACCAATGCTTCCTGAGCATCGATTATTTTGAGGTGCTTGCTTAAAAGCGATGTTTTATATGCATCGATTACAAACGATATTTTATAAATATCGATTTCACAAATAACTTAATTATTTGACCTAAAGCATTGTGTGCTATTTTTTGCGGAAAGTCTCACAACTTGACTTGTCACATATGACTGCCTGCCGCCTAGCTTGCGCGTGATTGGTCAAAATAATTAGGTCTTGCAAGCAAGACCCGCTCAGCAACTTGCTACATATTTTTCTACAAAATACTCGAGACATCAAACATGTCACAAACTGGGGGATGTCCATCAGGGTATTGGCCTGGCGGCGTGCGGCGTGCGGCGTGCAACGTGCAACACGCCCATTATGAGAAAGTGTCAGGAAAGGCAGACAATTAGTGGCAGTAGAGAAGTAGTGGGTGTAAAACCAACCAGTCTAACTTTCATAATAGGGACATGGTTTTCACCATTTTACATGATCCCCACTTCTCCATCACTCAACTACTTCCACTTCCTATGAGATCAGTGTGTGTTCGCCTATGACTTGTATAAATAGATTTTCAATCTATTTCAACAAAAACAGTGTTATCAACACAAGTATCCATAAAACACCAAGAACTTACGGCTTACATTCTGCAAGCTGGTTATACATTCTGATACAAGTCATAAAACAACCACAACTTCATAGTTCATCATTCTGATCTCAACACCTTCTTTGCTTCCCTCCCTAAGATAAACCCTTCTCCTTCATTTTGTGACCGAAGCAAGACTGGAACGGCCATTTCTTGGTTTAGGCCAAAATTGTACAGATTGATCTCTCGAATCTAAAGTACTCATTTGCAGCACATTTGTTTAGGGTTTAGATTCGTTTCTCGGCGGCACACCCAATTTACCATTTTCAGCAGAATCAGTTTTTACCCTACTACATCAGTACGTGAAGCACCATTGTTGGCCAGGGCTTTGCAGTTGAATAGAATACATATTGAATCAACTGTTGAGTTAGTCATTAAGTAGATGATATCTCCTACTTTCATTGGAATCAGAGGAACATTATCAAGGAAATAAAGCATATCATTCGTATTTTTGATCATTACATATATTTTTCTTTATGGTAATAGGAATGATAATCAAGTTGCAATTAAAATCTCTAAAATAGTTGGAGGTGACACAATTTTTTTTTTATTTCCCATGTTAATTTATCATCAGTCATTTATACTACTAGATTCGTGCTTGTGCTACGCAACGGGTATTTTTTTTCTTTTAATTTGGTGTGCGCGGGGTTTCGCCACTCCGTGGAAATGCATTTTTAA
This sequence comes from Papaver atlanticum, assembly GCA_023531105.1. Taxonomy (NCBI): domain Eukaryota; kingdom Viridiplantae; phylum Streptophyta; class Magnoliopsida; order Ranunculales; family Papaveraceae; genus Papaver; species Papaver atlanticum. The sequence continues at coordinate 660,748 of JAJJMB010008870.1, forward strand.
TTTGGTGTGTGTGGGGCTTCGCCCCGCTCCGTGGCGATGCATTTTTGATTTGGTATGACAGGGTGAATGCATTAAATATGTGGAGAAAAGATAGGAAATATATGCGGATATTATTTATTTTCACTTTTTCTTTTTTCTTTTAATTTGGTGTGGGCGGGGCTTCCCCCGCCCCGTGGAGATGCTTTTTTTGATTTGGTGTGTGCGTGCTTCTCCCCACCCCGTGTCGATGCATACTTTTTTTTCTGTAAACTTGGTATGCGCGGGGCTTCGTCCCCCCGTGGCGATGCATTTTCGATTTGGTGTGCGCGGGACTTCGCCTTGCCCCGTGGCGATGTATTTTTGATTTGGTGTGGCAATACGAATACATTAATTAATAGGTGGAGGGAAAAAAAGTAAATATGTGCCGATTTTATTAAATTTTTCTTTTTATTTTCACATATATTTATTTTTGTTCTTTTATTTTCGCATAAGTTTTTTTTTCTTCCTGTGTGTATTAATTTGGGGGAAAAAGTCCAAATATGGTAGGTATTCGATTTCCTAATCCAATTTGGCTTCCACAAAATTCCAAACACGTTAAGTTAAATTTTTCTTTTGAGTTTGTAATTTTTTAAAAATACCAAATTGGGGGATACATAAATTAATTGGGGGATATCTGCCGACATGGTTTTTTGATGCTGTCGGCATGGTCGATTGCCGGCAGCATCAAAAAACCATGCCGACAGCTACAGTAGAATATTCCCCAATTAAGTGTTCTTTTTATACCAATTATACGTTACCAAATGTCCTCAACAGAACGCTCGTTTCACAAAACTCAAAAAAGGCCTACTTCGACCAATAGAAAGCGAGGGTTTCCTCGTTGTTCAATGTGAGAGCTTTATTTGTCTAGGCCTTTAAGTCTTTAGATGTTAGCCGGGGACTAAAATTTTCCAACTGGCTAATTTTATTAATAAAATTATTACTTAGTGTTATCAATTTGTTGCTAGACTCCCAACCCTACCGGTCAATTCTGTGTGATTACTACTCTTTGTTTTCTTTAAAAGCCTTGAGTGACATTTTTTTTTTATTGTTATCATAAAACAAAAAATTAATGCAAGAAAAAATAAAAAAGGAATGCCCTCTAGAAAGTCATTAGCGGTACGCATCTTAGATCTGAGGAAAGACTCTTTTTTGTTTAGATTTTCTTGATATCAAGGATCTCAAGAAAGCCTTATTGGATGGTCCATGGTTTATCAATGGACATAATTTAGCTTTAATAATGCGGGTCCTGCAGTGCTCTGATCCTTGGGGGTAGTCATGCTTTCCTATGCATACAGCCATTCAGGCCTGAACTCAATCTCTCCTAGATAAGCAGACGGTCCCCGGATAAAACATGACTACTCTAAAAGAAACGAACAATAAGGGACCCTGATAAAACTTCAGAAGTACCGAACAGCCATTACTTGCCAAACTAACTTTCACACTTCAGTATTTTCCCACGCCCCGCACGCACACACCCAAACTCCCAGTCCTAGTTGCCAAAATTAAAATTAAATGATCACATGGATAGGATCTATATCTTCATCCCCACTTTCACTATTGACTGACTGAGCTCACCTCCTCTTCCTACTTCTTCAAAAACAAATACAACAAAAATGGTCAACCTTGAAGAGCCATTCTCAGAATTCATCATACAGTAAATCCATCCCCCACGGGACAACAAACAAACATAATAATATAACTCCACTCTTTTTCTCTCAATCTACATAGATGAATCCTTTCTTGAGTCTCAGCTCTTCTTCTTTCTCTCAGTCATGACAGAGGATGAAACCAGCAATAATTTCAATTCTCCTTCTCAACCTCTTCTCTCTAAACCTCCTTACTCCATGGATGAACCACCACTCTTATCATCGTCAACACCTGATACTGAAATAATCGAATCTGATGAAAATCAATACCCAATTATCACTTTCAATTACGATTCTAGAAATTATCAAGACCTCCCCTTTTCAATTCTCTTTTTTCTCTTCCTTCTCTCTACTTTCGCCTTTGGTATCTTCTCTATCTTCCATCGAAACCCTAATTCTTCTTCTTCTGATTTCTCTTCTTTCACTTACAATTTCAACACTTCTTCTTGTGTCAAGATCAAATCACCACCACCCTCAGCCTCATCCTTCCTCGTTACTGTACTCGACGATTTCAAATTCAATCAAATTAGTTTAGTGGGGTTGGGATTTGGATCATTATCATCTTCGCATGTGTTGAAAGATTTGATTTTGACACTTGTGATTACACTTGTTCTCAGTGGACCATTTGCATTAGGACTTCTTTGGTTATTGAGGCATTACACCAAGCAGATTATCTACTCTTCCATTCCTTTCTTTGTTGCAATTCCTATCTTCTTTAATGTATATTGGTTTGTAGCTTGCACTGTTAACTCTAAATGCAGTGATGCGTTCCCGTTGGTGTATCGGATACTGGCGCTTTTATTTGTTTTCGTGATAATAGGAGTGATTGTGTGGATTATTGTAGTGAATTGGCATCGTATCGAATTGACTGTAAGGATCGTTGGGGTTGCTTCTGATGCACTTGCTAGGAATTTAGGATTGTTTGCAGTGCTACCATGTTTGACTATTGGACTTGTAATTTATTATGTACCTATTGTTGTGTTTTTAGTGTTTTCTTTGAAAAATGGCAAGATTTTGCCTCATGTGGATAATGAGGGGAGTTATACTTGTGTTTGGAAACAAGATAGCTGGGTTCCTGCGTACTATGCGTTGGCCATTTTAACTATGCTATGGTCTGCAGCTGTTATGGTAGAGGCTCAGGTTTTTTTGATTAGCGGGACTATTGCTCAGTGGTATTTCTCTGAGGAGGAGTCTATGCCCATGAGAAGTATAAGATGCTCTCTCAGGTGTGTTTGTGTGTCTACTTCCTGAACTCCTTTGGTATTATTCTAGTCTTTCAATTTTTAGTTTCAGCATTTGCTTATACTGAATTTTTTGTTCTGAAAAACATGCTTGAGATGGATATGATTTGCTCAAGTTTAAAACAAGTGCAACACATATTTAATTTTAACTTTAACAGAAACCGTTGAGTAATTGATGTCGTCGAAAAATGAAATTTTGGAGCTCCGTAAGTTATATGCTCGCTGTGCATTAACTTTTATTGGTTTTGAAAGTCTATGTTCTAAGTGGTTGTGCAGTTTTGGGTATGAAAAAGAGTGCATTTTTTGCAGTGAGGCGGTCTGTTATCTTTGGAGCAAGGAGGGAATGGAATTAATATGTATGAGTAGGCATTTAGTGTGACACGGTAGTGCTCAACCTGTAGGCTACATCTGATGGGGCATTGATCTTGTGTAATTAGCTATATCATTAATTAGAGCCGGACATCATTGCTATTAGAATTTGGGAGGTAATAATACATAGTGTTGCCACGTTATCATGTTTAGTATATTGGTGAGCAATAAAAAATGGAGCTTTATGAATATCCTTAGGACATAACTTTGCAGCTGCTAATTAAGGGGTAAAATATAGTTTCTAAACAATTTTGACTAAAGGGGTACATTAGAGGATCCAAAAGGTGGAGATAGTTACCGAGGCTGCTAAAGGTGAAGATGTCTTTATTATTGAAGGTCAGTGTAAGGATGTTGAGTATGATGTTATTGAACGGTCAATTTTCTTAGACTTAGGAATGGGCCTCTTCTTTCGCTACCTGCATAGTGTTTCCCTTTTTGCTCTTCCGCCCTTTAATGGTTCTATGATCTGGTAAAGCCAGTGGTGGCCTTTTATCTTTGCTAGAAAGTTGAGGTAGTTTTGCTTTGCCTACAAATGATAATTATAATGAGTCTGCTGATATTCACTCATCCTGATTTGAAAATGCAGAAATGCATTTGGTCCCTCGTTTGGTACAGTATGCTTCTCTGGCTTACTGATTGCTGCCGTTCGCATTGTGCGAGCTGCTGTAGATAGTGCAAGACGAGAAGATGCTCTTCCTGGGATCGTGAACCTTGCACTTCGCTGTTGTGTTAATGCCCTGTTGTCAGCGGTAGATTTCCTAAACAAATTCACTATCAACTTTGCAGCTATAACTGGTGAAGCTTACTGTTCTTCTGCTAAGATGACATATGAGCTTCTGAAGCGTAATCTTCTCTCTGCTGTTTTTGTGGAGACTGTATCTACTCGTATTCTGGCTGGGACTGTTTTTGTTCTGTCGGCAATATATGCAATCATGGTGAACAGAAATGACCACACTCTCTTTTTAAGTCTTCTATTTGTACATTTACATTGACGACTTGATCATCGTTAATGAACGTGACTTCACAAAACCCTCATAAATGATTTTCTGTATATAAACTCCTTGGTTCTGGGATTTTCGTTGCAGGTCTGTGCTATCTTAAAGGCGGTGAGCGATCTTGAAGTGGAAGTGTACTTTGTTGCTGTGATTGCTGGGCTGTTGCTGATTGTGGTGCTTGGGTTCTTTGTTCATGTTCTTGACAATGTGATCGAGACTGTATATGTGTGCTTTGCAATAGACAGGGACAAGGGAGAGGTATTTAAACAAGAGGTCCATGATGTGTATGTACACCTTCCCATTAGCAGGAACCATACCAGAACTCCTTTGATTGTATAATTTTAGCTTCTTTTCTTCAAGCTTTTATGGGTCTAATTTAATTTCTATTGGTTTGATGTGAATACTGTTTAGGTGGGTCTTTTTCTTTTTGTGTGTCATGATGTTTTCTTTGCATGGGGGGAGAGAGGGATCTTTGTTGTTCGCATAAAAAGTATTTTAGTTGAATACCTTGTTTAACTAATGAATAGTCAATTTTTTTGGCCTTCTTTTTTTCTCTTCTTCTCCTTAATTTTTTCTTTTTTTTAATAAACAAGAAAACTTTTCGTTAATGGAAATTCGAGGTTAAGTTTAAGATCGAAAATATGAGAATACAAAGTAACAAAAACATACAATACTGAGAAATCCGACAAGAAAAAAAGAAGGATGACAAGAATAAGACAAATACAAATATGAATAAGATCCGATTAAATCGGAGGAAGAATTAAATTCCAACCTATTTAGGCTGGGCTTGGTAATGCTTTTATTTTCCCAAAAGCACTTTCAAAACCTATATATGACAATAATTTTTGAAATTAGTGTTTGGTAAAACAAAATCAAAGTGCTTTTTATCCAAAGCACTTCCCAAATACCTCAACTTTTAAAAGCCGGGGAGGAGGAGCTTTTAAAAGCTAAAAAAACATAAGTTTTGGTACCACCTAAAATTAATGTTTGATTTATCTTTTTATCCCTATTTTATTTTATAAATGACAAAAGTTACCCTTAAATTTATATACAATCTATTTTTTATTTCTTATATTTTATTTTTTTAATATTATTATTTTTTTGTTTTCAAACTATTTTATATATCATTTCAATCAATTTGTCAATAATAAAAATAAAAACAAATACTTAATTTTAGTTTCATTTTTTGTTTGAAAATTATATATATACTAAAAAGCGGTTAAGTAAAAAAAAAATTTTAACAATCATAATATTAGTGGCAATTAGTAAATTTAATATTATATTTATATTTATATTTAATAGTAAAAAAATAATTATTTTTAAATCCAATAAAATTGAATAAAACTATTTTCAGAGATATGTCTGTTTTTGTCATTTGTTACAACAACAATGGTTGAATCATATAGTTTACCAAACACATTTTGATTGCTTTTTTAATCAGCTTTAACTTTGATTAATATTTTACCAAACGTCTAACAGCTTTTTTCTCACAGCACAGCACAACAACACACAGCAGAAAAGTGCTTTTACAAAAGCCGCAACAATACCAAACTAAGCCTTAGTTTGTATTTCTTCTTTAAAAAGATGTGCTCCCAAAATAGGAGTGATTTACTCAAATCTCATGTAATTAGTGATGGAGCTTCCGTCGTCAAACAAATCACTGATGAAGATTCCGTCATCGGATAAGTTGGTGATGTAGATTCCGTTGCAGGAGACAACAAAGATGAATATTACGTCGTTGGAGAGCATCGTTATTGATCTTAAAACCCAACCCAATAACCAAGAATCGTCATTAAAGCGAAGATAAACCTCAAAAGAGTAGATAAAACCACCATAACGGTGTCGATAAGTAAAAAATATAACAACAACTAAATTAAAACTACTAATAAACCTTGAAAACAAGAAATTATTGTAAAATGGAGAGAAGGGTTGTTATAAAACCACCATAACGGTGTCGATAAGTAGAAAATATAACAACAACTAAATTAAAACTACTAATAAACCTAGAAAACAAGAAATTGTTGTAAAATGGAGAGAAGGGTTGGTGTCGATGGTTTTGTTGAAGAAGAAGGAGGATTGAGAGAGAGGAGAGGAGAGAGGATAGGATAGGAGGAGCCTTCTTACCTTTTTCACGTGAATCGTGATTGCTAAAGGGGTTTACTGGGATTAGCAAGGGGTACCGTTTGAGTGATCCGACGGTCAGGATCGGATGTAACTCTTTTGTCTCATATAAAACGGTACCCCCCGCTAATTCCGGTCACCCCCTTTAGCAATCATGCCTTTTTCATCCGTTATGTTCCTTTTGCATTCTATCATCCGGGACATTCCCTTTCTCGTACTCCTCCGTACCTAAAAAGATGACATTCTCATTTAAAATTTTTGTCCTTCTAAAAGATGACCAATATCATTAAACAAGAGTATATTTGTAAAATTATTATTTTAATTGATTATTATTAGTATACGAAATATGTATAATTTAATATTGATTCCACTTACGATCGATCGCACACAGAACAAAGTCTATTAACAATTGATGATCACAAGTCTATCCTTAGATCCAAAAATAGGTCTGAACCACCGTCAAATCATGATCTAGTTTGAGTAACCTTATGTCAAAAGAGAAGACTCTCAAGAATAATCAAACTTGGTGCAATCAAGATCTAACCACCGTTAGTCAATCAAATAAATAATCGAAAACTAAAATAACAATACAAATTTTAGTTTCCCACCAACGGTACTATCTAGATGCTTTTTGACCCCATAGAAGTCTTTAAATTAGCGGACATAAGAAATTTCACCCAATTAGGTTATTCTCATCTCCAAGAGATAATTACAAGTAATACTATTAGTCGGCTATTGCAGTGACTACAAAATGAAGTGTCCATGTCAGGATCGGTTTGTAAGAAGAACAAACTTCACTAATTATAGACCAAGGTAGACTGGACCCAAGGAATTTTCATGACCGAATATATTCTCGAGATATGCAATAAGTACCAATATTCGGTTTTATTTAATTCCAACTATATCTAATTGTTATACCGGAATCCCTCATGGATGAATACTCAATATTAGCTAGCATATAAGTATACTTTACTAATATATCTTCCAGAGAAATGTTTTACTTGTTGGAAAAATAAAACATGTCAATTCGAAAATCTCAAAAAAAGATTCTCAAACATTTGGGTTTGGGATCTCACCTTGAGTATCAAGGAATATCTTTGAACAATAAAAGAATAGGATTTTTCACATGTTCAAATTACTCACTATGTCGACATCTTGAACTTACATAAATAGAAAACTCATATTCTGAATATCACAAAAACCTTAGAGAATACGTGAAACCATAAATATAACTTTGCTATGGGGATCGGTCATGCTAGAGATTTCCAGTAGGGATCGGTCCTACTATAGATTCCCAATAGATAGGGATTGGTCCTGTAACACTCCTAAAATTTCCATCGTGCTTTGAGCCCGAGACCGACCTATTCAGATAAGTTATAACCCGTGTAGCGTGGGCGTAGATCTTGGTATCGGACACTCATAGCCATGGTAAAGTGCCTTTATCAATTTCTTGCGGCTTAAAACCTAAGTTTGGTGTCTTTAACATATGTAGGCTCTAATCCTAAATCTGGTGCTGTCTCTAACATATGTCGCCTCTAATCCTAAATCTAGCTGCCATAATAACTCTTCATGCGGCGAGACACATGTCAAGACTCTTTGGTAATTCTCCATGCAACGATTATATACCAGCGAAGGGTGTCTCTGTAAAAGAAAGAAAATTCCAATTTTCTTCTTATTCTTCTGTTCTCTTCCGTTCTCTCGCCTTAACTCTAAAACCCCATGAATCAGTGAGAGTGAGAGGGTGAATTGTTAAGCGTCTGTTGTTTTAGATCCTTGATTTGAAGTAGAGTGGAGGTAAGGAAATCTCTCTCCATTTCAATCGAATTGTGAATTTAACCAAACAGGTTTTGTATATAGTATCCTAATTAAAGTTCTGCTAAATGAATTGAAGTTTGAAGAACAAGGATGCAAATGAGATATCTGGCTGTGAATGAGCGATTGAGGTAGAGGGTTTTCTTTCCTTTTTATTTTGAACTATGGGTTCCAATGGAGTTAATTGATATTGCTACTGCATGTTAGATTTTATCTCCTTTTGACATTTCGTGATTTCTACAAATTAAAGAATGGGTAATTCTAATTTCATCTTGTTTTCTTTGTTTAAATAAATTTTGTTGAATTTTTTTACATGAAAACTTCATAAATTTTGTTTTTCTTGTTCGTCGTAGTTGCTGAGAGTAACTTAAATTTCTTCCCCTTGTATCTGGATTAATCTTTTATATGAATTGGTTTGAAATTCTTATCATTCGCAGTACAGGTTAGTCTTTCATTTTATAAAAATATCTCATTTTTGTGGTTTTGTGAATATTTCTTTTAAATGTCCTGAACATACAGGAAACTGGATTAAAGGCTTACACTTCCTTTTTATTATGTGCGTATTGAACTACATCACGGGTTTGCAAATGAGTTTACAATGAATAGAAATGATTTGCAGCCATCTAACTACTAGTTTTCATCACAAATTAAAGTATTGAATTTTAGTTTTTGAAATAACCCAACACCTGTTTGTGAAAATGACCCAATGAACTGCCTATTTGAAACTCCAATGTTAGTCGAGAATTGATCTTCTTTTCATGGATTTTGTATTGGAATCTCCTTTCCAGCTTTGTAACTAAAAGGTTCAAGCCCCTTGATTTGATTTATATTCCCATCTTGAGAATTCACAATCCATGTTTTCGCCACTTAATTTAATGAACGTACTACCCTAAACCCATTGGTTTACTGATTTTTTTTCAGTATAAGAAGTGCCTATCTCTGCACTGCACAAGCATATTTGATGTTTTATGAAGATTTGATTATAAGAAAATCTTAGCTACTCTTTTACTGTACTCATTGGTGTCTTTTCCTTATTAATTTTAAATTCATTTTCTTTGAATGATAAAGCGGGTCCATACCCCCTTATGCAAAATGGTAAATGGTCCCTTGGTTTACTTCTACTAATTTCAGTATGCTTGACATTTAATTTCAAGATAGCTCTCTCTCGGCAATTAGGACTCATTTTTTTTGGTTGAACTTCATATGGGAGTATATTCGAAATATTTTTTCATGTTTATGCCAAACCGAAAGCTAGTGGTTTTCCACTTTATATCCATCTTTGCTTAGAGCTTTAATAGCTTATGTTGCGCTCTTGAAAATGTTTCCTGGTAAGGTTTTGAGTAGACTGCCAAAGTTATAATTGGGTAAGTCTTTAGTTATGGATTTATGAGATTCTCATAACTTAGTTTCTGGAGGTTTCCTTTACGACAGTTGATTTGATTTGGAAGCTAGATGACTCTACTATAGGACCGTCAGGCCTTAATTGGCACCCCATCTACGGATGGCAACCCGGAAGACCGTTTGTTTGATAACGGTGGCTGGTATCGGACTACCCTGACGTTAGCGCTGGCCTTGTGAATAGTAGAGTAATTTTATCTGAATTTATATGAATGGCAGCTTACAAAAGTTTGTGAACCAATGTTTTACATTTACTAATGAATTTCAGATTCTAGTTTTATGATGTATTGATGCTTTAAGCTTTTGGCATTTTATTTGTATATTTTTTTGGCGCTCGCTTATCGTTATATCTCCTACTGGGCTATGGGCTCACCCCGTTTTGTTTTGTTTTCCCACAGAGTTTGGAGCTAGCTCGATGCAGTAAGTCGGAAAAGCTTACGATAAGGGAGCTATGGACACAATGTGGTACATATTGTCGTCCTTGTATATATATATATATATATAGCATGGGCTGTTTTGGGGTATCTTCTTGTGGGAACTGAATCATGTTGTGCTTTATGTATATTTAAACTATGGTCTGACTTTTGAATGTATACAGTACTACATACTAAAATCTCTTTGTTGCCGAATCTAATTGTATCAGTAGCAATCGTGCCATATAGAGCTTTCTACTGTGTGTACTGCGTAATATTAATAAGTTTTCAAATGATGCCTACAAGGCTAGCATGGACGGTAATTAATTTTATTTTAATACTGTGTGTTCATCCTTGTTACGAAACATTACTTAAGCGTACTGTATACTCACTACCCTATGTTTCATTTTGGATTTTGGAACTTGTTTAATTTAATTTAAGTTTGGATTTATGCAGTGAACTACTATGTGTACTTAACATCTGCTACATTGATTTCCCAGCATTTTGATGAGTATCGATGCCGTTAAGTGCTCATTATATGTTTTTTTAAAATAAAATTGACTCACTTAAACAAAATCTGTTGGACTTGTTTTTTTTAGGACAAGGATGTACACATTTTCTTCCACTGTAGGTTCTTTAATTATTTTCTTTTGTATAAATCTTTCCGTTTTATGTATCATTTTAGATTTCAGAGTGACGGAACGGGAGTTTGTCCTTGCTGGATGGGTTGAAATCCAACCCGTTAGAAGGAAAATATCCTGTCTGTTACAGGTCCTGTTATAGATCCCTAATAGGAATCGGGCCACCAATCCCATTGAAAAATTGATGGTTTATGAAGATGTCGTGGCTAGACAGATTTCAAGTCTTGTCAGTGATTGGCGCCATAACATGCAGTATGCAAGTAATGGGAGACATTTTACAATGTACACAAATACTGACCATTCATGGAACCCCCCTGCACAATCTCTTTGTAAAAATAAACTTTAATGCCTCCTTTATTGATAGTTCAACACTTTCTTGAATCAGACTATTTTTTAAGAATAATGTAGGTACCTGCACTGGAGCTAAGGGTGTACAAGAATAGCAACGGACCCAAAACTAGCTAAGGATGTAGCATTTTTAGAGGCAGTCACATAGGCTAGAGAGAAAAGGCTATTATATTTGAAAGATTAACCCTTCAGAGAAGTAATCTTTGAAGAAGATTGTCAAAATGTCATCAACACCGTGAACGAAAATTTCTCTACGGATGGACAAATTAAATTATAACTAATTTTTTAGTTATTCCTAAACAACTCAGTTCTTCGTTTTGTGTCAACTCTCATAGACACACTAATATAGCTGATGAAATCAGCGAGTTTACTATAAGTGCATCTATTTGTCAATAATGGAAAATGAATCTACCGGTTTGGATAAGAAATTTCATTCAATCAGATCTAAACAATTTATAACACGAATTATAAAGTAGGTTAAGCAAACCCCGTTAATCTTACAGCGTGTTCGGTTGGGAGAATTTGATTGAAAATAATTTGATTACTAGTAATTGGTGTTAGAGCATTGCTCGGTTGAACCCACAAGTTTTGCTATCTCAAGCTTGTTGTTAATATTAGTTGAATACAACCATATCTTGATTTCTAGTCTACTGAGTCAAGTCTCGGACTAGGTTTAGAATTTGGTAGTTGAGTATCAACATCACCCTCAAAGACTGAAGATCGACAAAGACATTTGTAGAACTTCATCAACAAGGTATGCGAAGAATCAATCATTCTATTTTACTCACTATCTTACCATTCTATCTATTTTAGACTATGTTGTATGACTTTTAGTTGATTTATTGAAAAGAAGAAATTTCGAGTAAAGCTTGTCTTGTTAAACATCTCGAAATATGATTGAAGTATTGGATGTTCAAAGGTCGTTAACAATATTAGTTCTAAATAATTTATTGTTCAAAAATTAATTTGTGGATCAATTAAAAATTACCCCAGCAATGATTTTATTCAAATATCAAAAGAAAGAAATTCGGAATTTCTGATATCTCGACTCAGGGTAGTTTGGGAACCATCTCGCAAACCATAGATATTTGAGTTTATGAAATACAGAATGGTTGACGAACCAGTTCGCAAACCGTAAGTTTAGAAAGGGACAGTTCACGAACACGGTTCACGAAACATGGTGATCTGAATTTTAAAAATTGGTGTGAAAGGCTAAGCAGTTGGCGAACCTAATTCACGAACCGTGTCTATATGAGTTCTTGAGACGAGTAGGGTAGGCAAACCCGGTTCACGAGTATTGCACCGTGACTCATGAACTATGCCTTACGGTTCACGAACCATTTCACCAACGGTCCCAGTAAACATTAGCATATGCTTAAAGACTAATTTTTCAAATATGTTTAACATTGCTATGACTCTCATAAACATCTCTAAGACATCATTGATCACTAAAATACTTGTGTATGTGCGTCATGCTTAAATTCTTAAGTGTTTAAATGAATATCAAATTGCTTATAGGTCATAAGGCATATTTTCCAAAGAACGGTCATTATACACGGTTCTGTAACCATATATTCTTCCATGTAATTTCAAGGCTAATTTTCACATGCTTACTTGAAACACAAATTAGAGTTTCATCTAAACAGAAAAAGTGTTTATTTAAACTCAAGTTATCTTAGCTTGAATCATAAGCAACCCTTGGTCTTGAACATCTATAAATAGAGATGTTCTTTCAACTTGGGAATTCAATCCCTGACACTTTGTGTCCTAGTTGATAGCTAGAGATTTACCAAGTGAAAAGGAGAGGGTAACCATTACACTACCAACTTTTTCGTTTGGGAACCTATATGGAAAATCCTTGTACAATTTATACATTCAGTTACGAAACTGTATTTAAGATTGATTTAACAAGGTAAACCAGTATATACTTGAACTGTTCACGAACCGGATTCCAACGAGAACAAGTCTTGTAATCTATATTTCAAGATACGAATTTAACAAGAACGAGTGTTGTAGGTTCTTTGCAGTTGAGCTAATACTATCTAGGTTTAGATACGTACAACCTGTGATATTTCAATTATAAAGATAAAACAATATAATTCGGAAAAAAAATAACACAAACACCAGAGATTTTTTTTAACGAGAAAAACTATAATCTTGTAGAAAAACCCCGAGACCTAGTCCAGATTGAACGCACACTGATTTAAGTTGTTACATTAATTACTTATTTACCAGATTTTGGACTAGATGTAATACCTGATTCAGTTGTATTTGTTCACCTGTCAAAAATCCTAGCAAAATACCGATTATGTTTAGGATTTTCTCTTGTAAATCTTCTAGCAGAACACCAATTCTCTTTAGAAGATACTCTTGAAAATCTTTTAGCAGAACGTTAATTCTCTTTAGAAGATGCTCCTCAACAATTAGGGTTTACCGTTCCGTAACCTAATTGTTTCTTCCTCGCAAGATCACCTGGAAAATTCTAAAGATATCTTGATCTATCAAAGAAGGATCTCCCAAAATAGTTTCGAAACTTCTTTATGGGAACACTGGTATGCATATCCGTTTTTATCTAGTTGAGAGCATTAGATCTTGTCATCTTATGAACAAAATCAGATCTGGATTTATCTTTTTTTCTGAAACCTGCATCCCCTTTGCAAGTGACCCGGTTATCCATAATAAAAGCAATTTTTAGTAGAATGGAAAAAGTGATGCTTGTTGTTACCTGGATGTGTATGTGCTTTCTTTGGAGCTTGATGTAATTTCTTTTTTATGTCATTAGAAGATGATCAGATACTTCACTCTTGTCGTCAGTGGTATCTTTTGGTTGATAAGAATCTTTAGCCCTGACAAATTTCACCTTTTTGCAAATACTAGAAGCGTCTATTCCTTCATACCCCAATCCTCGCGTATCATGATGACTTCTACATGCTCCCAATATCGAGGTTAATTTATCTGATCTACTATTGAGAGACAAGCTTTCTTTTAAGCTTATTTTTCTTCTTCCAACTTTTTGATCTTTTCAAATGCATTAACTAGATCATTCTTATATGATTCAAATTGAACCTTGAGATCTTCTTGATCTGAATCAAATAACAAGTTCATCTCAGTGTTCTCCAAATTATCTAGTTTTGCTTGAAGTCTGTCGATCACGTTCTTCGAAGATCTCTTCTTTAAGACCTCGTATTTGTTTGAGATAATCCCTTGCACCAATAGAATCAAGTTGGTCTTACAAATTTTTACTCTCACTATGAAGTCTGTCAAATCAAACTTTCTCACTGAATAAAGATCTTTCAGTTTCATAAAGTTTTTGATGACATTCCTTAAGAAGTTTATTAGCAACTGGACATTACATTCCGAAAGTCTAATAATAGGCTAGTGTCTGTAGCGGCTTAATACAGTGTGGTGTTCAATCTGGACGAGGTCCCGCGGTTTTTCTGCTATAGTGGTTTCCTCGTTAACAAAATTTCCGGTGTCTTGTGTTTTTCCTTTTCCTCATTATATTATTTATCTTTATATTGGATTTACACATGTACGTATTCAATCTAAGTAGATACGTCCACTTAATTGTAATTGATTACGAGACTAGTTTCTTGTAGAATTCGTATCTTGAAAGATAGATAACAAGTTTAATTACTTGGCAGAATTCCGATTGAATTATTTGGATACGACTAGATTGATCTTGGATATTAATTTTTGAGATCGTCCAAGTACTCTGCTTAACAATCAGGTTCAAGGACCTTGTGTCTATATACATACTGATTAAGTAGGGGTTGACATATTAACTATATACGTATTGTCAAGGATTATTAATTTGGTCTACTTGTATTGTATTAAGTTTTGTCTATACAAGTTTCCGAACGAAAAAGTTGGGTGTATTTGGTATCCCATGCGTTTTCAAAATGAAACACCAATTATTTGACTAAAAAGGGCCTTTAGTCACGTATTTCCCGTTTTAGTTCACGAACTGTTGCAAAAAGTTCGTGTACAATTTCCTATTCACGAACGGGCGCCTTAGCAACACATAATAAGTGTTGATTTAATAAATCACTTATAACTTCTTCAATATAACTCGGAATTGAGTGATTCTTGGCTCGTTGAATTCGTAATCTCATTTACTATACCATGAGGACCTTTTCCAGGAAAAAGGTTGTTCTCATAAAAGTATTGGGCTCAAATATCATCAAGTGTGTATGTATATATATATATATATATATATATATATATATATATACCGTCATAGGATTTGTTCCATAGAGTGAGCACTTGTTTTGATAAATAGATAGGTAGAGTAAACAAGAGAATCAAGTGTTTGTTACTAACCTTTAATGAAGTTCTCCAAGATGTCGTCATGTAGTCTTCAATCTCCATTATTCAAGGATAACTTTGATTATATATTCTACTTCTTAAACTAATCTAGTCCGAAACTGACTTTTAGGAGACTAAATCAAGAATGTGTTTTGTCATCTAAACTTGATAACTAACTTGATATACCAACGCTAGTGGGTTTAACCAAGCAATGCTCTAACACTTAGGTTTCCTCTGAGAAACATAATTAAGTCTACGACTAAAAGATTTTGCTTTGGGGATTCGTGAACCCAGGTCCGACTATTTTTTATCTTGATAGTTCGTGTATCTTGATCTTATTGTTCTGTTATCGAGGTTCTCGTAATCTCTTTTGCTTACTGCCTATTACTGAAGCTCAGGTCATATCTAAGATAGAGTAAGTGAGTGAATTTATTTTTTGTTTGTCAAAGAGATCCAAATTCAGTTTTGTTGTAGCTAAAAATAGACATGGGTAGTCTGAAATGAATCACCATAGCTAAGGATATAGGAATTCCATGTATTTGTCGGATGGATATCCATTTTGTATCTCAGTAATCTAATATGAATTATGTAGCTCATTATCAAATTGAAATAATATTAGTTTTGTCACATATCGATACAACACCATATCCATATGGAACGTCGACTGATATTTTAGACTGAATGCAGTGGTGTGTTTTTCGTGCCTTCTATTTCTGCTGAAAGTTTCTGGATATTGATATAAGACTGCATTTCAAGACAAATCTAGATCATGCTAGCAGTGTTCCAAATATACTACGCTCGAAGTGTAGTTAGTACCATTAGAACATGTTCTTGTGCATTCTAGAGTGTCCATTTGCTCGAGGTTAGAGAGTTAACTATCTGGTCTCGGGTATGTAAATTTGACTTGTTGAACAGAAGTTAGTAGTGCCCCTTCATTTTATCTTGGAGTCTCACAAGGTTTTATAATGCTTTCACATCCATTTCAACTTTGATATTATATTTTTATGCCATATTTAGACAAATAGGAGTTACTGAATTGGAGTGATTTCACAGTGGCATCATATCAATAATTGTATGAGCTATATGTCAATTGGAAGAAACATGTTTATATTCTAGCTTTCTGTATATGCAACTTGTATCTGCTATTTGTTTTCATGGAAGTAATTTTTTAAGGTTTTTGTTGCATTTAAAAACAACAATGTTTACCGGTTAAATCATAAACAAATCAATAAGCGCTTTGTGCATATGCTTCTCGAAAGCTCGGTGATTTAAATTTGGTTTACTCGATCTTCTGGTAAACTTTTTCAAAGTATAAAGTGCTTGCAACTAAATAATTTTGTAATTGAACTCTATTTTTATTCAAGAGATGGTAATAATATGTTTGTTATATACTTTTTTTTTTCTCTTAAAATTGTAGAGCTGTAACGTTGATATGAAACTGGAGATGACAAAGTAATTGTACTTTTCTTGAT
Organism: Papaver atlanticum; assembly: GCA_023531105.1. NCBI lineage: Eukaryota > Viridiplantae > Streptophyta > Magnoliopsida > Ranunculales > Papaveraceae > Papaver > Papaver atlanticum. Next base: position 677,530 of record JAJJMB010008870.1, read on the forward strand.
GGCAATTTGTAAAACTTATGTTATTTTTGAAACTAGAGATGACTAAGTAATTGTACTTTTATTAATTGTAAGCTTTTTTACATGTTTCTTTTTCCTTCTTTTCTTTCTATATCTTGTTTTTAAGGTGTTTATGCTACCACATGTGTAGCCAAAATGGATGCATAACCTGTTATATAATTACAAAAATGGATGCATAATTTGTTATGCATTTAAGAAAATGGATGCATAACGCGTTATGCAACAATTTTTTGTTAACACTGAAAACAACCAAAAAAAAAATACCTGCACAACCTGTTATGTAGCTACAAAAATGTCTGCATATCATTTTATGCAACTACAAAAATGTCTGCATAACCTGTTATGCAATCGATAAATGACTGCATAACGCATTATGCAACCACTTTTTTGCTAGCACTGAAACAAAAGAATTACTATATAATCTTTTATGCGTCAGAGAAAATGGATGCATAACTTGGTATGCATGCAAAAATATGGATGCATAATACGTTACGCATCAACTTTTTTTGTAAGCACTAAAATCAACCAAAAAAATGACTACATAACCTACTATGCAGATACAAAAATGGATGCATAACTTGTTATGCAGCCGAGAAAATAATTGCATAACTTGTTATGCGATTTTTTTTTTTGGAATGTTATTTTTTAGGCATATACATCGTTTTAGTGGTTGCATAACTAAATTAGTGGACGCATGAACTTAGATATGGATGAATAAGGAGTTACACATCCTTTGTGGTGGCTGCATAATTCGTTACACCTCCCTTTTACTATTTGTTGGAATGTTATTGTTTGAGTACACCGTTTTAGTGGTTGCATAACCAAAATAGTGGATGCATGAACAAAAATATGGCTGCATAATGTGTTATGCATCTTTTTTGGTGGCTGCATAATGAATATTTAATCAGTTTTCGAAATTTTTTCTTAAAAGAACAATCACTTCCGACTTTTTCGTAAAATAAATAAATTTGGTATTGTTGTTTGTACTCCTTGTGTTGATCTCTTTAAAAGCTTTCCAACGAGATAAAATTTGTTAAATTCTTAGATATGTTATATTCTAATTTGTTTGCCAATTATACATTTGAAAATATATGATCATAATGAGTTATGCAGACATTTTTCATAATTTCAAATAATTATGGGTGTCACAGAAACTCAAAAATATCTTAGGCCTAACAGTTAGAATAATATATTTTCAATTTTGTTATAGGAGGAGGCCTTTGGATCAAGGGAGTGGGAAAACCGGAATAAACTCATTAAATGAAACAGAGTCTAAACTATCCACTGAATCATACAAATCTTCCCTTGAGGACCACACTATAACACGGTTCCTCCTAAAACCCAAACAAAAAAATTCTTGTTCTTCCTCAACTCCTCCCAGAACAAACCCTATATATTTATCAAATCTTTCGTAAAAGATTTCGGGACGGTAAAGTTAGTATATTTAGTGAGGTCTTTCACGCATTTTCAGTTGATCTCATTTTGATTCTCAAATACCTTAGGTTACTTCTATCATCAACCTGAGCAGCTGACTGTGTTGTACTAAATCAGTAGTCATTGATGAATAATACACTATCAAATGACCTTGCCATAAGAACCAAACCAAAACCTCATCTTAAATAGGTAAACCCAAAATTTGTAACCTGCCAGGATTTTTTGTGTTGCCCTGTTTGCTCTGGAAAAGAGGAATTCCCGTTTCCTCTAAATAACGTGAAACCATGGTTGCTCGATATCCAGTGTAAACGAGATTTGAAAAGATTGTTCTGTGTTTTGTGATTGTCACTGGGTTGTGTCTTGAGATGAGACACTGGGGATGTTAAAAATGGTTTTTATAGATATGGGATTTCAGTTTGTTCTAATCGAACTCTTTTGCTATTATATTACTGGGAAATTCTTGATGATCGGCTTTTGATAAAAATTCCAGTAGCCAACTACATGAGACGAAGCTTAGGAAAATAAACTTCTTAAAAGAGTGTGCCAAGAATCTAATATGAACCTAGCTAAGTTTCAAGAATCGTCCATTTTGGGAAGTGAATGAAGATGATGCAACACTGGTTTACTATGGTGCAAGGAAGATACAAGGAAGATAAAGTGAAGAAAGTTCAAGAAATAAAGAAGTGTATAGGCTAAAACCTAACAAGACTCATATTATTACTCAGCAACTTCATTTTTTAGTGCACTAATCTACTAATTTATTTATAATGCTTCATGGGGCACTGCGAACTATTCTCGTTGTTAGTTACACTCTTAGAAAATCAATAATCTTTCAGTAACTCGGATGAAAAGCTTACAGAGTTGATGACCATACAGGTTATTAATACACTGATACAAAGCAGTTTTTTACACAGAGTGAATAAATGAACAACACGTGTAACAATCCTAGATTAACAGAAATTGAAATAGCAGTTGTGTACAGTTGTAACTGACAGAGACAGTTAAAGTGTATGCAAAGTGTTAATAAAAAAAAAAGGAAAACAATTTCTAAGCCTGTGTGTTACTATCCCTCCCCCATGCGTTTCCCCCCCCCAAACTGAAGAGGAGTAAGAATCTTCAGTTTGTTCTTAAGAAACTCAAATCGAGGAGCAGAGAGGCCTTTAGTAGAGATATCAACATCTTGGTCCAAAGTGGAAATATAGATAACCTGCAATGAATTGGATTGAACCAGCTCTCTAACAAAATGGAAATTCAGTGCTAAGTGTTTCATTCTACTGTGAAACACTGGATTAGAAGCAAGAGCAATTGAGCTCTTATTATCACAAGCAATAATTGGAGATGTTTGAAGAAATACATGAAGATCTTTAAGCAGTCGACAGAGCCAACCTCTTCAGCAGCTGTAGAAGCTAATGCTTTGTATTATGCTTCAATGCTAGACCTTGATATTGTTGCTTGTTTCTTAGCACTCCAGCTGACAGGGTTCGAACTAAAAAATACACAATATCCACTAGTGTATCTTCTATCATCTGGATTTCCTGCCCAATTTACATCAGAGCATCCTTGCATAGCATTTAATCCTTTGGTAAAAAAGAAGACCATGATAAAGTATAGATTTTATCTCAATATTCTTGTAGCTTCATTAAAATGAGATGTTGTTGGAGAATGCATAAACTGACACACTTGATTAACTGCAAAACATATCTCAGGCCTTGTCCATGTGAGATACTACAAGGAACCAACACTGGACCTATATTCTGTTGAATTAGATTATGGTTCACCTTCATTTGCAGTTAATTTGAAGGATGCAGGATATGGTGTGGAACAAGGCTTTACTCCTGTTAAGTTTGTCTTATTGAGTAAATCCAAAGCATAGTTAGTATGTGAAAGAAATGAACCATCTTTGTTCCTCTTGACTTCCAGACCTAAGAAGTAATGCAGATTCCCTAAATCTTTAACTGGAAATTGGTTGGACAAATGAGAAATAATAGATGCACAATGAGAAGAATTATTTTTAGTAATGATTATGTCATCCACATAAACCAAGATTATGGTTAGTTAAGAACCAATTTTCTGAACAAAAAGAGAAGAATCTGCAAGTGATGGCACAAAGTCTAAGGAAATAAGAGCATCTGACAATTTTTCATACCAAGCTCGTGGGGCTTCTTTCAATCCATATAATGATTTGTTGAGTTTTCAGACATAATTAGGATGTTCTTCGTCTTGAAACCCAGGAGGTTGTGTCATATATACTTCCTCTTTAAATCCCCATGAAGAAAAGCATTACTAATGTAAAGTTGCTTTATTTGCCAATCAAAGTTAACTGCAAGAGAGAGTACTAACCTTATTATTGCAGGTTTGACAACATGAATAAATGTGTCTATGTAGTCCAAGCCTTCTAAATGATGAAAACCTTTTGCAACAAGTCTTGCTTTATGTCTTTCTATAGTACCATCTGGATTTAACTTGATTTTGAATACCCGTTTGCATCCAATTAAATTCTGAGAAGGATGAGGTGGAACATATGTCCAAGTATCAGCATTTTTAGAGCAGTGTGTTCATTTTTCATAGCTTTTTGCCAGACTTCAACTTTAGCTGCTTGAGAATAACAAGTAGGAGTCTGAACAGCTAGATGAGTAACATGAGTATATGATAAAACATATTTAGTGGCTAGATAAACCTTTGGCCAGAAAACACCACTTTTTGCTCTAGTCTGCATTGAATGAGTAGAAGTTGATGAAGAATCATTTATTAATGGAAAAATATCTGAAGCATTTATAGACGTTATATCTGATACAGTAGATGAATAAAAAATATTAGAAGTATCATGTGTAGAAGTAACAAGTATTGTATTAGTAATAGTAGAAGAAATGATATCCATCATGGCTGGTGTCAAAGGAAAATCCAGATATCTGAAGTAGAAACATTTTGTAATGTAGTATAAGGAAAATATCCTCATGAAAGACCACATGTCTGGACACAAAAACTTCGCCAATTGTTGGATCTAAGCATCTATGTTAGAGCATAGCTCGGTTGAACCCACCAAGCGTTGGTATGTCAAGTTTGGTTGTCATATTTTAGTGAATCAAAACTCATTTAAAGATTCGCTTGATTATTTACTAGAGTCAACTTCCTATAGGTTAGCTAGAAAGTTACTAGGATATGAGACTTACAAGTATTACATGAAGACTTGAAGAATGTGAAGAAGTAAAGAGCTACAACGACGACATCATCCTTCCACCTGAGGTTAATAATATTTGACTTGAACTGTTTCATTCCTAATGTATCTTTCAAGTCGTGCATATTGAAAACATAACTGTGAAGCTGTGAATGATTATACTCTAGTTAGATATAGTATTAAGGAATTACAATACGAAGTATAACGTATATCTTTTGAACTTCGTATATAAGACATCGACATAATCGTATGAATGCTACTGTGATTATGTATGGGTATGGGTGAAGATTTCGTCCTAGGAAACAATGTTTTACATTCGTTTAAAGCAAGTACATTCATAAACTTGTTTTGTGAATCGAAAGGGAAATCGCTAGGCTTATTGGTATTGTTATTCATTGCAAATATTTGGATTACCAATATGTGTGTTTAGTATAACCGCTCATAACTGGTTTATGTATCTTGGTAAAACTATTCACAATGCCTGACTTTTGTATTGGTATGACTTTTATTAGTGAAACTGATCTTAAGTAATCACCTGAGATGGTATGATCGATATGTTGTAATTGGTATGACCAACTCTAGACATTGGGGAACCGATCCTAGTAAGAGGTGCAAACGATCACAAGCATGAGGAATTGATCCTTGTAAGAGGTATAATAAGTCTTAGTATTTGGTAACTGATCCTATGACCTGTGCAACCGAATACAAGTTAAATACCATAAATATGTGGTAACCGATCCTAGTACCTAGTCAACCAATTTTTGGAAAGCTAGTGTGACCGATCCTAGTACCCACATGGAGGTAGAATCGAATCTTTGTGTTTTGGTAGAACCGTGAAACCCATTAATGGTGATTTGATAGGATAATCAATCACATAGTTCTTGGAAGTCATATGAACCAATTATAAACTTGTTTGGAAGTGTGGAAAATCGGTTCCAAGATTGTAAATATGAAAAAGGATTTACAAAGTAAAGATGTCGACATACTTTGAACATGTGCAGTAACTCTTATCTTTTATTGTTCAAAGATATTCCTTAATAGCTAAAGGAGAATCCCGGATTGAAATAAATTGAGAATCTTTTAATTAAGGTTTTTAGTTTTTATATGCTTTTAATTTCCAGCAATTAAATGCATATCTTTAGAAAATAAAAATTAGTAATGTGCATTTACTAATTGGAAATTTTCTACTGAGATTTCGGTCAATATTTGGACAGTACATTTCCAGGAATTATGAAAACCGATTTTGGCGTTTATTGCATATCTTTGAGAATATTCGTTTTTGGAAATTCCTTGGTGTCCAAACTTCCTTGGTCTATAAATATTGAAGTTTGCATTTCGAACAAACCAATCCTCAGAGCCAGCAAAACTACCTAGTTGTGTTGTTACTGGTGGAGCCGTCTATTCGGAGAGGAAAGTACCCTAATTAGGCGAAATCTCTTACGACCGCTCATTTTAAAGACTTCTTTGGGATTGGGAAGCTCTACGAGTACCGTTGGTGGGAAACTAGATAATTGCAGTTTATTATTAGTTTTCGATTGATTTGATTGACTAACGGTTGTTGAACTTTGATTGCACCTAGTTTGTTTATGCTTGAGAATCTTCTCTTTTTATATAAGATTCACTCAAACTAGATCGAAGTATCGACGGGGATCTTTAAAACTGTTTGTAGAACTAAAGATGTCTTGTGATAATCCATTGTTAACAGACTCTGTTCTATATGTGATTGATCATAAGAGATTCAAGTTGTTTGTGTGCAGGTGTTTATTGAAGATCTAAGAAGATTTGAAGACAAAGAAGATTTCTTATTTTAGTTCATAATCTTTGGTGTGCACAAAACTTGATCGACTAGGGATCCAACTATAATCGGTTTATCTTTGTGATAACCTTGATTGATTAGTTGAGTAGATCGGCATCAATACAATTCTTTGTGATTAAAAGTATTGATTGCAAGTATAGATAATTACTTTGGTAGTTGTTTAAAAGATAAATCTAAGAACCTGACAAAGGAGTTTATTGGGATAAACGGAAGAGCCTTTTGTCAAACTCATTTCACATTGTTTGAAAAGAGTTGTTACCGAACAGATTTGTTGTTCCTTTACTGTTTGGAATACGAACCAAAGGAATTGTTCCAAGTGTGTGGCTTATTACAAGTTGGAGGCGCAGGGATACTGAGGGAACTAGGTGAACTATAGGTTTATTTGCTTGGTCTCAACTATACGAAGTTGGTTTAGATTTTGTATATCGGCTTAATTCTGCGAGTATTCAATTCTGGACTAGGTCCCGGGGTTTTTATGCATTTGCGGTTTCCTCGTTAACAAAATCTTGCTGTGTCTTTTACTTTTCTATTTCCGCAATTATAATTGTTTTATTATAATTAGAAGTATAATACACCAACGTTAATTCATATTTACTTGATAGCAATCCTATTGTTTTTGGTTAAGTCTGAACCTATTATCAAGTAAACATACTTCGTTGTTGTATTGTCTTGATCTTGTATCCATAGTCAATCACGCAAGTTTTCTTGTTGTCGTATTGTCTCGATCTCGTATCCATAGACGATCACACGAAGTGTGAACCGATTAGTTGTATTGTCTCGACTCAGTCCATAGACAATCACTTTCGGAGAAAGGACTTATAGGTGGAAAAGTTTTAGATTGAGGTATATTTGGGTACCCTCGTCTTTTCAATCTATATCCTTTGTTTTGAGAACTATAACCCAGAAAGATACTATTGACACTTCTTGGTTGCAGCTTGTTAGAAGTATAAGGTTTAAGCCACGGGAAGCACAAGCAGCCAAAAGATTTCATAAAGAAGTAATCTGGTTCTTTATTGAATAAACATTTATAAGGAACATCAAAGGACAATGATCTTGTAGGAAGTCTGTTAATGACATAATTAGCAGTTGACAAAACATCACACCAAAACTTTAAAGATAAGCCAGACTGAATTAAGAAAGTCCTTGTAATTTCAAGTAAGTGCTTGTGTTTAGATTTTGCAACACAATTCGGTTCCGGTATATGTGGACAGGTAATCTCATGTGTAATACCAATATTTATCAGAATTTCCTTCAAGCTATTATTGACAAACTCATCACCACCATCTGTCCTTATGATTTTGATCTTTAAACTCAGTAGATTTTCTATATAATTCTTAAACTGAACAAAGATATCCTTAAAATCAGATTTCAAAGTTAATGGATAGACCCAACAGAATTTGGTGAAATCATCTATGATATTAACATAATAGTTGAATCCATTTATAAAATTAGTTGGGACAGGACCCAAACATCCATATGAAGAAGCTGTAATGGAAAATGAGAGACAGACATGGACATAGTAAAAGGTTGCTTATGACATCTTCCTAACCGACAGTCAGTACAATGAAGAGGTTTATTACTAAAATCAGATACATTTATTACTTTTGAAAGTCTAGGAAATGTTTGGAAAAAAGACGTGCTTGCCTTTTATGCCATGTAGTTGAAGAAGCTTTAGCACAATTCCAGGCAACAGTTGTAAAGGTTGGTGTTGAAGTATGTACTATGTCACAAGTCAAAGGATATAATCCATTTTTACTGGGCCCTTGAAACAGTATCCTCTGAGACTGAATATCCTTAACAGTAAAATCAGATGCAGTAAAAGTGAGAGAACAATTATTATCTCTTGTGAATTTGAGCACTGAAATTAGATTTTGTGTAGCTAAAGGAACATGTAGTATGTTTTTTAACCTAAAATGTTGATGAGGAACAAAAATATCAGTAGAACCATAATTAACAATAGGCATACCTTGTCCATTAGCAGTTTTAATGGATTCTCCACCAGTGTAAAAAGAAAATGAAACAATATTAGTGACATCAAGAAGTAACATGATGTGTAGCTCCAAAATCAATATAACAAGGATTGTGACCAAGAATATTTGCTGAAACAAGCATTGCTTGTAAATGTTTATGTGGATCTCTACCTTGATACGCAAAATTCATGTGATTCCAGCACTCATCTGCATCATGTCCATATTTGCGACAAATCTGACATGTAGGTTTTTTTTCCAGTGCCAAAAGTTGTAGGTCTTGGAATAGAAGTAGGCATGGATGATGCTTGTGTTGGTGTAGGCAATATACCTGAATTTCTACCATATCCTCTGAAAAAGCGGGGGTACAACAACCACACCCAATATTTCGCTTAGCAATCTGTATGGACTAACTCCAATATACTTTAAAGAGAATCAACTAGACAGCCAGACTCAATCTTAGGAAAAGTATATCAAAGAGTTATATCTCAATGTCTCAATTCAATCCGCAATCAAACAAATAGGAATTTGCGAGCCCGATTGAATATAAGAAATAACTTCGACGGTATCAAAAACCAATATCCAAGTGTCAATCAATTTAATCAACAACCAAAGGTTGGATTCACAATTGATTGAACTTACGCACAACCTGTGATATTTCAATTATATAAACAAATATAATGCGGAAAAGAAATAACACAAACACCAGAAATTTTGTTAATGAGGAAACCGCAAATGCAGAAAAACCTCGGGACCTAGTCCAGATTTGAACACCACACTGTATTAAACCGCTACAGACACTAGCCTACTCAAAGTTAACTTCGGACTGGAATATAGTTGAGCCCTAACCAATCTCACACTGATTAAGGTACAGTTGCGCTCCTTACGTATCTGAATCCCAGCAGGACTCTACGCACTTGATTCCCTTAGCTGATCTCACCCACAACTAAGACTTGCTACGACCAAAAGTCGAAGACTTGATAAACCAATCTGTCTCACACAGAAAAGTCTGTTGAATAGATAAATCTGTCTCCCACAGATAAACCTATGAGTTTTGTTCCGTCTTTTGATAAATCAAGGTGAACAGGAACCAATTGATATACCGGACTTATATTCCCGAAGAACAGCCTAGAAATATCAATTACCTCACAATAATCTTAATCGTATGGTAGCGAAACAAGATATTGTGGAATCACAAACGATGAGACGAAGATGTTTGTGACTACTTTTTATCTTGCCTATCGGAGAATAAATCTCGAGCAAATCTTAGAGAAGATAGTACTCAATCACGATAGAAAACAACAAGATTAGAACACGCAACTACAGAGAAATAGTTGGGTCTGGTTTCACAATCCCAATGAAGTCTTCAAGTCGTTAACCTACAGGTTTTCGTGAAAAACCTAAGGTTAAAGGAGAATCGACTCTAGTCGCAACTAGTATCACACATGAGGTGTGGGGATTAGGTTTCTCAGTTGCTAGAGTTCTCCTTTATATAGTCTTCAAATCAGGGTTTGCAATCTAAGTTACTTTGGTAACAAAGCATTCAATATTCACTGTTAGATGAAAACCTGATTAGACTCAAGCTAATATCTTTCAACCGTTAGATCGAACTTAGCTTGTTACACACAAATGAAAAGTGACTTCATTTATATATGGGTAACCGTACCTATACGTGTACACCTTGTTGGCTCAAAAATAGTTAACCGAAGTTAGCCATATGATCACTTTCATATCAACTATATTCATCTTTACCATAACTAGTTCAAGTGACTCAAATGAAACTAGTTCTAGAGTTGTTCAATTGTTTATATTCTCATAGAAGTATACAAGACACAATTGAAGAAAAATCGATTTTGATTCACTCGAATCAATTCATGAACATTATAGCCACGGTTTGCAAAAGATTGCATTTCTTATTATATAAATGTATTAGTTCATGAACAAACCGATTTTAGAACATTATCCACTCAGGTATGCAAACGGGTACACATACCTAAATGGCCGGACTAAGTTTGGGTTCGCCAGTACGTGTACAAGGTTCCCGGACTTTCACCAAACCAAGCAGTACTCATACGGGTATGCATACCATGGTTCCCGGACTTGGATTACATATATGCAAGTACACATACTATGCTTATATCCAATTGTTCGAAACTCTTATTTCAATCATTGAAAAATTCTCGGAAGACGACAATAGCTGTCTCACACAAACTATTAGCTTCAAAGCATTTTTCAAGTGATCGAATGATCAATACGAAATATTCCGAGTCTACATCAAATGACTGTCTCACACAAATCATGTAAGATGTTACCAGGCGATTTTCACATGATAATCTTTCGACTTTCATCAAGAATATAAGATGAACTTGGTTAAAGCGAAAGCTTACCAACACATATTTCGAGAAATATGTAAGTGAGTTAAACTCAGCTCGAAATATCAAATGTGTATAATTGAAGTCTATATAGCTATACGACTTTTGTCTCAAATAGGAGATAGAGCAGATCGACTTTTGAATGATAGATGAGTTCAAGTCTCCACATACCTTTTGTTGATGAAGTTCCACAAGATCCCCTTAGTAGTTCTTCATCTTCAGTCGATGAACGCCATGAATTCTAATGCTCAACTACACTTTCTATCCTAATCTGAGACTTAGCTATAAGTAGACTAGAAATCAAGACTTATAGTTTTGGCAACTAAACTTGACAACAAGCTTGATATAGCAACGCTTGCGAGTTCGACCGAGCAGTGCTCTAACATCCTCTACCAGAAACACGACCTCCTCTGTTAAAAGATTTATTATAGCCTCTATATCCTCTTCCATAACCTCTACCAGACGTAAAAAATGCTTTATTTGTAGATTCAAGAGAATTAATAGAAAGATTGCGTTGAACAACTAACTCTTCACTCATTAAAAGATTATGTAATTCAATACTTGAAATAGGACGACTTCGAATGCGAATAGAAGTAGAAAAAAAATTATATTCAGGACCTAGACCGGCTAGCGTAATAACAACAATCTCATCATCAGATATCACAGATCCACAAGCAGCAAGTTGATTTGTGATTTTATTGATCTCATTAGTATAAGTGGCAATAGTAGAATTACCTTTCTTGAGAGTAAGCAACTTATTTCTCAGTTGTATTGAATGAGTTGAAGAAATTCGAGCAAATCGTTCTGAAATAAAAACACAAAGCAATAGTAGAATTACCTTTCTTGAGAGTAAGCAACTTATTTCTCAGTTGTATTGAATGAGTTGAAGAAATTCGAGCAAATCGTTCTGAAATAGCTTTCCACAATTCATAAGAAGATGAAGCATTAGCAAAGTAAGAAATTACCATATCCAATATCGTATAATTAATCCACATAATGATAGTGGAATCTTCATCAATCCAATCTGTGTATAAAGGATTTTTTATTCCATTGTTTGTATTCGTACGATTTGTAAACTGAACAGGACATTCGTGAGATCCATCAAGAAATTTCATTATCTTGAACTTTCTAATCACAGGAAACATCAAAGATTATCATGTGAGAGAATTTGAATCTGTGAGTTTAAGAGTAATAATACTCATGAGTTGATTGATTGGAACTTTGGTGATTGAGAAGGATGTTGGATTATCCATTAAAGCAGATCTATAACTCATGAATGAAAATCAAGAAAAGAAAAAAAATATTTGAATAAAGGGAGACGAAGATGAAGATTAAAAAATTAATATCAGAGTAACACAAGAGGAAAAGATCGAACCACGAGAAATCTTCATGAAGTCTCGTCTGATGCCATAGTTACACTCTTAGAAAATCAATAATCTTGCATTAACCAAAATGAAAAGCTTAAAGAGTTGATGACCGTATAAGTTATTAATATACTGAGACATAGCAGTGTTTTACACAGAGTGAATAGATGTAGAACACGTGTAACAATCCTAGAATAACAGAAACTGAAATAACGGTTGTATACAGCTGTAACTGATAGAGACAATTAGAGTGTATACAGAGTGTTAATGAAAGAAAAGAAAGGAATTTCTACACCTGTGTGTTACTAGTTGTCTTCTTTCATCTAAGGTGCATCAATCATTCTTATGCGTATTGGTTGGCTGGCCTTGTGTACTTCACCATCAATGAAATGATAGTGAAATGTTGTATTTCACCACATTTTGTTTTATAGAGAAATTTAGAATTTGCGTGCAGAGTTGTGAACGTAAATGTTCTATTTCTCTTCCACTGGTACTAAGGAACCAAGGTTTTAAAATTGATTTTTTAAATACATAAAAACAAGAGAACCATGTTATAATTGATTTAGTGTTTTGGATTTTTCTTTCCAGCGAATTTAGGTACATACATTAGAACTTTGAAGACATACATTCACAAATGTTCCATTTTAATTCTCTTAGCTTGAAAATGAATAAGGAAGTGTTAAGGGATGTGTGTCATCTTCCCAACCTTCAAAATTCCTTTATTTACCAGTCATGAAAATATAATTAGTGATAGTGTCTAAATATTGATGATTTTACAGTAACTGCACCATAGATAAAATTAGGTTTTAGGGTTTTATGAGAGTTTTTGGTAGTTGATTGTTATGACTTACTAAACATAACTCATTGTGAATCTGCGGGTTAGTAAAAGCAACATGTGAGTAAACTTAAAAGGGTATTTTGGTCCTGAAAATATTAGAATCTAACTCATTTGTGAGACGGTGAGTTGAATCCACCACTCCCTTGATCCGAAATCCCCTTCCCTATAATAAAAGTGTATACTTTTTTGGCCTTCGCCTAAGTTTCCCGTACTGAATATTTTCTGGGCCGTAGCTTAAGTTTCCCATACTGAAATTACATAATTTGGGTGGTGTGGGCTTCTATGCGGGCCAGTAACATCGGTATGTCCAGATTGTACACACAGACACAGTTAGGAGTGTTTTCGGTAAATTAGGAGCAAAAATGATGGATGCACCGAACAGATTCCACCGAGATGGGCACCGTGTGAAAGGGAGGGTGGGGCCTATTTCTGCCCCACTCCCTATCCCAATGTTGAGAGTCATACCAAGACCGTCCGATCCCCTCTCGGCGCCCACCTGGGTGCTGCTTTTCGGTGGGTTTAGCAAAACCCAATTAGGAGTGTTTTCGGTAAAGAAAAGATTTTGTTTGAGCATTTAAATAGGTAGTTCAGCCTTTAGGGACAAGTAATAACTAGATGACCGTTGCCACGGTGGGACGGCCGACTGAAAAAATTGACGCAAAACTAAATTTTATACTGACAATTTAGTTCCGTCATAATGGCACGGAGTCGGACTTGATAAATTTGTAAAGCATATAAAGCAAAGAGATGTTCAAACAAAGATATCATATTTCTTTGTTAAGAGATGTAAAGCAATGTCTAAAATTGTATACAGTTGAAAAGTTAAATTGAATTCGGTTGAAAAATGTTCAGAGATGTAGAATACAATTCTGGCGGAAACTTAACCGAAAACGTGACTCGAAGCGCATACATCCTTTGGGATTTATGACAGGCTTGTAAAAATTCTTTTGCTTACCTTTGCGGCACTTGGTGAAGCCAACAATATTAGCAATGCTTAAGGTCAAACAAACTCCGACAACAAGGACATAATCTGGTTGGAATCTTAACCGCCTTAGAACAGCAATGTAATGAACCTTAATGCCCATCAATTTAGTGAAGTAAGAGTTCAGAGTAATGTATAACATTCAACTAAATGGAAGAAAAATTTAACTAACAGTAAGGTAGAGTGTCCACCAGAATAGCCATGAATCCTTCTTGTTCATCCTAGACAATGACTATAACCAACAAACAACCAAATACAAGTTAAGGACCACTCAAATAATGGATGCACAAGTAGAATCTCAATGAAAAAACAAGGTACTAATGTAGTATTAGTCACCTTTTGGTCAAGGCACTCAAATTTCCAGATACTTTCACCCAGGTCCAGGTCATTGATTTCATTCCACCATCTCAAACCAATATTCGTCCACTAACATTCTTGAATACCCAAAAATCAAAAGCAGCAAGTAGTACCGTAACCACGAAAATGATCACAAAACTATTAAATAAAAGCGCTGAAAGTATGTAGAATGCTAAAGCTCCAGCCTGACGACAATTAAGAAATCCTGTTAAACACTACATATATTTCCACAAAAATAACTTACGAACAATTGAAGAAGGATAGAATCACATACCTTGAAAAAGAACATGAAAGAAACATGTTTCCGGGTTCGCGTAATTCTCCATAGCAGGATGTAAAAGAAAGTAAAACTCCACTCATTTAACAAATAATTCAATTTCAGCTAGTGTATTCTAATACCAAAATAATGATTTATAATATTTCATACTGCAAAGGCGTAGAGAGAAACATCCTGACCTAGACCAAAAAGTCACTAATTTGGCAGAAAATTAAGGTTTTGACAATGCTAGCTAAATTGTGTGTTCAACTATTTCACTCAACACACAATTAAAAATGAACTCAACAAATATAGCAACATCTTCAGTTAGTTCAATTTCCCTCCAAAGCTTACACCTCCACCATCCCTAGGACCTACACTTGTACCATACAAAATTCTCCACATCACTTGGGAAGCTACATTTGCACCGCACCACACCTGGAAACTACACTTGCACCTCCCCAAATAATCCACCTCAAGCACGTCATCCATCAAATCCAAATCCATATTTACCAAGGTCCAATACACCTCAAGCTTCACCACCTTCACCAAACTCCACCTCCAGCACAGATTACATCATCATCTTCAACACCTCCACCACCATCTTCTACACCTCTAGCACCAACCCAAACCCACATACCCCTGCACTGACTTTAACTCCTTTCAACACCTTCAGCCCCAATTCCACAACATATCCTAGCACTTCCTCTAATTCCTTCTCCTCCACCACCAATACTTCCTCTACATGTTCTGATCTTGAAATCCCACATTATCATAACTCCAATCCCAGTACCATCGCCGGAAACCAATCCAACATTATCCCAAATACAATCCCATATCCACCACCTCCCCTGGGCTTACATTTGCACGACACCAAATCCTCCACCACCCCTGGGATTTACACTTGCACCAAATCCTCCACCTCGACCATCTTCAATAAATCAACATCCATCAGTATCTATTATCCAAAGGAATTGAAGAAACATAATTCAGAAACTTGGATACTAAGAAATATTCACAATTAATGCATTTCAATTCTATATGGATATGGAAGATATTCAGTTATCATAGGCATGGCAGATATTCAATTCCAACATTGTAAAAACACAGATTCAAAGAGCAAGTTAAAACATGTAATAGATACATAGTTTTTGTTCAGCAAAATGTGAAACCCCAATCAATCCTAAACCCAAATAAACTTAATTTTCATTCAAAAATGATGAATGCACCGAACAGATTCCACTGAGCTGGGCACCTTGTGAGAGGGTAGGTGAGGGCCACTTCTGCCCCTCCCTATCCTAATGTTGAGAGTCATACCAAGACCGTCCGATCCCCTCTCGGCGCCCACCTGGATGCTGCTTTTCGGTGGGTTTAGCAAAACCCAATTAGGAGTGTTTTCGGTAAGGAAAGATTTTGTTTGAGCATTTAAATAGGTAGTTCAGCCTTTAGGGACAAGTAATAAATATACGAATTTTGACCCTCTTTTCAGTTTCTTCGCTATTGTTTTTCAGATTTCGGAATATTTGAAGTTGGGGCAACAATGGTTCTCGAGGTTCACTTCCATTACTTTAATTTGTTTCTGTAAATCTCGTCTTCTTTTTCATACCCTTTGAATTATGATGATGATTATGGTGTATGATTTGGCAGGCGACAATGATATGTATAGATAATTCAGAATGGATGAGAAACGGTGATTATTCACCCACTCGATTTCAAGCTCAAGCTGAAGCTGTTAGTCTTCTCTGCGGTGCTAAAACTCAGGTTACCCCTCGTTCGTCTTCTTCTAATTTTGGTAAAAGAACTGGGGTTTATCATATCACACCATAAAAAAAAAAACCAATAACTAGGGTTTAATCACAATTTTTTGGTTTTGATGCAATTTTCTGGTTTTACTTAATTTAGGGTTTTGTATTATTTTTGGATTTCTATTGTTGAGAATGTAAAATTTGGGCTTTTTACTTTACAGTCTAATCCCGAGAACACAGTGGGGGTTCTGGCGATGGCTGGTAAAGGGGTTCGTGTTTTGGTCACTCCTACAACTGATCTTGGCAAGGTTCTGGCGTGTATGCATGGTAAATTCATAAAATTACTTACCTGTATTAGTAAACAATTGTATTTTAATGCAGCTTTTGATATATACATATCGCCATGTTCTTATAAGTACAAGGCACCCAGTTTTTGACTTTTTTTTGTTCGCGTCTGTCTGTATCATTCTTGATTTCCTTAAACTTCACAGGTTGCTTAAATAGTTTCCATGTAGTGGTGAGGGTGAGTCCTCATTCCAGCATAAGTTGCTTAACCAATTTTATGCTTTTACTATTGTGTTAATTATTGCCTTACGTAGTAGTAGGTTATTCTTGTTTTGATACTTTCATCTCCATTAGGTGTTACTCGCACCCCACAGCAAGGTATACTGTTGAAATCTTACCTGTAGGATAGGTACATTCAATCACTGTCACCGTTGAACAAACAAAACCTCCAATTATATTATTATAGATTCTATGATAGTTCCTTTCTAGCCTTGCTACCGTGATTCCTCCATCAAGAAGCAGTTGAGTTGACAGCTTGAATGCCTTATTTTTTTCTGCTCTTCGGCAGTCAATTTTTTATTCTCGCCGCCCTCTTGATATTACCATTTTATTTGCTTGGCACACTCAGCTCATCTCTTTTGTTTCTAGGCTTAGAAATGGGCGGTGAGATGAATCTGGCTGCTGGGATCCAAGTGGCTCAATTGGCTCTTAAACATCGTCAAAACAAAAACCAGCAACAAAGGATTATAATATTTCCAGGAGGGTAAATAAACATTTAACCACAAAGTTCATCTGATTTCATAAAATTTTGTTGTGAAATTAAATGTGCTCATTTTTCTCTCTACCAGTCCGGTGCAATATGACAAGAAAGTCCTGGAGTCGATTGGAAAGAAACTTAAAAAGAACAGTGTAGCTCTTGACATTGTTGATTTTGGGGAAGAAGCTGATGAAAAGGCTGAGAAGCTGGAGGCACTTCACGCTGCTGTAAGCAATGGCAATAGTCACATTGTTCACGTCCCCCCTGAGTCCAGTGCTCTATGTGATGTGCTTTTAACGTATGTATTGGTGAATTGTGCATATTTTGTTACAGAACTCTATACTACTTGTAAATTTGAGTGACGCAATTCCTTACTACTCATTGCAGCACACCCATATTTACTGGGGATGGAGAAGGAGGGAGTGCTTTTGCAGCATCTGCCGCAGCAGCAGCGGCAGGTGGTGCTTCTGGCTATGAATTTGGTGTGGATCCCAATTTGGATCCTGAGCTTGCTCTTGCTCTTAGAGCTTCAATGGAGGAAGAGAGGGCAAGACAGGAGGCTGCTGCAAGGGCTGCAGAAGAAAAAGGAGGTGGACAGGCGTCAAGTTCACATGATACAACTATGACTGAAAACACTGGCATTATGTCTCATGGAGCTAATACAGGCGATTTGATGGTAGGTCTCATGCTTTTAATATTTGTATATTCTGATTTGAATGTGAATCACATGATATTCAAAAATGAGGATATTATATTCTTGAGGTCCACATCTCCGTCATTATAGTTGGAACTACCATGTCTTGTTATCTTTTTCCGGAGTAGCTTAGAGTTTAGCTTCTACAAAATTTTAGGAAACACCACGAATTCCTTCAATTGTGTAAAAATTTCGAGGTAATTTTGGCTCTGCACCCTTTTAATCTCCACATGGTTCTGTACCAGTACTTTATTAGTTTCGTAAAGTCGTTCTCGCAGTGCATCTTGTTATATCTGGCACTGATTTAACTGCATTTTCTCCATGCACTCTCTAGGATCCACTGTTGTATATCTGCATTTTTCATATCTTTTTAGACAATCTTCTTTGTCTTGTCACAAAATTCTTGATGTAGAACACACAGGTTCCTCTAGGTTATTCTTGTGTCAGTATGTTGATATTTGTCTAACATTTTTTTTTCTTTTTCGTCTGAATATGGAAACAGGATGATGACACTGCATTGCTAGAGCAAGCACTCACAATGTCACTGAACGACCATCAGTCTATTCCATCTGGTGGAATATCATTGGAAGACACCGATATGTCTGAGGCAAGTAAAGAAGATCAAGAGCTGGCACTTGGTAAGTTACTTGCATAGCAATGATTGGAGCAGTTAAGTCTGTACTATGATGAGCCTTATTTGAAAAAGCTACTCAGAGTTATGAACCATTACCTTACAGATTCTCCTATAGTGGTGATTTATTGGCCCAATTGCTATGACGACCAACCTTTTTTTGTAGCTTTATTAGTGGGTGTCACTTGCATAGTTTAGAACATGAAATCTACAATAGTATGTACCACCTGATCTATTGAACATGATTTGTTTTGTTTATGATGTCCAAGATCAACTTATCGTAAGGGTTCACACTGATACGGCATTAAACCTAGAAGACTTAGACCTGGCTGATATATTGAACTTCCAATTTCCATTAAGTTCTGATTTCCATTTTTTAAAAAATTTGCTTATCCATTATCTTCTGCTTTCTGCATGCAGCACTCCAGATGTCCACGCAGGGCAATGCAGAAGAACTTACGGACCAGAGTGAAATAAACCAGGTGCTGGGGAATCAGGCATATGTCTCATCAATCCTTTCTACGGTATATATAGTTTTTTCTGTTGAGTAGTGCAATATACTTTTTGTCTGGAGCATGCCTTCTGTGCATATGTTGATACATCATTTCTCTTGCAGCTTCCAGGAGTTGACACTAATGATGACACCTTACAAGATTTGATTGCATCTTTACGAAGTCATCAAGAAGTAAGTTGGCAAAATCTCATTCAACTTCCTAATTGTTAAAACATTAACAATATTCTCTATTTCATCTTTGTATGGTTGCAAAGTACATGTGGCACTAAGACATGACAGATTTTTTTACACGTGGGAAAAATTAATATTTGATTGATCACCTCTCTTGTTATTATACCTTGTGTTGAAATAACAACTAATTTTGAATCTTACAAGTTGTGTAATGGTGTTTTGTTCTTGTCTCAAAAGCTTAATAAGGAATATGGTGATAAACCACCAAATGACAAGTGAAGATGGGACAGAGGAAGCAGAGTTCTCAAAGGTCAGTCTGGGACTAATATTATCTCCTTGGTAATGAGGAGTTGGGACTGTGTTCATATCCTGCATTACTTGTTCTACTTTCGTAATTCTTGAGAGACGGTTCCATGGACTCTAAGCTTCAAAACAGCTTAGAGTGGGTGTAATGAATACTTTATCCTCCCAGCTTTTATTTGTCTTTTGGTTTTTATTATTTTTTGTTTGGTACTGTTTTTTTCTTCTATCAAAAATAGACTATGTACATGTCAGGGGTACTGCTACCTAAGTTTTAGCCCTCAGGCTACGCTGAGCTTAGGACTAGATTATTCTTTTGTTTAGGTGGCAAGGAACAAACCCACACGGTGAATAAAGTAAAAAAGTTTGTGACAAATACCCTATCAAGGTTCAGTTTAGTGTCAACGTTTTCCACTTGTTTTCCATTTTGTTACTGGAAAGTAAAGGAAAGCAAATCTTGAAGCAACAATCAGTGGTTAGTTTCCACAGTTGGTACTCAGTAGTTGGTTGGTGAGTGAGTGAGAGTGCAAGAATATTACCTGACCCGGCCGTTCATAATTATATTTTTTAATAAATTGAATCATTTTTAAATAGTAGGATTTAAAGAAAAAAATGGGGATGAGGAGAGCCCTAAGCTGTACCTTTCCTCCCTCCCTCCCTTCTTATCATTTGGGCTTGGTGGCATTTGGAATGCCTTTTTTCTTCTTCTTTTCTTAATATCTTCTTTGATGCGGCAATTGCCTAATTACCAAATTACGAATAAAGATTAATGATACCATTATTAAATATATAAAGTCATAGATGAAACCAAATTAGAAAACATAGATCAATAATATCTTAAATATCTTCTCAATAAAGTCGATATGAAAATGTATACTCATCTGCAAATACCACAAAGAAGAATATGCATGACAACATCCTCTTTCTTTCTCTTCATTTTTATATAAAGATCCCTCTTCTCTGATATTACTCCAAAAAAAATAGTCTTTACTCCTATTCTATACTGGTGCTAAAATATAAGGTAATAAAGTAATACCTTTTTTGAGATAAAATATTAATTAAAATTATCTTTTTCTTCGGTGGGTTCGATTGCTTCAAAATCAAGGGACCTCTATCTCTTTTTCCCCAATACCTGAAACTGATTTTAGTTCCCTTTCCCTTTCCTTCCTTCCTTCCTCGCATCATATCATATCTCCATAGCTATTATAAATAGCTTATCGATAGAGAGATAATTTTCATTCACAGTAAGAGAATTAATTAAATTAAGAGAGATGAGGATGATGATATCAGATGTGGTAGTAGGGAATCTAATGAGTGTGTATTTAGGTTTAATAGCTGCTCTTAAGCTTTTTGGTGTATTAAGTGGGCGGAGTTTCTCAGGAATGTTTGTGGTTTTGGTTTCTTCAGCTGCTGTTCTCTTTATCCTCTTATCTACTCTCTCTTGGGATGTTTCTCGCAAAGCTGCTGCTGCTTCATCGTCTCTTTCTTCTTCAGCATCATCATCATCAGCTCAAGATTATAATCATCAGAATCGTGGGGCCCACAAGTGTCGAGGGGGGATTTGTTGGCACGGCACTGTTTCTGTTCGATCAACTGTATCTCAAGTCCGATTTCGTCTTCCGCCTCATCACCACCACCAGTTACCACCACCACCACTACCTTAATTCGCCAATATATAATAGTATTATACTTTAGTTTATATATATATATATATATATATATGTATGTATGTGTAACCAAACTAGACCTATGACTGAAGTTAGGGTTTTGTACATGTTAAGTCAGTTTCCACAATGTAATCTATCTATCTTATCTACTACTTCTGTGTTTTTTTGGTTGTAATTTGGGGATGCCTACTTCTTCAACTGCGGTGATATGTAAATAATGTTTTCATTAATGAATAATTAACACACTAAATAAATTACCATCCTTTTCTTGGAAAAATTGCTTTGATCTTCAAAATTTCATTACAGCTTTGAACAAAATCAAAAGAATATACAGTCTCTAATTAATTGGATGCATAGATTGATGCATAAGATCCTTCAGGCTCAAAGGTTTTTGTACAAACTAGTTATTTTGACCGCTAGGTGATCAATTTTTTTCTACTAGTAGTAGGATTGTCAAATAACATACGACAATTAGCCGAGTATTCATTATAAATGCCAATTAATGTGAGAAATGGTATGCGTATCATGTACAGTATATTTTCCTTGCACGTCTACATTGCCCTAATAAATGAAATCAGAATACCTCTGATTTTCAAAATTTTAATACTACTAGCTAGCCTGCATAGGTACTTGAAACTGAAACAAAAGCGACAACATCTTTCTGCGGTCACTTCCCACTGAATGGCAAGACTGCTAATGGGGTACCTTGGGGTGTACAGGCAATTGTTTTATTTATCCTATATTAATATTGGTACCCTTAAGAAATTCGGTACCCTATTAGCAATTTTGCTGAATGGAGGAGGAGCTCGTGGAAAAGTTATCATTCCTACTGCGGCGCTGGGCTTTCCTCTTAAGAGAGGCACATTGATTATTATTAGTAATTCTCACCAGTATTACGGTGCGCATGAACAACTTAATTATGTGGCGTTTTGTAAGGGAGATGCACATGCTAAAGAGGAAGAGTTTATCAAGACTCTAGAAATTCATGTGATGGTTTTGATTGCTATCGGAAATTTGCAATTATGAGAAAATAAATAAATTCAAGTGAAAAGTAGGTGGTGGGTCTGCAAATCTTTTTCATAAATACTAGCAGCAAATTTCAAAAAGGAGGTGTGACTCAGTGTAGGAGGTTCGGTAGAAATGTAGGATAACTAACTCCATAGGAAACACGAATTTTCAAGTTTCGAGCAAACAAAGATGCCATGAAGTTTATGATCCCACCCAATTCCTTCCGCACATGAATTCACCTTTACAATGTGTTGTACCTAAGCATCACGTGACATCTCAGTTACCCTGATTTTAGTTTTACAAGTGTGGTGGATACGTACGGAGGATATGGATGCTACGAATGTTAGCCAAAGCTGCATCTGGAAGTATGTTCCGGACAAGTGGGCTAGGTAGATAGATATTGGTGCATGGTTAAATTGGTTGGATATTATGATGGATACACATATTATTTTGCGTTGAGTTCAAGAAGTTTAGGCGCTTTGGCATGGGATAGAGTGCAATTATTTACTCCAACATTCCTCTTTTTTCTCTTCTAACTCACATGCTCTTGGAACTAGTACATTGGTGTCTATTTCCTATGTTACTTAATTGGTTTTGTTGGGTCATCTAAACTCATAATCATTCAGTTCATGGAACCATATAATGCAGTCTAGAATCCATGCATGAGCTGTGTGTTATACAAGATACACATAACGCATTACTGTTTATCAGTTGTTGTGGCTGAAGTCATAAACCGTTTCCATGTCCGTCACCCATGAAAAGATGTCCAGCAGAATTTCGGGAAACCTCTCTAAATTACCGCCCAAGCCAGGGCACCCGACCTGTTTACCACCTAAAAAGTCCACTGATATACTAGGGCCAGTTCACTGCTTCGTACATTGCCAGGCATTCCAACTGCTCCACTTCTTGATCTCTGATCATTCCTCCATTGTAGAAGCTCCCTTTAGCTCCATAGCAGCGTGCAAAATTTCTAGCTATTAGTCCAGTGCCTCCTGTTGAATTATCCTTAAGAAAAGAAGCATCAACACATGACGGTGATTTCAAAAGGAAAGAAAGTAAAAAATAAAATAAAGCAAGGAAAAACTAAACAAACTCCCTTAACTAGTTGTGCGCCCGTGCGTTGCATGGGCTTAGATTGGTTTTCCAAAATTTAAACAATAATTAGTATTGTTGTAGGGCCTTGAGCCCATGTATGTGCGGCCCATATAGATGTAACCAGGGTTTACCTCATAGCCTATATATATAGGCTTAAACCTATGTAACATGTAACTTATCTCCAATCAATAAGAATTCTCCTTCTTCTGTTCTTCCATATTCTATTTCTACTTCAACACGTTATCAAGCACGACTCTACCAACTTGTGCAAATTTATTTATTTTTTCGTTCAAGATTGCTCATGGATTATTTCTTGAAGATTTGCGTGGTTTTGATCTTTCTTTTTTTTATCATCATGGATGCGTTACCAGGTATTTCTTTTGAACAAAGAAAATTTTCGGTTTCATAGTATATATTAGGGTTCCACGAATGTATGACTATCAAACATAGATATTTCACCGATAGATGCTTATGAAATTTCAATATGTTCAACCCAATTAGGTATTACATACTATATAAAAATTTCCAACAAATCGGAATATGATGCAATCTCCAAAATCGGATTTTAATTAAACTGTCTACTTTCATAAAAAACCCTAGTTTATAACAGCGTAATAAAACTCAATTTGTAAACATTACAACCGTTAGATTATGCTGTACTTTTATTATGTTTTACATATTGTTCTTTTTGACATATATTAAAAATTTCATAAAGATCCAACCATGGAAAATACTCCAAAGTACGTGATATTTACAGATGTTTCTGCAGAAACGTTAACTGGAACAGTCATACGACATTATAAATATATTTTTATATGGCAGTTGGATTTCCTTGAAATTTGATTATGTTTGGAGAAATATGGTGATTAATCTACTATAAAAATGGCATCATGATCGGACTATGATGCATTTGTATGTAGATCAGAACAGTTGAAAGAAGAATTTTTCAATTTTTAGGGTTAACGATATGTTTTGGGCTCATATGCTAATAGTTTCAAACTTATTAGCAATGGGCCTGAATACTTCATATATAATGGACCATATATGGTTATATTCATTAACCATGACCTTGTCAACCCAATGGACCGAGTCTTGACCAAATAGTTGACCAGACTTTGACTAAACCAATCCGACTCTAATTTGACCTTTTGGACTCGGAAGTACTTGAGCACCATTAAAGAGTCTATGATGTGGAAGTTTGTGTGCACAAGTACAATACTTTTGTCATAAAAATCTTCAACTAATGAAGATACACCGTTCAAAGAGGAAGCCATGCCTTCAACATTTCTAAGGCGACATATTGACTTCAGACGATGTAATGCTTTGAAGGAAGTTTGTTGAAGCATTCATTTTTCCCCCAAACTTGAATGTTCAGTGGGATGTAATCCACTTGTTAGACTATAATTAGTTAATAACTTCGACAATGATATGTTGTAATTAAAAGCACACCTCACTTTTTGTGGAAAGAAACTCACGAAAGTTTCCATAAGTCAAAGATGTAATTCTGGCTCCAGTAGTAGTGATACAAAGTCAATGTATCTACCTATAATGGGACAAAGATGTAATTTTGACTCATATCAATGAGAGTTGCAAATCTTGGTATAAGCATTTTACTGAGAATGGTACAAGCGTTGTAATGCAAATATCATATATTAGTAGTCAACTCCAAGAGGTATAGGGAGTTTAAAGGAAAACGAACACACTATATTCTTGGAGAAGGTCCCTGGACGTCAACATTAATGGAAACAAGAACCTTGCCAAGTCAATACACTTACCCATTTTTTTCCTACCTTTATGCAATCGAATTCGTATGGTTAGATTCTATATTTTGTATGATTTGATCCTAAACTATTGTCTACATGATAGTTTGACCGATATCGAGTGAAGCATTGCTTAATTATTTTTTTCCAAGATGGAACAAAGATTAAAAGTCACAAAATCTCTATATTATCGAGAGCTAATCACACCTTGTTAAATTCCAAAGAAACCCATGCAAGTGGATATCATGTGGAAACTCACAGTGATGAGAATGTAATTGATTGCACTTTTATAGTCTCTAATATATTTTGAAGGCAACATATTTTAGAGAAACTAATGAGTCAATCTAGTGAAATGTAAATCACTATAATATTTGGATTATTGAATGAATCCATATTGACTCCGACGATGAAATGTTGGGAATTGACTCATACGGGCTTTGACATAACCATAAAGGCACTTTGGTTGTGACATGATGTTTCTTTTTGAAAGGACTCATACGTACATCACTGTGTTTGAGTGGACGAGACAACGGGAAAAAGATTGACAAAATGCGAAGTAACGACATATCTCTCAATAAGTGTTTTCTAAAGTAATAGATGTACCAAACCCCTTCCCATTAAGAAAGCATATCACTCATTTTACAAAGTCTTCAGTAAAACAGGATCGAGACCATCCTAAGATGCAAATAGTAAATTACAAAGTCTTCAGTAAAACATGATCGAGACCATCCTAAGATGAAAATAGTAAAGAATCCATATTACAAATAAAATGAGGTGATATTTATAAAAATATCCATGCAGAATGCGGACCATTAAAGTGGCTTATGGATCTCGTGGATGTTTTGACATTTTGGACTAGTTATAGTTCCCAAGAAATATTGCGTTTAGAAAACTACTAGCACATATTATACATGTAAGGACTCACCACCCCTTGTAAATGCTAGAGAATATACATCAAAAGGACTTGATGGTTATTGCATGTTTAATAGGATCAATTTAAAGGATCTTATACCCCATGGTCTCGTAAAGGATATCATCAAAGGTTGCAGATGGTGCCTAAGGCATGGTTATGCGTACAAACCTACCTTTAACTTCTTGGGGAATATGCAATATTACACGCATCTTCACCTATTCATTTTAGATCCACTATTGGTCAACCATATTCTTTGTGTACCAGTTGGTAACTGGATATAAGCCTGACATTTTGTGTTCTTACGCATTTGTGGTTGCACTATATATGTGCCCTTATGACTCCACATTGTACTATGATGGGTCATCAAAATGATTAAGTGACTATGTTGGACAAGAATTTCCAACAATTATCCGTAGTTTTAAACTTTTGGCAGGGGATATCTTACCACTAGATTTGAGGGTTATTACTTTAATGAGACAGTCTTCCCGTCGTTAAGGGGAGATAAGAAAAAGTATTTTCTAAGGGAACGACAGGTTTTGTCGTGGTGTGTTCCCACTGTGTCTCATATTGATTCTTGTACTCCACAAATGTAAATGTGAAGTGACAAAGTATAATCAATTTTCAGAATGTACACTGATGTCGCTAAAGTGATAAGATCATACATACTAGCTGCAAACCTACCTGCAAGGTTACGAATCCTCAAATAAGGGATATACACCATAGACTAAGGTGTTGCAACTACACTTAGTGGAAGTGTGGTTGAGGCCGTGGCTCCATAAAGGAAGTTGGAGAGACCACTTGGTTCGATCAATCCTCACCTAGAAAGGAAGTAAGTGAGTAAGGCACAACTTATTTATATCATAAGAAATCATCTCATAATATTGTCTCTGAATATGTCCATGAATCAAACTGGAGGACGCTCCGAAGTTTAATGATTCCAGAGAACAATGACATCCCAAGTGGATTATGAGAATGCGCACGAGTCAATGAAAAGATCATGCGAGCATATTGATGATTAATTTCATATACACTTGCTTAAGGAAATAAAGCAAGATGCGATCGAACCAAACTCCTTGTTGCTTAATGTCAACGAAGAGCATATTTGGCATATACAATCTAGGTGGAACTTGGTTCTTTGACAAATATATAGGTATTTGGTGTGGTAGTGCTAACCAACCAAGTGTAAAACCTATTGGACATACATGATTAATTTATCACAAAGCATAATGAGAAGAAAGCAGTCATGAAGTATAAAGACTCGCCTTGTGGCGCGAGGTTTCTCAAAAATCCCTGGAATTGTTCTCTTGTAATGAACGTTATAGTGTTCCACTACTTAGTTAGCTTGGTAATTTCAAAAGGACTTGAAATGCAGCATATGTATGTGGTTGTTACGTATCTCTAAAAGAATCAAGAGATAGCAGATATTTACAAAAGTACTTGATAGCCTTTCGTTGCCCAAATCAAGTGACTCTAAACCACATAGTGCGTTTACAGTTAGATAGAACGCTCACTTATAGATTGAAGCAATCAGACAGATGTGGTATACCTGTCTAAGTGGCTATTTGATTTGGAGGGGATAGACAAGTAAGTTATTTTTCCTTGCGTATTCACAAGAAAGTTCCTGATTTGGAATTGTAGTTATCTATGTCGATGGTATAGACATGATGGGTACTCTTGATGCAATAAGAGACCTTAAAAGCTATTTGAAATCCGAATTTGAGATGAAAAATCTGGGGAAAGCTCGACCGAATACTGAGCTTGTGGTATATTATTCCACCAGTTTGCATA
The DNA here is from genome assembly GCA_023531105.1 of Papaver atlanticum. Classification (NCBI taxonomy): domain Eukaryota; kingdom Viridiplantae; phylum Streptophyta; class Magnoliopsida; order Ranunculales; family Papaveraceae; genus Papaver; species Papaver atlanticum. Next base: position 705,437 of record JAJJMB010008870.1, read on the forward strand.
TGTCTAAAGTTTTCAGGCAATTTAAAAAAGACATGCATCCTGATAGCACTCCCATATCTAAGTACAGTAGACGAAGATGTGTTGGGAGATGACGAAGATGTGTTGGGAGATGAAATTCCCATATCTAAGTACAGTAGACGCATTGTTGTACTTAGTATAATAATGTACTCGATTAAATTTTACATCCTCAGGGAACTTGTTAACTAGATATAGCTCAGCGCCAACGCAACGTCATTGGAATGGTATAGTGAATGTAATCATGTACTTAAAAGTAACCATTGATATAAATTTATTTATCCCTGCAAAGACATAAAAAGGAATGCTAATGAAAGTGCAATCCAAAAGTTTTTGATTATGAAGGAACAATAATCTATTCTCTAACGAAAGTAATCTGGGGGAGATATGGTAGACTATTTTCTAAGTCATTACCGATATTCAGTTTTGAAAAGTACATGACTAAAGGAACTGTCTCGAACAACTCTTAAAGTAATCAGGTGGAGATGCCGACATCAGGGGGAGGATCCAAGGATATGATGTCGACATATTTTAATTGAAGCTGTGTTGTACTTTTTTTCCCTTCGATCGAGAATAGTTTTTCCCAAAGGGTTTTGTCACTCGACGAGGTTTTTAGCGAGACAACACTAAAAAACATCAAGTATGTTGAACGTTGAAGACATAAAGATCGCGTTGATATTACTGAAAATATATGAATCAAAGAAATGAAACACGATAGTCTGTTAAGCAATGTAACTTCCAGAATCAACAACAGGGTCTTATAAACATTCAAGTCACCAAAGTAAAGTGTGATAAACTCCTTTTGACTACATTAGACTAATGAAAATTGCCTGACATCAGGGGGAGCATCTAATGGCGTGTTGAACTTTTTCCTTCACCGAGGTTGCTTTTTCCCATAGGGTTTTGTTACTTGGCAAGGTTTTTAATTAATGAGACAACAACAAACACCGGGAATGTAATTTCCCAGCTAAGGCTATTGTCTTTCCCACGAGGATTTTCTGCCTTAGGAGTTGTGAAGCAACTAGTCAACTTCAACGGAGCAAAGTGATCATATGCAACTGATCACCTTTACTTGTATCTGTCACGTTGTACTCTTTCCCCTTCGTCAAGGTTTTATCCCACTGAGTATTCCTTGTCAGGGTTTTAATGAGGCAACGTATACGCATCCAACTATGTTCTAAGTTTACTTAATATTGTACTCTTTTTCTTTAGTTCAGGTTTTGTCCCTCTAGGTTAGCCTGACGAAGTTTTAACGAGACAATTAACTTAGACTAGGCAATCTTTGAAGATCGTATTACATGTAATGAACTACATGTAAAATACGAGATAACATGTGAAGTACTTCTCTCTGTTAGTACCCAGTTGTGCCAGACAAAGTAGGCTGCCAACTCATTAATTTTGAAATAGAAAGTTCTCTGCTGGGTGACACTTGATCAGTGGTACGGTAAATCTGATAGGCATCGAGTCATTTACATTCTAAATCAGTGATAAATAAAATAAACATAATGGGTTCCGATGTAAGTGCGAGATTGAGAGTGCTATAACATTTCAAGAGTCCAGAGAGATTTCTGACACCAATAGCAATAATGTGTGTATATATACGAACAACATTGTAGTAGGAGAATGCTTGAATCCATTAAAAATATATGAACATAAGAACCTAAGTTATATTTCTATCAGGCGTTGTTTTCCTAATGCTAAAATTGTTGGTGTTTTTTGCTACTGCTAAGGTACTAAGATGATATATGACACTTCTTAAATGTATACATGTATAGTGCAGTCTCATTATTTCCATTAGAAGCCAGTAAGGTTCTAGTCTAGCATACTCAATATTGTGCTACCTGTGGGAGTTGAATCCACAACTACATGGTTGAAACCATGCCCTCTGCCATTTGAGCTAAGACAACAAATACCATATGCTTAATGGATTATTATGAAGATTATTTTCCTTCTTCCGGGAAGAGGAATCTGCAGTGGGTAGGACCAACCTTGCAATCCGAAAATCAAATCAAAATTTGAAAATCTAGCCAAAGTCCATTAATTTTTCATTAAATTCACAATGTTATCTAAGGATCCACAAATAAAATTTCGTTCATGGAGATTCAGCCATGGTTTATTATCACAATAAAATGGTAAGAAACAATAACACCTTTGTTAACTACAACCCCATCCATGTTGCATTCCACCATTGTGTTGTATCATGGGGTTGTCAACAAAACTCATGCACAGCATCACATTACCTTAATCGACATCGCATAGAAAACTGATAAAAAATAAAACAAAAAAATAGGAAGGAGTTACCGACATCATGACCATCCTTCTAATAAGAACACAAAAAAATACAGAAAAAATTATTCTACAATTATAAGCAAATTCAGTGAAAAAACAAAACTTTGCGGTAAAATTAAGAAAAATGTGCAAAATCAAAATCAAAACAGAGAAGAGAGAAGGAGCAAACCGTCCTTGATTTGGAATAGAGAGAATAACCCTCACCTGAAAAATTAAAACATAATGAGATATTAACATCTAAAAAACAAAAATTCAATAATAAAAATCATTTCAAGAGCCCAAAACTTCATAACCCTATTATATACATTTGGTTCACATAGAATAGCCTTAGAGGCTTAACAATATCCTTTTAGGGGATACAGACTGGATGCCAAATAAGCGATGGATGGCAGAAGATGATATGTATTTAATATACCTTATTATATGCATTCTGCACCTTCGAATCATCCCCGATGGATTACATCTATAACAGAATATATAGAACATAACTATATCACAAATTTGAGCACATTAAGCTACCTCAAACGTAATTTATGATTGATAGATGTCTGAATGCCCATTAACACATATCATGGAAATGACATTAACTTTGCATCAAATCTCAACATAACAAGGCTTTATTTTTCTTCTAGCAGGGAAAAATGGAAAAGCCACTCATACATAAGTATATTATTATAGATTAGCAGTAGAAAGTAAACATAAGAAAATTTGGTAAGAAATAGTTAATACCTCGTAAGAAATGTTCTTCTTCCCTTTCAACATCATGACTATCGTCATTGATTCTACTCAGCAATTCATGAGCTCAGGCTTGGTAGAAACAACGATGTTCTTTCCCCTTAAGAACATATAACAGAAATCAAGAGAAACCCAAAGACTAAAATCTAAACAGAACACGCAAAAGGAGAAACCTAGCCTATGTTTGCTTCGACTTAAAAAACCCCAACCTACAAAGTAAAAAAAACTTCATCTTCTTCTTCTTCCTCCTCTAGTATAAGAAAATTAACATAAACCTGCAATCAAACACCATATTATCATTCAAACAAACGGAAATTATAAAACATTTACGATTTTCACACTACACCATTTTTGGGGATTAGCAACGGCTGCTTGCTGTTGCAAAAGGGACTTGCAATAGCAGCCAGCCGTTCGAAACAAGGCGTTGTATTTTTTTCGCAACAAAAAAATACAGACAAAAAAATACCTGAGTGACGTGATTCTCCTTGACATTTTCATCAGTATTTTTGCCTGAACCAAATAGAGTGTTTGAGAAAACAATTAGTGCAACTGGTGAAATGGAGTGTTTGAGAAAACTAAAAGCATATAAAGCATAACTTATTAAGAGAATGAAATATTGAGTGCATGAAAATTGTAAGTGGAAAATTAGTAATGCACATTATGCTACTTGGTACTTACTAGGTAGACTTGTTCAACTGATGAAAGTAGCTCAAAAGCAAAACTAACAGACACAAACAAATACCTGAGTGACGTGATTCTCCTTGACATTTTCGTCAGTATTTGTGCCTGAACCAAATAGAGTGTTCGAGAAAACAATTAGTGCAACTGGTGAAATGGATAATGTTCTTCCAAGGTTCAAAATTTATCACAGAATTAAGTGAGCAAGAAGCTAAATGTCTTAATTTCTTAACAACGGAGACTAAGGATCAGTAAATAAAGACTTACCCCAATGCGCTTTTTCTGCACGACAGCATCATAAACCTGATGCATTGCCTGAAAAACTAAATTAGCCAGCATTAGGCATACCATTTAATCTTGCAAAACAAGAGGGGAAAAGGCATGAAGTTACTACAAGGAAGTACGAGAAGTGGATAAGGGATCTTACCGCACAGGAATGCTTTCGCGAAGGATGAATTTCGATTGAGTGTACCATCCCCAAACACTAGTCACCAAGCACAAATCAGCTCCTAAGCTATCCTTGCAGCATTCTTCATCGAGTTCTCCATAATCCCTGGCTTTAAGTTCATAATTCCCAACCTAGACTACACAAAGACAAACCAAAATCATTTATAAGAATACCAACCAAGTAAGGCTACCAAATTTTATTTAAACAAATTCTGTACATTGTAATCTCAGAATTCTCAGATTAATTCTAAGAAGAAATCTGAGCACTCAGGATTGTTCAGTCGAAATCATATTTTACATATCACATCTATCATAACCCTTCCATCTAATTTGTCTGTTTTATTATGTGTAACTTGTATGCCTGGATTCTTTGCATTAAGAATTAAAAGAAGTTCTGAAGCTCTTACATGTAAAAGAGGTTGATAGCAACCAAGTATCAGGTTAGCTTCCGAGATTATAATTACACGTCCGCTATCATTGCAGCAATGTCCTGTGTCATGAGTAAGTTGACAAACATAATTAGTCTTCTGAAACTCGTAAGCATGTAAACAATAGAGAAAATTTAAGATCTTTGTAAACATATGACAACTTGATTAGAACATATTAGTTTAAGTATGTCTATCGACTTAATTGTCCATCTTCTGAGTTGTCTCTTCATTGCTCTTTTGCAAGCACTCATTCACCTTTCACAATTCTTTACGGTCTTGATCTATGACTACAATTCGTTCTTGTAGATCCTTAAGCTTATCCTTTCTACGCCTTTATTAAAACAAGCATGGCCAAGACTCTGGGACCAAAATTCTAGCACTGCACTAACTTCTTCCTTTCGATCAGCTACCTAAACAGATGAAATGCACAAACCACAAAGATTTAAGACATTCAGAAACTCTAAAAGGAACAGTACAAAGGCATAAAATAATAAACCAACCAAACAATTTCAGATCATGATTGAAGATCTTCGCCCGTTGCTGAAAAAGGACCCGATCAGTGTGCGGGATGAGGAAGCACCATTCTCCAATAGCAGGATTTGCATAAAGGTCATTACCAACTACTCTCATCATCTCTCATTTCCAATGTCAGTTGAAGCTAACCAAACAAAAGAAACAGAACATATAAACACTCTTACATAACTTAAATTGAATCACTAACAAATGCAGATGGAATGTTGACTATAAATAAACTTGAACGAAACGGCCTTACATGCATCAATTGCCCTTACATATATTTTTCATTGCTGATGTCGTGGTTTCACGATGATTAAAATCTGTGAACTCTTTTCTCCAAGAGCTCTAGCAAGTTCTCTATTGCACAAAACCAACTAAATTAAACCTTAAAGTAGAGTTGTTATATGGGTTTTAGTGAAAATAGATTTGTTTGAAATACTAAAGCAACAAATAAATAGAAAAACAACTTACAAAAATGCTGAATCCCTAGCTAATACATTAAGATGAGCATGTGGTTCAAGCTTTGGTCGAGCCAAACACCAATCTAATGACTCCATCTATATCTCTCAGAAACTATGTCCTTAGAGATAGTTATGCCGATCAATTAAAACTTGTTATCACAGATACATAAAACTTTTTAAAACCTAGCCAACCAAGAAACACACGTCAAGGAAATGCTCTTCTAGTACCTAGTGATAATAAGTACTAGATACAGTACCTAGTGATCTATGGATTATATCTTGTACTGTTAGGTAACTAAAAACAGCCATGATAGGATCCACGGATGAAGAGATACATTAACACACTACTGGACCTTTATATATCCTTGACGTAGATGGTTTTCAAGTTAGATACACTACTGACCCGTCAGTAGGATATACTGCTTGATTCGAATGTTAGACTGCACAAATGGAGAAGCGCCACAGCTAGCATTTCATCGATTCATGTGTATCTATAGTAATTAAGGATGGTTTGCAGACTGCAGTTCCATATATATTATTATTTACCTGTAAAGCCCAACAATGTTGTAACCATTCTTGAGCTTCCATATTCTTCACCTGTAAGTCAAAAATTAATATTTCGGATGAAAAATATTTAGGACAGTCTCATTTTATTTCATAATTAACACTCTGTTTATTTGTCGATCAAAAAAAAAAACAAAAAAAAAACACTCTGTTTATTTGGTACTCTATTTACACCGGTGTTTGGTTAATATTGAGTTGATACAGATCCGCATGCCAGCACTAAGATAATTAAGGACTTGGCATAAAGAGTGTCTTGAGACACTCTCAGGATGCAATCAGTTGAGTAGTAATCAGGAGGTTGTCAATGTGTTTCGATAAGATTAGCAACCAGAAAAGAGAACTAAAATTCTTCCAAGTTCACAAGAGCAGTTTGCCAAGCTCCTAAAATAAATGAAAAAAATAAGTACGAACCTGTGGTATGGAAAGAAGAAGCACATCCCTGTGAATAGAAGACAACCACCAATGATCTTGATCTTCAAGGTAAGAACCATCACTTCATCGCATCACTTGAACAACAAGTACATTCTTCTTATCCAAACCGCAAGGATGGCAGAAATCACTGATTTCAAATTCAGCAGGAAGCCTACTGTCCTGACTGACCTATGCATTGAGTTATGTTTTTCTTTTGTTAAACTACCTGGAAACAAACTGAACAACGACTGAACCATTTGTATCTGGGTATGCTTTAAGCATCCACTAAAAAGGACAAAACAATAAACCAATACACAATCACTTTATTTAACCAAAACCAAGTAAAATGGAGCGGACAAACCTATATCCAATAGAAACCCCGTTAACCCAGGCGTAAAATGCAGAATCAACAGCTTTGAAGTGCAAAAATATCCGACAATCTGACAAATGTCAACAGATGTATTTAATAAGTGGTCGTCTGAAAATTTTGATAGTGCAATCTGAATTTAGTGAGAAGTTACAGTGAATCATTGGCATGGGAGAAAATTAACCATACTCTTCCATTCTTCGGGGATTTCGAAGTATGTCCAATAACAACCAGTGGGATTCTCAGCAGGAACTTTAGGTAGATCTAGTGGAAATGGATATACAATATTTGTATAAATTGGTCGATCAAGTCCATGCATCTGCCAATTTGATGGAACTGTTTCAATATCAATGCAAAACACAAACATATGAGTACCCTCCGAAGAAGAAAAAAAAAAGTTAAGACAAAAAACAACATTCAGAGAAAATATTAAATAACAACAACAACCAATCCTTTATCCCCAAACAAGTTACTAATGTTTTAGACTAAACTAATTTTTATCAAATGGATGACTAAACAATACCTAGTGATTTATGGATTACATCTTGTACTGTTAGGTAACTAAAATCAGCCACTATAGGATCCATGGATTAAAAGATACATTAACACACTATCCCTCCACCATTTATACCATGTCAAGAATCTAGTTCACAAATATAATCAATTTAACATCATTCGTAGCTTAATCCTTAGAAAATTTCTAAGAGGAAAAAAAAGACTCCCTAACATTATCTCGCTAAAAACGATAAACCCCAAATCTAACCTTACAAACTAACACATCCTTGAATTTATCAAACCCGAAATCTGAACAATGAATTAAACAAACTAACTTACCATTTGAGTTTTAAGAGAGGAAAAAATACCTAAAATTGTAGCAGTGGATTAGGGTTCTCAAAGTACGTCGATCTGGAAAATGAAGATGAATCGGTGTTCTAGAGAGTGAGACGCCATCGATGAACTTTACTTTTGATGCCAATTACAAATCTAGAAAAGAACACCCAAATCTCGAATTATGTCAAAATGCAATGGATTTTTTTTGTTTTACAAACCCTAACTTTGAAATTGCAATTGGTTTGCAGAGAAAGATTGAAGAGAAGATGGCATGTGTTTATATTTTTCTCAAAATTAGCTCATGATGGTGGAATTTTGATGATAGCAACAGTGAGACTCAAGTTTTTTTTCATGAAGCAGAGAGTGTAATGGATGAAGGCGAGGGAGAAGAGAAAGAAGATAGAGAACAGAGATAGAGGCGGAGTAGATAACGAGTTCACTCTCTCCTGTGGATGTGGGATAAAGGATAGGGTTGAATCCATAACCGTTCATTTTTCTAGAGCAAATCCTAACCATCAAAAATAGTGTTCCCATCCACTCAAACTCGTCGCACATGTGCAATTTAGGTGTTACCTTGCACACAAGCGGGAAACACATGTGGTATATCAGCCGTTGCGAATTGCAACACGTCTGAAAAATTCGCAACTGCTACCTGCAATTGCCAATTTCGCAACTGCAACAAGCCGTTGCATATTTTGTCGCGAATTCGCAACGCTCTGGAGCTTTCGCTAATTTTTGTTGCTAATCCCCAAAAATGGTGTAGTGTCATATCACAAACAAACTTCAGCTGAAGTGACTATACATTAGAAGTATAATCGTTTTAACCTAACCCTGCAATCAAACACCATATTATCATTAAAACAAACAGAACTCAAAGTTGAAATTATCAAACATTTACGATTTTTCTATCACAAACAAAATTCAGCTGAAGCCCGAAACTATACATTAGAAGTATAATCAGAAAACAAAAATTTTAACCCAATTTAATCAATAAACTCAATTAGGTTTCTTAGATCCAAAAATGCCTCTAGAAGTTACAAAAACTTCTACAACAATGAGAGTTGTGAAAGTATAACAAATATTAGGATTTACGTAATTACTGTCCGAATGATTTTTATTTCAGTGTTCAGAATCATCATATCCCAAGCCGTACCAAAATATGTAAAAGAAACCATTAGTAGATAATCAATAGAAAAGGGAAAAACCTGTAGTTGATGATGAATTTGTCGTTTTTGCAGGTAAATATCAAATATTGTGTTTGAGAAGAAAACCCTAACAGTACACCTGTGTTACGCCTTCTTCCTCTTGCCACCATTGTTCGTTGCAGAGCCTTAGGTTTTGCTTTTCTTCTTCTCGCGGCTTGCAGAGCGTTAGTTTTTTTTTTCTTTTGGTTATATATGGAAATATAATATATTTTAGTATATCAATATTTGAGGACAAAGGGCTTCGATCTCTTATTGATCTCATTGGCCGAAACTGTGTGATGTAGGCGACAAAAAATTTCATACGACTTTGAATTTTGTCCCGTGATTTCTTATTGGTCTAAATATTCTCAAGTGCGGCCAGAAGCTCTAGGTAGAGAGCTTGATTCAGCTTTTAACCACAGCATAGCATAGGTAAGGCTGCATAAGAACCGGACTGGAACCGGTGAACCAGATTATAACTGGAAAAAATGGACCGGAACCGACCAGGGCGGTACAGGGAACGGGAATGATATCCAGAACCGGTGTAGGATAGGTACAGGGAACGGTTCTAAGCAAATTCCCGGAGGTACCGGACCATAATACCCGGTGAATAATAGTCGTAGATATTTTGATTGGAAATAATCTTGGCCATCGATCCTAGGTATCGATAATTATCTTTAACTATGAGTATCGACTATAACTCATTCATTCTTCTTCTGGTTTTCTCAGAACTGAAGAACCATCCTTCATTTCTTCTTCTTTTTCTTCTTCACCATCTCTGAGTGAGTGAGTCTCTATAAGATTCGCCGCCACCACCACCACCATCATCAATTACCAACAACAAGTTTGCAGTGATTTCGATTCACGGGATCAGTTTATGAAAGAATACACAAGTTCTTATTTCCTCCAAGTAATCAGTAGTAGCTGGGGGAAAATTAAAGGTTGGGTAACCATAAACAAAGCTACAGAAGCTTTTTTTCCTTCTTCCATTCATAAGCAATAATTGGTGGTGTTTGAAGATAAAGCTTCAAGAGAAGAAATTCGTTTGTGGTGTTTGCTGTCCTTGGAGATTTGGATTAGCGAGCTAAGGTTCAAATCCCCTAAACACTCTATTGATATTATTATCTATGTAATTGCATGTTGGGTTTTGGTAAAAATTTAAAATTTCAATTCCAATTCCAATTTTACCTAATTCCTAACACCAAATTGGTTAAGTTGAGCTTTCATGGCTGACTTAAGAAAAAAAAGTTTCAATTTTTGTTTGTTTTTGATGTGGGTTTAATATGTTGAGTTGGGTACTTACCCAATTTGATTTTACAGGGTTTGAATTCATGAGTTTTCGCAACTGATAATAATGCGGTGAGATTGTAGAGAAGAAATGATGCTGAGCTTCATAGAGTTGCAGGAACTGAAGGACTTGGAAATGGCAGATGGTTTGAGTTAGTTCAGTTAGGAAGTTGAGAAAAAGAATTGCGATGCAGGGATATAGATGCAAGAGATGTCGTTTTTCTGTGAAGCTGATGCCTTAAGAGTATGAAGACTAGTTGTTGTTGTTGGGTTGCTTGAAATGGTAGAAGAAAAAAGGGATGTTGTTGGTTAGCAGTTGATAGTGAACAAGAAGTGAAAGAAATGATCCGATGCTATTGTTAGGAACTGAGAAGTTCAGAAGAAATGGGGAAGATGGTGGTGACTGTTATGACTAGAATTTAAGAAGATCAGGCAAGGGTTGTTGTTAGAAGGGTTTGATTCGATGTTGATGTTAAGAAGTCATGGAAGGTTGAGCTGCTGTTATAGTCTTGAGATGCAGAGAATGGAGATGGAACTGATGCAGAGAATGGAGAATGTTTATCTTAAGAACATAATGTAGTTAATGTATTAAAAACACACTGTTTTTCCTTTGTTTATCTGAGGTTGTGTTTGTTGTGTATGTAAGTATTGTTTTCAGGTAAAAACCCGGTACCGGTCTTACAGGTACAGGTACAACTCCAGGTACAAGTACAGGTACCGGTCCTCAAAATGAGGTACCGGTCAAATCCAGGTACATGTACTGGGTTCATAAGAAAACCGGACCGTACCGGCTCATGTGCAGCCTTAAGCATAGGTGATGGGTCGGAAAACCGACTTTGTTTTACCGCAAGTGCACGTTGTCCAAATTGTAGACAACAACAAATGTGGTTCGTTCCCACAACGAGTGTTCTAAACTACTTCTAACTAATACAATCAACTTCCTAATCAAAATCAATTCGGGTAGAAATTTTTAGATGTTGTACTAAGAAAATAAAATGCAAACTAAACTATTAAAGTGTCAAGCGAGATGTGAAAAGGTTAAGGATCCAGAGATCCATCATAGGCTAGGTTTTATTTATGTTCTTTCGCAAGAGTCTCTATTTTACTCATGTAAAGTTGCAACACCTGGCTACTTAAACATGGAAGATATGTCGCTAAGGATTCTTGATAATCGACTAAGGATTGTTTGATCTCGACCTAAAAGTAGAACTCCTAGACACTATGTATACTTGGCATACAAAGTTAAAGAAAGTTCATTAATCTATAATCAATCAGGTCTCAATGGGAGCATGATTGTGAGTATGATTGTGAGTCTTTAAAGCACCTGTTTTTTGATTGTCCATATGCAAAATCAGTTGCATTATTACCTCCTGTGGTAGGAATAGGAACTAGTAGAGATATTTCCTTTGCTCAAATGTATGATAACTGGATAGCAGGGGTGTATGACAATTCAGAAATAGAAATTATGGCCACCAAATGTTGGTTGATTTGGAAGGAGAGATGTCTAAGAATCTTTCAATCCAAATCAACTACAAGCATTCAACTGTCTCTGGCTGTTCAGAGACATCTGGCCTTTTGGTCTCCACTGAGACAAGTAAATCAGGGAGTAAATTCTAACTCTGTTGTTGTTTTACGAAATCAAACAGACATGCTTTTTAGTGGCTGGTCAAAACCCAGGCTAACCAACTTAAAATAAATTTTGATGCATCCTGGATTAATTATATTTCTCCTGCTGGATATGGTATAATTTTGCGATGTGATACAGGTAATGCAATCCAAGCTACAGCTGGGACCTTCAGGGCTTCCACAGCTGAAGAAGCAGAGGCTCTGAGCATGCTAGAAACGACAACTTGGGCAAAGAGTATGAACTTAAAGAATTTTCTGGTGGAAGGTGACTGTCAGAGAATAATCCTTTATGCTCAGGACAAACAAAATAATATCTCTTGGAGAAATCAGGGCATAGTCTCAGAAGCAGCAAAAATTCTGAAGACCTGTGACAACTTTTTGGGTTTTAGTTTTACTAATAGACAGGGTAATGAAGTGGCAGACATTTTGGCAAAAGAAACGCACAAACAAGAAATTCATAAGCAACAATGGTTGTTGATGCCTCAATTTCTAAACTCTGTTTTACTTTCGGATTTATGCTTTTCTGGTTCAGTTGCTATGTCAAATTTACAAGATAGGGAAAACATCATGTTGGTAGACACCAATATCTCTAATCAGTTAGAAGAGATAAGGGTAACCAACATTTTGAATCTTCCTTGTAATTTTTCTTTCGTTTCAATATCAGTAATTTTCTTCCTTGTAGACAACAGCAAATGTGGTTCGTTCCCACAACGAGTGTTCTAAACTACTTCTAACTAATACAATCAACTTCCTAATCAAAATCAATTCAAGTAGAAATTTTCAGATGTTGTACTAAGAAAATAAACTGCAAACTAAACTATTAAAGTGTCGAGCGAGATGAGAAAAGGTTAAGGATCCAGAAATCCATCATAGGCTAGGTTTTATTTATGTTCTTTCGCAAGAGTCTCTATTTTACTCATGTAAAGTTGCAACACCTGGCTACTTAAACATGGAAGATATGTCGTTAAGGATTCTTGATAATCGACTAAGGATTGTTTGATCTCGACCTAAATGTAGAACTCCTAGAAACTATGTATACTTGGCATACAATGTTAAAGAAAGTTCATTAATCTATAATCAATCAGGTCTCAATGGGATTGTCTATAGCTTACCTATGTAATATACTTGGCATAAAACATGAAAAGATCTATAAGAACAATCAACCAAAATGAGATACTCAAACATAAAATTAAGCTTTTGATTTAAAGAAACTCTTATTCATAAACACACAAAAATCTAGCCTACAATTTCATCCTTTCACCCTAACAATAGTTTAGCAAACCATGGTTTTCTCAAAAGCCATAAAAACTGATAAAGGAAATAACAAGCTAAGCATAGTGAAAGAGAGCTTAAACCTAGTTTCTTCCCTGTAAACGGACTCCCTCCGAGTCTGCTCTCTTGTTGTTTATAAAGGTGTTTCTGTATAGAGTCCAACAATCAAGACCTAACTGACTGCCAAGGCCCAGTCCAGGCACTGGCTTCCAAGTTCTCGGCTACAGCACACACTTCTCTGACCCTCTACATTCAGCTCTTTCTCAAGTCCGGCCAAGCATCAACTCTTAATTTCTGCCGTCCCACTGGCTGAACAAACACCAATTGCACTCAGCTTAACCATCTGCCCCAGCTACCATTCTCTGACACCTAACCTCAGTTTCATTGAATCACAACAGCAACTTCATCTTCTGTGTTTATCTCCACCTTGACCGATTGCAGTAGCTAAATTGAATCTCCGGAACAGATTCAAACAACACGAGCACCTTTGCCCATCAATATCACAGCCAATGGTAAACCCCAGTTCAGAGCATCTACTCAAAAACGTACATCTCAATTTCCTTGTTAAACTGACCCCAGCACCTTCTTCATTCACAGCCAATTACCATGTATACTGAGATTTCTCATCACCACTGCACAGCCCAGTAACCACCATCGATTCATAACACACAGACCCATATCAGTGGATAATTAAGACTCTCACTTGGTGATGCCCTTAATCGAGGTACCAAGAGTTCCACAGTACCAATTCATCACACACCCAAGTTGACTGATTCACCATTCATTCGACTCCAAAATCCAAAAAATGAATCCAATCTTGGACTGCAAATAGAACCCCTAAAATCTGAATTGATGTTCAGCATCGTCTCCTTTCTCACCATCTTCTTCAAACCCCAAAATTGTATCTGTTGCTTGATCTTCTCGTACACAGCCACGAATCGATGGCATCAACACTAATTTGAATCACCGAATATCATCAGTTCCTTCTCTTCATACTCGTAGAGGAAATCCATCACCACTACCAACTGAAATCAATTGAATCAGCCATTAAAACGCTTCACTCCTTCCCAATTTCGCACATCCAGTAACCCCCAAATCTAGTACCAACTACCACCATCTCTTGATGCCCTTTTCATCATTTGTATCAATCCTTCTTAATCACACCCTTCCTGCGTCTTCATGCTGATGTTGTCTGTGAAAGGATTTGAATCCAGTCGACCAAGGTAAAGAGAATACTCCCCTGTACTGATTCCAGTCATGGCCATCTCACCATGAAGAAGTGGTGACAGTAGCGGCTTGAAAGAGAATTGAGAAACCCTCGGCTGAATTGAACTCAGATTTCCTTTTCTTAAATAAGAAATGAAAATCATCTGGTTGAATAGGAAATGACTCATTTTAATCTTCATCTTCATCTATTTCAAGCTCATGAGGATTATGAGGAATAATGGTTTAAGGAGAACTTCGATTTTTTCTAGCACGCTACATCCAGAAAAATCCAAAATTGAAAACCTAAATTCAAACCATAACAGAAAACCCCAACATAAACTCCATCAATTACCCGATTACCTCAATCAATCATGTTCTTCCCTAAATCCTAGAACCCTAAATCCAATAAAGAACCTGATTTCATAAATTAGGGACTCAAACATCAAATTCAACTAATTTAAATTGAAGAATCATTGGACATCATGAAATAAAATTACCCATTTCATGAACTAGCAAAACAGGTGATAGTAGAAGATAAAATCCCTAATATACCTCAAGAACCCTAATCAAAACAAATTCCAAATTAATATTCATAAACCCTAATTAATAAATTGAAGTTCAAACAAACACATATAAGATGAAATAAAACAAACCCATCATCTTAGATTAACAGAACTTCAAAGCAACAGTAAGATTTGGTCCATTAATCATCAAACATATGTGTTAACACAAAAAAATTAAAATTTATCATGTTGTATGCAATGATAAATTCAAACTAACAATTACTCCATAAATTAATCTTCTTCTTCATAAATTAATCTTCTTCTTCATCTTTGTCTTCGTTTTTCTTCTCTTGTCTAACATCAAAATCAAAATCAAAACTTTACGACGTTGCTTCTTTTGGTCTAACAGCAAAATCAAATAAAAATAAAACCCTAACTTCACTCAGATCACTATATAAATCAAACCATAACTTGATAAAAACCAGTTGTTATCTAAGATTCTAAGAAAACAATTTTATTTTTTTGGGTGAACAGAGATTCGAAGAAGACGATGAAACAAAAAGAGGGAGGCTCTGTTAGTATTAGGGTTTTCTTTTGAATAGAGAGGGAGGCGCAGTTAGTATTAGGGTTTCTTTTGTTATATAGAATAGGGCAGTTAAGTAATTTCAATTATTTTCTTGACCAAGTAAACAAGATGTGACTAACTTTGGTGGGCCCAGACCGATATTTAAGCTTCAAGGGCACTTTAACAAAGTTTTAAAAAACGGGGGCATTTTTTTTATGGGTACCCGAAAAACGGGGTACTTTATCAAAATTCCCATGAAATTTTCTTTTTTGTTTTGTAAAGAAACCAGATGTGGTAGAAATGCTGCCACGTCGATCTTCTTAGTCCACTGGTGCAGCTCACACGCTTGAACCAACAAAGACAATTCTTTGTTTTGTAATGTCTCTGGCCATGAAACAAGGTGGTGCGGCCATGAGTTGTTTGGCTTGCTAGTCCACAGGCTCTAGTTTACCTCTGAATCCTTTTGCACCGCAGGTAGAAAGAGCCAATTTAGCTTCTAAGCCATTTATTCTCCGGTTGGGGGGATTTCACTTATAATTCCTGTAAAAGCTCTAAAATATAATTATTAGCGAAATATCGAGATTTAGCTAGTGCAAATGTGGGTATAAAAAAGTCGCACTTGCGTGCTTATCAATAGGAAATTCACATGAAATCATATTATTAATAATATGATTAATTATACAGGTGAATTTCCTCGCCCAGTGTGCTGTATAAGCTTATTAACTCTCAGTGTGCCCAGGTGAATTCACCTGAAATCAAATCGTATACTCCCAGTATGCTCTTGGTAGACGATTTGGAATGGAAGGAACCACGTTACGCGGAAATAAACTTATACATCACACTGGGCGAGATTATGGTCCAAATCATTGGGTATCTCGTAGTAAAGTTGTAGAGATGAAATCTTGGATGATAAGTCGAATGTCCTAAAATAATTGTTTGTTTATCGTTGGAACAACAGAAAAACTAGTTGTTGACAATCTCTCTCGATCATAATCTTATGAAATCCCATTGGCTAGTCGATAAGCAGAAAGTTTAGCACTAGTGGGTGCTATGGGAACTTAAGCTTGACACACCATCAAGGATATTGCCAGAGCTGTTTCGAGCAATGACAACGGCACTGGACTGGTGTTCGCAAATGGCATCAACTCCATGAGGCACCCAAATTTTCCTTTCAGGATGTAGCATGTCAGGTTCCATTATAGTAGTATATTCATGATAAATAATCAACGAGAAGCTTATGTGCACCAATAAACAAGCAATAAAATTCAGTTACACCATTAAGAAGATTATGGAGGGAACAGAGTAAACAAAAAAACAAGCAATAAAATTTGATTGGTCTTTAAAAACTTTGGTGCTCCTTGACCTTCGAATGCTGGTAGTTGTTAAATATCTAGGCAACATACACCCAAGGGCCGTCTAAGTGATATACAAGATGACCACAAGGTAAATGTAAAAGAAGACATGGGTAAGAAAATCTTGTATTGTTCAACCCTTATTTTTGAAGTGTAAAGGTCTTATTTATAGAGAGATCATGAAGACATACCCCCATGATCAGGTGCACCTCTACGGCTACATTGACTAACTTACATACATTATAGAGCATTTTTTTACATGTATTTGATTTTGCCGCCCCTATACTTATCGCTTGGCTTTCTTCCTTGGGAACTGGTTGGAACGAGTCATCTTTACTTATCCCTGGGTTAACTTCGATATAGATTTCTTTCATCTTTTTTCTGCATGATTTTAATTTGCACTTCTTTGTTTATCTGTTTCTATCCATGGCTTCTGATGTTGTTAGTGAACAACATCTATCTCAAACCAAGACAAATATTACAAAATAATCTATCTAAGTCTATAAGCAACTAGACATGTTTTTCGATCTTTCAACAAGTCTGATGACCATCGAAATAAGCTTCTTGTTTGGATCCTAAAGAATCGAGTGAAATGACGAGGATACCAAGTACACCACAATCTTTTCGATATCAACCTATAAGTCTGATACCTTGTGTGATCTAATATAGACAGAGACTATCAAGAAGATAATAACAACAAGGTATACACTTGATATATAGGATAGGTGTCGAAACCGGACTTAAATATAGGGATAAACTCAGGTGTTTGGATTAAAGTACAATGTATGTACTTTGAATTATAACTAAACAAATAATTATCATTGCGGAGAATAAAAGTAAAGACACAACAAAATTTTGTTAACAAGGAAACCGCAAATGCAGAAAAACCCCGGGACCTAGTCCAGTTTTGAATACTCTAAGAATTAAGTCGCTATACAAAGACCACTACCAACTTTGTATAGTTGAGACCAAGTAATATAGCCATAGTTACCTAGTTTCTTCAGTATCCATGCGTCTACAACCAATCTGTCCAACACACGTGAATCCTAAGATAAAGTCCACTATCTTAACTCGCTTCAGCCGCTGTGAAGACTTCAAGCACTCAACTCCTTTGGATCATCTTCTGAAACACTAAAGGACTAATCTGTTCGATAACTGCTCTATCAATCTCAAGAAGTAAATCAGAGATCATTGTTGAGTCCAACAAAGTCTCTTTCATTTAATTTAGTAAACTCCTTTGTTCGGTTTAGATCAACCAAGATCTAGATTATCAAGATAACCATATCTAGGTTTACAAACTATCAGATTCGGGTACTGAAGAGTACCATCAAATGATAGTTTGTCGATCTATACGACTAGCAATCAATTTTCTATCAAAGATAAACAAAGCTTAGTCGGATCCCAGCCGATCAAGTGCGTGCACGAAGTAAATCACAAAGATCATAAACTAATAAGAAATCTTCAATGTCTTTAAAGTACCTGCACAAAGAAACTTGATTCCTTTGTGATCAATCACGCAAAAAATGGAGTCTGTTAACAATGGATGATCAGAAGCCTATCGCCAGATTTAAAAACAGATTAGAACTACTCCTTGATCTAGTTCGAGTGACCTTATATCAGAGGAGAAGGTTCTCAGAATAAACAAACTAGATGCAATCAAGGTTTAACAAACGTTAGTCAATTAATTCAATAATCGAAAACAAAAATAACAATGCAAATTCTAGTTTCCCACCAACGGTACTATCTATACGCTTCTTGATCCCACATAAGTCTTTAAACTAGCAGACGTAAGAGGTTTTGCCTAATTTGGTTACCCTCCTCTACAATATAGTATTACAAGTAATAATATTAGTCGGCTACAACAGTGACTACAAAATAAAGTGCCTGCCTCAAGATAACTTTTTCAAAAGAACAAACTTTAGTATTTATAGACCAATGTAGTTTGGACACCAAGGAATCTCCCATAACCGAAAATATTCTCAAGATATGCAATGTGTTCCCATTTTTCGGTTTTGTCTAATTTCAACTAATATCCAACTGTAATACCGAAATCCCTCTTGGAATACAACTAAATATTATCTAGCATACAAGTATACTTTACTAATATATCTTCCAGGGATATGTTTTACTTGCTGGAAAAAAAAATATATTCGAAAATCTTAACAAAAAGATTCTCAAACATTTCGGTTTGGGATCTCACCTTGAATATTAAGGAGTATCTTTGAACAATAAAAGATAAGATTTATATACATGTTCAAATTACTCACTATGTCGACATCTTGAACTTTCCTATTTTGCGAACCCAACTTTTAAAATCACACAAACTTTAAAGTATATGTGATATCGAAAATCGGTTTTGCCATGGGGATTGGTCCTACTATAGTTCCCATATAGGTAGGGATCCGTTTTGCTAGAGATCCCCAAATAGGGATCGGTCTTGCTATAGATTCCCAACAGGAATTGGACCACCAATTTGGTTGATTTCATTCAACAAAGAAACAAGTTTCGTACGTCTAGGCATGAAATCAATCCAAAGTTCATTACACAATCTAGTAACAAGTTACAAAGAATATTGTCTATGTCGCAATACACGTAATGGGCCAAATTGCTACTTGAATCACCATTTGGCCCTCATCCAAGCCTGCCATCCAGCCAACCGATGTAGCTACCATCTATTCCACCGTTTCGAAAAGTCAACCTTCGGTCAATGGTAAAGTCAACCGTCGGTCAACTGTCGAAGCCAAATTGCCAGTCGCGCTTCTAGTCATGTTGCCAGCGGTGATGCCAACCGATTCCCATCCATGTTGCCAGCGGTGCTGCCAACCAGTTTCCAGCTTGGTACTCTACCGTGCTGCCAGCTAGCCTCCATCCAGTCTCCAGTCAAAGATCGATAGTTGCAGTCAACGGCAAAAGTCAACCCTATCAGTCAAAGTCAAGGTCGTTTGTCAAACCCGCAAGCCCATGTCGATTTGTCCCGTTTCCACAGATCCAGTGCATAAACCCTGGAAGAAGATTCTGGATGACTTGATGACCAAGCTGCAGAGAAAGTTCTGGAACATTCCAGACGTCTTCCTAGCCAAGTTACTTGCAGAGGAAGTTTATCTCGAAATTAGGGTTTAACCCATGTATTCAATTGTATAAATAGATAGGAATTTCAACCCTAAAGGGGACACGCCCAGATAGAGAAAAATACACCAGCAAACCCTAAAAGGGATCAGAAATCATTGTAACCCATACATCAATAAAATATCTCTCCCTACGGGGATTCGTCCGTGGATGTCGGCAAACCATGCCGAACCATGTTAAATTCGTGTCTATCATCTTTATGCTTGTTTTGTGTAAAGCCCTAGTTCATCATCACCAAAATCATCGTGTTTAGTACCTGGAAAAATTTCTGGGTACAAACACGTATATAGAAATGGAAACAAGTGAAGTCTTGTATTACGAACCTCAAGTAGAAGGATCATGTGTTCGTTGATTTCGATAAGTCTTTGGAATCTTCAGGTGTTCAGATTAATATTTGTATGTCTCAGCATTTCTAGACTTCCTAGTTTAAACTAACAAACTTGATCCAACTAATCTAATCAAGCGACTTTGAGTTTTGAAATTAAAGTATGACAACCAACCTTGACATACCAACGCCTGGTGGGTTCAACCGAGAAATATTCTCACATCAAGTATCCACGAAGTATCACAAAGATCCGAATACCAAAAAGAAAAAGTCTTCTAGTCTTCAATCTTCAAAGTAACCTGCACAAACAACTTGATTCCTACTAATGATCAAAACATATAGACTGGAGTCTGCTAACGTTAGATGATCACTAGTTTTATCTACAGATCTCGAATCACTAGATATTTAATAATCAATCCTCAAACCAATTTTAGTGACCTTATATCAGAAAACAAGGATCATGGAATAATCAAGTTTAATAGATCAAGGATAATTACAAGGTTAGTCAATCGAAAACTAAAATAACAACATGATTTATTTTCCAACCAATTGTACTACTAAAAGTTTATTGATCCAAGGAAGTCTTTAAACGAAGGCAACACAAGATATTTCACCTAATTAGATTACTCTCCTCGATCAATGAGTTGGCTTCCCACACAAATGATTAAGAAGTGTGTCATGGGATGAGTTTATAAGAATATAAGCTCCAATATTTATAGTATTATGCCCAAAGCTTGTCTGGAAGAAAAGGTATTTACATTTCTGAAATTCCTAAAAGATATTCAAATAATATTATTTCGAATATTATAAAATACAACTGTAGCGAACTCATAAACTGAAATCACTCTTAGTTGACAACTAATATTAACTAGCATACTTTCATATACTTTACTATTATAGTAACTAAAGAGATGCAAACCTCTGGGATATGGTAAGCATATATTTTCGGATATCTAAGAGATATTTGAATTTCGGTTTTTGGATCTTGCCTTGAGTATCGAAGGAAAATACTTGAACATTAAGTAATAAGAGTCTAACATGTTTTCAACCTACTATGTTCACATCACGTAAAATCCCAAGTTCAATCCATATACATCTCGATGTTTTTAAAAACCAAAGATCACCAAACATACAGACAATGCAAAACCCAGATTAAATTTCAAACAGAAATCAGTCCTAGGATCGGTCCTTGCCACAAGGGATTGGTCCTGCGATCGTTCATACAATTAGGATCAGTCCGAATTCTCTTTCGACTATGAAATGAAATTTCGCAGGTCTACTTTTTAAGACTACGTTTATGATTCTTTCATATACAATCCTAAGGGTTGAATTTATTATGGAAGTTCAACACACTAAATAATAACAAGTTACCAATTGGTTTTATGTCGATTCACAAAGCCCATAGATAAACTATACTTCGTAACTCCATATACGGAAGTTGTATAAAAAAACTAGTATATTTTATTTGATACTTTAATCATAGTAAATAACCAAGTCATCGAAACTAGAGACGACTTGAAAGAACGTAGATAGAAAAGGAACAAGCCAAGTTTGTTGTTACTAACCTCAAACCGAAGGATGATGTGTTCATTGAAACTAATATGTCTTCAGGTTCTTCATGAGTAACAAGAGAGAGTCTCAACATTTTTATGTTCTTAGTCTAACCTAATAAAGTTGTCCATAGTAATCAAATCAAGCAGCTTCAAGTTTTGGAACTAAAATATGACAACCAAACTTGACATATCAATGCTTGGTGAGTTCGACCAAGAAATGCTCTAGAAGTTCTAATCTCGATGCTCATGATCTACATGTCTCTGATTCTGTAGCTTATGGTATTATGGAACCTGATTTTCCAGTTAGTTAAACCATTGACGAGTATCTTGTTTTAAGAAGATAATCTTATTTCGTTCTCCTTTTCTTAAATCTGTATCTGCCCTCGTATATGATTTTGGGTTTTTCTGATGATATCTCAGGTCTCCTTTCGGTAAAATGCCACGGGGTGATTATCTGTCGATGACCGCTCCTTAAGGAATCAGGTTGTTGAGGCTCCAACGCTTACTGAGAATTTATAAGTATAGTAATTAAATTTGGTGACCGTTATTCTGTTAGTGTTGAAAATGAAGGGGATGACACTAGTGAAAGTGAAGATGAAAAGGGAGAGAATGTTGGTGATGAAGGAGAGAGAGGGAGAGGATTGACAAGTATTGTTTAATGAGATGTACATTCTCCATCATATGTGATGATTGCCTCTGATAAAGAGGTGCATGCAGAAAACTATATTAATATTGTTAGAGCACTGCTCGGTCGAACTCGTAAGCATTGCTATCTCAAGATTGTTGTCAAGTTTAGTTGCCAAAACTATAAATCTTGATTTCTAGTCTACTTATAGCTAAGTCTCGGATTAGGATAGAAAGTGTAGTTGAGCTTTAGACTTCACGACGTTCATCGATTGAAGACGGAGAACTACTAAGGGGAGCTTGTGGAACTTCATCAACAAAAGGTATGTGGAGACTTGAACTCATCTATCACTCAAAATTCTATCTACTATATCTCCTATTTGAGACAAAAGTCGTATAGCTATATAGACTTCGATTATACACATTTGATATTTGGAGCTGAGTTTAACTTGCTTACATATTTCTCGAAATATGTGTTGGTAAGCTTTCGCTTTAACCAAGTTCATCTTATATTCTTGACGAAAGTCAAAAGATGATCATGTGAAAATCGCCTTGTAACATCTTACATGATTTGTGTGAGACAGTGATTTGATGTAGACTCAGAATGTTTCGTATTGATCATTCGATCACTTGAAAATTGCTTCGAAGCTAATAGTTTGTGTGAAACAGCTATTGCCGTCTTCTGAGAATGTTTCAATGATTGAAATGGGAGTTTAAAACAAATAACCATGATTGGATATAGCACAATATGCGTACTTGTATGCTAATTGTTGCAAGATATTCAAAGTCCGGGAACCATAGTATGCATACTCGTACGCGTACTGGTTGGTTTATGAAAGTCCGGGAACTCAGTATGCATACCGATATGCGTACTGGCATGAGTTTCAAGTTCCGGGATTTAACTGAGTTTGGATGGTATGCGTACCCGTTCGCATACTGGCGAACCCAAACTTGGTCCGGCCACTTAGGTATGCATACCCGTTTGCATACTTTAGTAGGTTATGCTCTAAAATCGGTTTGTTCATGAACTAATACATTTATATAATAAGGAATGCAATTTTTTGCGAATCGTTGCTATAATGTTCATGAATTGATTCGAGTGAATCAAAATCGAATTTGCTTCAATTGTGTCTTGTATACTTCTATGAGAATATAAACAATTGAACAACTCTAGAACTAGTTTCATTTGAGTCATTTGAACTAGTTATCGTTAAGATGAATAAGGTTGATATGAAAGTGTTCATATGGCTAACTTCGGTTAACTATTGTTGAGCCAACAAGGTGCACACGTTTAGGTACGGTTACTCATATCTAAATGAAGTCACTTTTCATTTGTGTGTAAAAAGCTAAGTTCGATCTAACGGTTTAAAGATATTAGATTGAGTCTAATCAGGTTTTCATCTAACGGTGAATATTGAATGCTTTGTTACCAAGGTAACATTGATTGCAAACCCTGATTTGAAGACTATATAAAGGAGAACTCTAGCAACTGCGAAACCTGATCCCCACACCTCCTATGTGATACTAGTTTCAACTAGAGTCGATTCTCCTTTAACCTTAGGTTTTCTCCAAAACCCTGTAGGTTAACGACTTAAAGACTTCATTGGGATTGTGAAGCCAGACCCAACTATTTCTCTGTAGTTGCGTGTTCTGATCTTGCTGTTTTCTATCGTGATTGAGTACTATCTTCTCTAAGATTTTTCTCGAGATTTAATCTCCGATGGGCAAGATAAAAAGTAGTCACAAACATCTTCGTCTCATCGTTTGTGATTCCACACTATCTTGTTTCGCTACCATATGATTGAGATTATTGTGAGGTGATTGATATTACTAGGCTGTTCTTCGAGAATATAAGTCTGGTGTATCAATTGGTTCATGTTCACCTTGATTTATCATAAGACGGAAAAAAACTCTTAGGTATTTCTGTGGGAGACAGATTTATCTATTCAAAAGGCTTTTCTGTGTGAGACAGATTGGTTTATCAAGTCTTCAACTTTGGGTCATAGCAACTCTTAGTTGTGGGTGAGATCAGCTAAAGGAATCAAGTGCGCAGAGTCCTACTGGGATTCAGAGGCGTAAGGAACGCGACTGTACCTTAATCAGTGTGAGATTGGTTAGGGCTCAACTACATTCCAGTCCGAAGTTAACTTGTAGTATGCTAGTGTTTGTAGCGGCTTAATACAGTGTGGTGTTCAAATCTGGACTAGGTCCCGGGGTTTTTCTGCATTTGCGGTTTCCTCGTTAACAAAATTTCTGGTGTGTGTGTTATTTCTTTTCCGCATTATATTTTCTATATAATTGAAATATCACAGGTTGTGCGTAAGTTCAATCAGTTTGTGAATCCGACCTTTTGGTTGTTGATTAAATTGATTGACACTTGGATATTGGTTTTTGATACCGTCCAAGTTATTTCTTATATTCAATCGGGCTCGTAAATTCCTATTTGTTTGATTGCAGATTGAATTGCGAAATTAAGATATAACTCTTGGATATACTTTTCTTAAGATTGAGTCTGACTGTCTAGTTGATTCTCTTGAAAGTATATTGGAGTTAGTCCATACAAATTGCTAAGCGAAATATTGGGTGTGGTTGTTAGACCCCTGCCTTTTCAAATATACCTGGGAACTCACAAAATTATTAATACATAGTAGAACCCCTATAAATTAATCCGCGATAAATTAATTAATTTTTCAGTCCCGAGTCGGCGCCAACGTGCTAAATTAATTGTTCACTAAATTTATTTATGAATTAATAAAAAAAATCAGACCCTCTATAGGTCCCTTCCGATATATAAATTAATAACTCTCTAATTTACATGAAATTAATCTTACATTTAAGTTAATTTATTGGTAAAGAATGATTCAATTGTCGCATGATTTTTCTTGAAATTGATGTCACATTGAATATCATCTTGGACTTTTCTTAACAAAAGATGATTTTTTGGTGTTATTGTTTGATGATGCAATGAAAACTATTCGATGTCTCCATAACTTCGATAGCTTCTTTACATGAAGGTGGCTCTATAACTACAATTTCATCTTTGGCTTCCACGTCATCGTTTTCCATGATACTTTGAATTATTTCCTCGTCAGTCAAAAATCTGAAATATTATTCTCTTGAGGGTAGTTCAAAAGGCATTTAACGTCCATATTGTTACAATAATTCAATCCTTTGATTAAATCTTGTATTTCTCTAGTGCCTTCATTATCTAACATTTCACTTGAAATCCCTGACGCGATATCATCCATTGAACGAGCATCTATTTTCCAAGTTGAAACAGCAAGGTTCATCTCGTCTAAAACATTAATCTTCTCTGGATTTGGTTCTCCTACTTCATAACCCTCAAAAAGAGTACGATAGAACGACGACGATAATACATCTTGAAAGCTTTTATCATCCCTTCGTCACAAAGGTTGAATCTCTGATGTAGTGCTTGGTGGCAAGAATAATACAATATTTTGATAAATTAATTATTATTATTTTATCGATAATTTAACATCGCGATAAATCGATAAATTTTGATGTTCCCGACGTTATTATTTATAGGGGTTATACTGTACATATGTTATTCACTGTAAGATTTTACAAGTTGGGACCAATTTTTTTGTCAATATATAGAAGTTACAACATTTAGAGTTTAAATATGGAGTTAATCTTCGACAATAATCACCCTCTCTCTCTCTCTCTCTTTTGTACGATTCCCTCTCTCTTTACCAAAAATCACTAAGATTTTTAAGTTACCAAGACACTCAAGACTCCTTGTGACTAGAAGACACTAAGATACTAAGATACACTAAAAGACCTAGTTTGACTTAATCATTCGTGACCCCAATATTTTATTCTAGATCTACTTTCAACATGCATCATCTAAGCAAAGATTTTGATTATGGATAAGAATAGGATCTTATTTCACAAGATTGAGATATGTAAGAGAATCGAGATCTTCGTTTAGCCAGACAAAGTCAGTTATTATCACTTCTCCTTACTTATATATTTTTATCTCAATAGTTCTCATAAAAACGAGAAATATAGATTCTAATTAAGTAATCTCAGAGGTTAGGGAAATGGTTGGAAGCCAAGCAACAAGCTGATCTCCAACCCTCTCTGAATAGCTACTCATAGTTTATGAAACAAAAACTTGCCAACTTTAGAAGTCGTGTCATGCCTAATAAGAAAATTCTTCAGTCTCTTTAGAAAAACCACAAACTCCTCACCAAGCTCGCCCAATGTTGCGAAAGCCAAGGTACCAAAGTCATAACCATGACTAGAGTAGATGTTGAGATATTTTTTGCGCTTACGGTCGACAGCACGAGAAATGGCCGCACCAAGCGAAATATTTTGCACACCATTGCTTATGAAAGGTGAAACACCAGTAACGTTGAAACAAGTATCCCGCCCATTATCCCAGTTATACACCAAAATATCTGCAGGTCTAGCTTCACCCCCATCACTAGAAAGGAAACCAAGAGAAGCCTATGTTTTAGCTTGTACCCCAACTCAAAAGCACATATCTGACAAGGTGTCGCGCACAAGATCATTGAGAAATTTCAAGCCAACTTCATATGCATAATGTGTAGCGTGATCACCAAAAACATCCATGATATTCCACAACAAGAACAAAGGCTATCCTTGGCAAATAGAGGAATACCCAACCTATACCCAAGTTGATATGTGCATAATTCACATGATTTTAGTGTCAATTCCATGCTAGTAATTGCTTATATTCTTGCAAATTATTGTATATTACGTTTGTTTTCCCTTATCTGTATTTCATTAGGAGAATCGTCCAAAAAGAAGTGAATTTGCACTTAATTGTGCAATAAAATAAGCTAGCTACAAGTGGAGAAGGGGCCAAAGACCAAGAGAAACTCGTTCAAACTCAGGAGTTCTTGCTATCATGTTGAAGAGGACGAAAATACAAAGTCAACGGCGAAAGAACGGAGTCATTCTGAGTCTCGTATGAAGAAGTTATGAGCCAAACAAGAATTTGGAAGGCCAAAAGAGCAAAATGGTCATTTTATAGGAAACTGCTATTGGCAACCTTCCATCTGCTAAGGGGCGACCAGGTTTTTCTACTTACCACGGCGAAGAGAATGAATTGGAGCTAGAGGTGCTGCTTGTTGAGGTCGGTGCTAATACCGGCGGAAGTTTTGGGGAAAAGGGCAAAACGGTCATTTTACTGTCACCAGAAATATTACCAGTGGCTGGAACTTGCCAATGTATTTTACTAGGAGTGAACCGTGATGCAGTGGATTAGCACCCACCTCTATTCATTTCCTCAAACAGAAGATTCAAAATTATAAAATAATGGTGGGTCCCAAAGAATAAAATATTGTCATAAGAAAGAAGATGGTGGGCCCTTAAAGTTGGTTTACAACTTTGCATGCAGGTCACAAAGGAATGGCAGAAACATGTTTCTGACATGTTTTGGGTGTGTTAGCATTCATTGTGCAATGGTACATCGAGTTGGAGGGGCAGTCAACGTTAAAAGATGACACATAGATTCCACCGGGTCCCGTTACAATTTGGTTCAATAAAAAGCCGTTTGTATTTAATTAAGTTGTTTCAGGTCACACCATAACGCATCACTTATCTTCTCTTAGACAAAATTCTGATCTTTGTCAGACTTTTTTGAAGTGGGACGAGTAAATAACGGAGGAAAGTGGAAATTTTGGTGCGGAGCGATGCATCGGAGTTTAATGGATGGACGATTATAACAAAAGATTCCAAAGTTTACATGGGTCCTCTAAACTATGAGCCAATAGGAAAATGAGCACATCTTATTACACTGCTTCGTGTTACACCCTACTAGAAACACTTGTTCTCTGCTACAGAAAGGTTCTGAACTTGGCAGACACACTGGGTAAAGTCAAAGAACGTGGCATCGATCTATTGGACCGAGAGGTGAATGAGTCGGTAAAGGATAAAAAATTACACATTAGGTACTGTATTCTTTATGCAGTACGGGTGTTTTGGATCGGCAAGGGTATTGGACGCCTATAAATAGAAGGCAAAAATCAATAGAAAAAAACACTGCTTCATTGAGCGATTTTCATTTGTTGCGAGAATAGAAAAACAGAGACAGAGCGTTTTCATTTCAAGTTTTACTTTAACTTTTTTTTCTTTTCTTTATTGGTAGAATACGTTTAGTTATGAGTAGCTAAACTTTTTAATTGATTAGAGATGATTTCAAAGTCCAGAACAATGAAACATTAATTTCTTTAATCACGTTTATTTCAAGTTTTATTTTATTGTTGATTATCTTTATTACTTTTAACGTCTAAGAATATTGAGGGGTTATTTAAAATGATCAATTAAATTAACCAATCAATATTTCTTCTACTAATTTAGGGTTGTGTGGTACGTGTAATTGTCACATCAACTCTTTACACAGGTAGTAAATCGCAAGAGCTGACAGAGGGATTTTGTTAAGCAATTGTGTGTAAAGATAACACTAGTAAGCAGGCCGAGCCTATGCGTTTGATGCTAGGATCAACCTGATTCACAAAGTGTAAAGCATTCGACTAATTTACACCTTGAGAGCTTATTCTTGGTGGGTTGGTTGGATAGAATCTGGTAGTCGAGCGCTTCTGTATCCAGTGACAGTAGGAATCGGGGGGATAGCAGAGCTTATTGTTATTCTACGGTTGGTAACAATATAAGTTCAACAAGAAATAAATTTATATTTAATTAAGTTTCGGTTCAGTGACGATCAATGATTCCCTGCTCATCTTTCTCCATATTATTTTAAATAAATCTTTACTATTTTATTTTATTAGTTACTTTAATTTAAAATCTAAAAGCTCTCATTTCGGTTACTTTTAACAACTAGAAACTCCCTGCTCTTCATGGGAACGAACTCCTTGCCATTATATTACCAGTTAATTGTGTGGAAAGAAATAATTAATTTGTTGTGTAAACAACGCACACCACAAGTATGGCGCTAAATTGTTATTGCCTTAATCTTTTCATAATTTTATCAAAGTTTACCTTTAATTTTTTTCTATTATTGTTATTAGCCTAAGATTTATCTCCAACTTCTTGGAAGATTGATCTACCCATTTACCTCAACTTCATTTGTCTTTAATTCCCTTTACTTGTTCAGCTTTTTATCTGTTTCCTGCGTTGGTTTTGATCTAATAGAACACTACCTGTTTCAGTTGAATTAGATATAATTCCTTGAAAAATCGAAACTAGTTCGACAATTACCAATAAATATTCTCAGTTTCTTAGTTGATTTGGAGTTTATTTAATATTTATATTCACTAGGTACCCATTTTCCTGCAGTGATTTATCCTTTTCTCTTTTTAATTCACTTTAGATTTTCGCAAAATCTATTCCATAAATTTTTTATGCATAATTTTATCTTACTTTATTCTTGACCGAATAGCTACTTGTTTTCCCTACCGGGGAAAGTTTGGTTAATAGGCGTGTAGATGGCCATGGGGAACACGAATAGTTTTATTTGGAGACTTCCACGGAGGAACATGCAAGTACCTAACTCCTACACACTTAATAAGTATACTTAGTTGGAACTGTCGTGGTTTTAGGAAACCATAGGAAGTTCGAGAGCTTAAGAAGCTCGTTAAAATTAAATCCCCATATATCGTCTTTATTTATGAAGCTATGAGTAATGCTAACACCACGTCGAGAAAATTTCGTTCCTTGGGTTATCTTAATTTTACTATAGCATCATCTACTAGTAGGAAAGAAGGATTGCTAGAAGAAATACGAGGTTCAGGTACAATTAATTGAGATAAGTAGACCTCGTATTAAGTCCTTATTAATTGAGATCAAAAACAAGATTTGCTATTGTTGAGTTCGTATCTTGAAAGATAGATCACAAGTTTCATACTTGTTAGAACTCGAATCCTCTTGATCTGGATACGACTAGATCGATATTGGATATTGATTTTTGAGATCGTCCAAGAACTCTTCTACACAATCAGGTTGACGGACTTCTTAGTTTATACATATTGATTGTGGAAGACATAAGAGAAATTTTTTATATACATATTGTTTAAGGATCTTTGATTTATATCTAGTTGCAATTGTATTAGGTTTTTCCCATAGTGGCTGCCGAACGAAAAAGTTGGTGGTGTACTTGGTACCCTGTCCTTTTCACAAGAGACCTGTAACTAACAATTATACAAAAATTCTACCTGCCAATTGTATTAGGTTTTTGTGCATATATTGGTTTTGTTACCTTTCTATTTTATGTCTTACCAGGTGTCTCTAGTGGGATCCAAGTGTTTCTTGTTACTCTACACTGGATAATGAAAAATGTGAATTCTTTCGTGTAGTGAAGACATTAAAAGGTTCATCTTATCATGTTGAGCTCTTCTCCATAAAGAGGTAACTCTATGACGTAAATCCCTGTGTGGTGTCTTCTTTGTCTCCTAAACACATGTATCTGTAAAAGAAAGTCAATACGACTTGGGTGCTATCACATCACTAACGGTGATTCCAAAATGTAATGACCCGATGTGGGTATCAACAATTTTTTTGCTCTTATAGCAAATTATTCTCCCTGCTTATCTGATTCCTCAGCAAAAGACGGGAACAAGATCCATGGTAATAGTCAAAATTAGTTGACGGTGGTGTTATACAACTCAGAATATGCTCATTTTAGTTGGAACATAGATATTTTTAAGAGGAACAACTCTCCAAATATTAGCTTCAAAAAAATTACCGTTTAGGTTTGTAAAAAAAAAAATGACGTCCAAAGTGTAAGATAGTGTGAATTCCCCTCTTTAACATTTGGTTATAATTAAATGTGATGTCAGCCTTTATTTCTTTTTAATCACTAGTCTTGTGCTGCACTGATATTTATTATCAATGTTTTGCAACTGCTGAGTGACTTTTCAATTAACAATAATTACAATTTACACGTGTGATATTGAACTTGCCTTGCGTTAATACGATTCCTTATAATGTTATCCCAATAATGAAGATATAAATGTATTGTTTATACTGTTAATATTTGAAGTCAACCAAAATACAAATGTGAGCAACAAAATAAGTTCGGTTATATAAATTACCAACAACAAAAGAAAACTTAACACTTTCAAAACTACAACTTTTCTTATGGAAAGTAATCAACGAAAGCCTTTAGACCTTCACCATTCTAAATCATATCCACCTCACCGATACCAACATCTGTCTACAATGCAACTCTGATCTGGTATCTGTTGGTCATATTCTTCTCCATTGTCAAGTGGCAGTGGCCTCATGGAACATTCTCCCCAGAAAACTCCATACTCATTCAACTACAACCCAAAATCTTCCCAATTTTCCAAACCCTCAGATGACTATCACCCAAATTCTACAATTGAAAACTCATCATTCTGTCAAAACAACCTTCTGTTTCCTTTTCTGGTCCTTATGGATAGTTAGGAATGACTACATTTATCGACAAAGGCAACCAAATCCAGGTAACATTACCCAGATGGCTATCAGTCTGCAACAAGAATTCTCTTGGGCACAGGAGAACCTCCCCCCTGTGCTACCTGGAATGCCAGCTCTTGCAAACCCAAGAAATGGAACACGAAAGACTACAACAATCTACATAGGCTTGGTCAAACCTAATCTAGATTGGATCAAAATCAACACAGACGGAGCAGCGCGAGGACACCCAGGAATAAATGGAGCAGGTTTCATTTGTAGGGATGCTTCTGCTAACACCCTAGTAGTCGTAGCACAACCACTAGGAATCACCACCGCCCTCACAGCTGAATCATGGGAAATGCTGATAACGACCAGGACGGCAAAAGAACGAAGCTGGCCAAAGGTTGAATTTAAAACCGACTCGGAAAACTTGCTTCGATTCCTAACCTCAGATGCCGATCCGCCTTGGTACATCTCAGGAATGATCTCTGAAGCCAAACAAATCATGAGACAGATCTCCCACAGCACCGTCAAGCACAACTACGGGGAAGACAATCAGGCAGCGGATGGATTGGCCAATCTGGCGACAGACAACAGCCAACTGGAGAACCTTACAACTTTATTTTGGGACCATACAATCCCACCATGCATTAATCAAATTGTAATGAATGACTCCTTGGGTATCACTATAATTGCCGCTTAATTTTTCCATACTTAAAAAAAACAAAAAAAACTTAACACTTTCAAAAATCCATCGCCTATATTCTGTTTTATTTAAATTCCTATAATTTCGAATTAGTTAGCTTAGTATCCTGGGTCCGTTGGAGGTAAAGAATTCGTTCTCTGAACTGCAACAATCATAGGTTCAGACCTTGTTCTGACTTAATGATAGCCGAATTATATCTGGAAAAAAAGAAAGAAGCTAATTCTGATTTTTGTCATTCCATAGTTGGGACATGTTACAAATCTACATGATAAAAGGGATTTCCACCAGAAGTTCGTGCTTGTTATTTACATTATAGTCTAAACAAAATTTTAGAGACGTGTTTTTATGTTTTTGGCGAAAAAGTATAATTTATTTTTCTTGACGGGATGTTTTCGTTTTCCTGATCTTTGATCCATTAATAATTATTACCACCATCTCGTCTTGATGGGTTCAAAAAAAGTTTAACATTTCATAACTTTCAAAGAAAAAGATTGAAGAGAAAATTCAAAATGATAATCGTACAAGAGTATTGCGCAGATTTAAAAGAGGATTCTTAGCAGAAAATACATGGAAACTTTGATAAATTAATAACTTGAGGACCATTAAATTCTATCAATTTTAGTCAAAGATTAATTTATCGATAAACTAATAAGTTATTAATATGTCGAAACATACCGAATTTAAATTTAGAAAATGCGTATTATAAGTATAAATGGATATACACTGAGCATGTTCGGTTCAAGGAATCCAATTCCTTGAACCGAACGGTGCAAATGAACTTTTTGTAATTAAGAATTTTGATTATTAGGAATCCAATTCCCTCAAAAATAGTAGAATTCCATTGCATTGGTCCAATAGTGCAATGGAATTGGATTCCAGGGTAAAAACAAAGATAATTGAATTACCTCAACCGAATATTAATTTTTAGGATTTGAATTGCATTCCTTGGAATCCAAGAATTGGATTACCCCATAATTGAATTCTTAGGTTTCCAATTCCCCCAACCGAACAAGATGTGATGTTAAAAATTAAAATAATAAGAAAAACAACGCAATAAAATTACTCTAGAACTTCGACTACAAAGAGTTAGAGATGAAGTCCAACATCTACTTTTCAAAAACGGAGTGAGTATAAATATGAACAACAAACAAACATTTTTGAATTCTTATTTTAATAAGGCGCCATAATATTATAACATTGATTGCTAATTTATTTATTATTAAGCCCTATTGAAAGCTTAAATTTTTTATTATCTTATAAATTTAACAGGTAATGAAGCACACTAACCGAAGTTGGGACCAGTATAAAATTACTTAACCACGTGTGTGTTGAGAGAACCCCTTCCCATGAACATGGCCAAGAGAATACGAAGAAAGGAAGATAATAAGTTAAATAACACAGGAATCCTACGAATTCCATTAAGAAGGTAAGAGTTTTCATTAATACAACACGTTCCTTTCAGAGTTTTCAAATCCCAGGAATTCAATTCCGGGGTAATCCCTTTCCTCCGGAATTGAATTCCATTCCACCGATCCGAGGATGTAATGGAAAAGGAGAATTTTAAGGGAATTGGATTCCCACGGAATTCAATTCCGAAAGTGTTGCGTCTGTTCGGTTGAGGGAATTGGGTATATACCCCCGGAATCCAATTCCTGGGTCCCCAAAAACCTGAACCGAACGCACAGTAAGTTTCAAAAATCCAACCCAGCATTGCTCAACTATATCCATCCCTGCTCCAAATACCTAATAGCGAACCAACAGAAGAATCACTCCATTTGATGGCTACTGCCACAAAATCGCAGAGAAAAAAAGCTGTTGATGATCCAGTAATCAACCTCTAGTACTCGAATTCATTCAAATATGCTGAATTTCATAACACAGTGTATGAAAAGGTTATGTCGAGTTCTGAAACATTAGCAAATAACTAAATGTTGCCAGCATCTAAGCCATGGATCCACAGGAAGGAGTATTCTGATAACTCTTCTATCAACTCACACACAGTTATGTTAGTTTATTATGATAAGTTCTTGGGCAAGGTTATCAGTAAGAAAACAAACGGGCATTTTTAAATACAGTAATATAAATCACAGATTACTCCGGATTTTATCCACTTAAGTTGCTGCTACTATAGTAATTATCATTTCTATCAAACAAACAAAAAAATGAGAGAAGAATAGATGGAATAAGAAAGATTATGTTAATAAGGCCCCAATATTGATCATTGTTACTTTGCCAGATATACATCCAATACCTCTCCACTGTCTAGACCCTCGTAATCTATAAGGGAGAATTGAGATACAAGTTCTTATGTCCTGTTTGATAATTTTATGAGAAGTGAAGAAAATAAATTTATAGATACAACAAACACACCAAATCCTCAGCATTCTCTGGTTGCAGATACCTTTCTCTGTCAGTTATTCAGAGCAAAATCAAAACTGGGAAGCACCAGAAAGTATAAAACACTTACAACTACAAAGGAAATAACTTGTAAACCTAACTGTTTTTCTTCTTCTTTTTTCTTCTCACAATCATTTTCATGAATCCCATCATCCTCATCATCATCCCGCCAATCTTATTCATCTCTGGGTCCTGACTAAGTCCCTTCCTATAATAAGCAGCCAAAGGCCCATATACCGGTGATCTATCTGTATATCTATCTATCTGTCTATGTCAACCCCCTTTTATCTATATTTCTCTTTTCTTCCTAATTCAACAATAGATCCTCCTCTAAGGAGGAAGAACAAGAGAAACCTTTGGTTTCTAAAAATAAGTTTAAAAATGAGATTCAGATTTAGATTCAGATAATAACAAACCTAGCGCCACTGTGACTGATGCTTGAAATTGACAGGGTGCCCATCCCACCCTGAATCTGGTTCACTCCTTTTCAATCCAAGCCCTGAACTCAGTGGCTGCAGACTTAACCTCATTTGCTGCTGCTGCTCCACTAAAGAACCATTCCCAGGAGTACTTAGAAGCTGCCTCAACCCACCACCTGATTCCCTAAACTCACCATCTGCTACTGGTGCTGCTAATGTCAGCCCAAAGTTCAGGTCAAGTACTGGCCTTGTAGAGGGACCAACCCCATCAAGAGGAGATGATTGGTTCCCCATGCTCATAAGATACGATCGGGAGTAAGATGACGGACCAGCCTCCATGAAGCCCATCAGCTCTGGTGCCATAGGCGCTCCCCTATAATCTACAACATAAGGTGCAGAGGCAGCTGCTCCATACATAGATGAGGAAGGAGGAACAGTATGCCCCATTGTAGGCCCACCATAATCAAACATCAAAGACGGGGAGGGTGCAAAAGCGGTAGCAGGTTGTGCCCCTACTGCAGGCCCTGATAATCCTCTTAGATTGACATCCATCATGGAACTACCAGTAGCCTGTCCATTTGGGAGGAAAGACAGAGTCTGGGGAGGGAACTCATTCCTCCTTACCTCCACCCTTGCACCCATGATAGAAATAATAGGATCTTTCTCCACCTGAAACCCACCATGAGAATTCTTTCTTTGGAAGGAAGATGTCCCAAAATCAGCTTCATTCAAGTCGATGTTCTTCAAAGAAGCCTGCTTCAGTGACGACGACGCGGAAGTGAATAGGTTGGGACGGGAATCCAGATGACTGTCAGCAAATCGTCCCTCTGTCCTCCAATCTGATGATGGCATGTTCTCATTGTCACCATCGAGGTTTAGGTCCAATTCCAATCTATCAACTTTTCTTGAATTCACGTCTACGCAAGATTCCCCAGAAGGTAAGCCTGATGAGACCAGGATTTGTTTCTCCACTACCAAGTCAACAGCTTCACTTTTATCTCCTTCCATCAAATTCAAGTCAATACCTCGAAAATCCTGTCTCTGCTTGAAACTCGGGTTGCACTCTTCAGCTGAGACTGTCTTCTCACTTGCTGCAGCAGATCTCTTTGATCCTTGTTCCTCGACAAAACACAGAGGGGGTTCTGCAGTAAAATCGGATGTTACTAGTTTCGAGGGAGAAGCAAACTTTGCTGGGGGAGAGTTTGAAGTTCTTTGATGATTTACTTCCTCCGAAGAAACCTCATCATTCAGATCAAAGTCGCACATGCTTTTCTCAGTCTTCCCTTCTGGCACCTGAGCATCTGCAGTGACCTGAGATAAGTCCTGGCCGGCGGCAGAATCTCTAGGTTCGCTCATGTTCTCCGAATTTGTTGAATGATCGCCCTCTTGATTTGAACCAGCAGAAAGATTTTGTCCAGTTGACATTTCACTAGGTCGTCCCGTGACAGAATGGAGCTCTCCATTTATTGAATCGGGGCTCTTTGGCTGGAAGACTCCCCCAGCATCAGAATTGTTGTCAGAAGAAGACCCGCAGACTGGTTCCCTGTAATCCACTACTTGTCTTCGAACTTCCTTAGCAACTTGGGTAGCAACTTCGAGTGCATCATCTATCATAAAGTCAAGTTCCATATCCAATTTACTCTTATCAGCTATATTTGAGAGTTTTGAACTGGTCTTCCCACCTTGCTCCTTCAAAATTAACTTACCAGTTAGCTCTTTCCCATGGTTAACTGCATTAGTACACTGCTTCCTAGAATTAGTAGTCTCTCGATTCTCTTGCTTCCTCAAGTTAGAGCGATCAACAGGTGAGTTTGCTAATGCATTAGAATATCCATCCATCTGAGATGTAGACTTGATCTCCATTTTGCTACTCAACTGTTTTAGGACTCCGGAAGTAAGCACCTCACTTTTGGGGTTCAAAGCCAACGCACTGGGACTTTTCTCAACAGCAGTTGGGGTAGTCTTCTTTGGAGGGGGATCTTTGTCTTTGGCATCAACATGGCATAGGACAGATGGCCCTGAAGATTGTAAAGCCTTTGATGGAGGATCACTAGAGGAAATACGAGGTTCAGGTACAGTTGCTGATGAAGCAAAATGCAGCTTCTCTTCACCAGTTTTTTCTAGGCCACATATGATGGTCTTCGTCTCATGATCTGTAGCCTCTTTGGACTCTTCTTCAAAATTGCTTTCTATTGGATCTTGAGAATGAGAACTAGAAACATGTACCGCTGCTTCTTGGTCCAAAGAGGATTCCTTTACAGGAGATTTTGTTGCTGGAGAAGGACTGGGCAAAATTGACCGAGGCTGAGCATCGCCTTCATTCACATCCTCATTTTTCGAAGTCATGGTTGTAGGTATTTCACTAGAAGCGGAAACCTGGACATCTTTAAGGCTTCCTGACTGAAAACTACCTGAGCTGCCAGTATGTTGCAACACCCCACCAACTGGTTTCGCAGCAAGGTGACATTTTTCATCAGCATTTTCTCGGAGTGGACCATGACCCACCGAGCCACTATCTGCAGGTATTGCCTTTACCTCTGTACAAATTTGGTTTTCATTCACAACATTCTGCTGATATGCTTCGCTGTCGTTCCCTCCTCCGTTCCAACTATCAAACAGACTCTTTGCAGTTTCCTGAACCTTAGCGCACTTATGCCCAAGAAGATTATTGACTGTTGTCCTGATTCCAGAAGTATCACAAATTTCCCTACCTACAGGCAGCTTCATAAGTGCTCCTAATATTAATCTGATTGATTCTTCAACAGAGCCGTCACTTATCTCATTACTGTTGGATGCTTGTCGAAGCCATTTGTCTAGTAGGAACAATCCATCCAACCTAACAAATTGATCAAGACTATCTTTATTCTCCGTGGCTGCCAAGGTACTGGCAGCAGTACACCATTGTCTAGCAGCTTCACTCATGTTCTTTGGCGCAGATAAGTTCTCGTTCTTCAAAATGGCAATCCATTCTTCAATTTTAGCAGGGGTCAAGAGCCCATCCTTCATATCAATAAGGGTGAAAAAGGCTACTAACGTCATACTATCTGTATAATCCAGCTCGGTGCATCCATGCTCCGAAATAACCTTCAAAAGATGCTAATTATTCTTTAGTCTGCAACGAGAATGCTAAACTACCTGGGACAAGTCATGCTTTCCGCTGCACCATAAAACAACTTATGTGTAAGGAGCAGGTAAAAGACTCAGCAGTTAATGCATATGCACGACCATGATGATCCCAGGAGGAACATAAAGATGTAGATTACAAAATAATAAGAGAGGATTCAAACAAGAAAAAAATGTGTGCTGGTAGCTATACCAGTGCACACAAGATATGTACACAGCACACAATAACCCAGATATTCATTTCAACAAAATTTTGTTCCATCCCTGCTTACCATCTAACCAATGTGAATTGTGTCATAATAAACAAATTCCAAGTAAACCATTTCATACTTTTGATATCTAACCACAAATATTCTAACAATATACACTAACTCTAGGTGCAGTCATAAGAGTAAGGTTATGGAAGCGAAGAGGGGTATGTGAAGTCATGCACTTTAGTCTCCAGTAGTAAGAAAAAGTGCAAAACGAAAAGAGTGGACGCACAGCATCACTTAATAGTAAAGATCTATAGCAGAACTAGGATGCACTTAGCGGAAAGGACCTCACAGCAAACGATAGGGCTATAGTAGATCTTTTGCCTTATATGATTAAATTCATGGTGAGAGTGTTTAACATTAAGACGCCTCGTCTTCTGCATGAAAATTTAGAAGGATATGATACAGATCAATCAGCTTGCCTTTCTTATGAAGCAAAACAAGAAATTATGTAGCCTATACTAACTGTAGGAAGCAAGACAGCCGATCATGAGTTTGTATCTAAACAAGACTCAATGCGTATTTCTCACAATAGAACTTAGCAAAAAACAAATTTCCTTGTAAACAAGAAGCTAAGACTGGATAGTACAGTTTATTATACAATAATGACAACCTAGATCCTAATAAAAAAACACAAAAAGAACCAACCAGATCTGGTAACACAAAGCCAGTTGAATTCCTAATTTATCAAAGTCCCTGTATAGATACTCATAATGAAATTATACGTTGATCCCACAAGTACATATTTCCAGATACCGTGTAATACAAATACCAGGCAAGACTAATCACAAGAAATGATTAAAACAAACGAAAGGATGAAATGGCTAAATTTCAAAATTCACCACAAGAAGAAGACTCCAAGCTAATTTCAAAAATACAAACAAAACGGACCTGGTAACACATACTTTGGAATGGCAATTCAGAAATCATGAATATCTGAATTTTGTTAGTAAGAAAAGAAAATTTAGCTCATGAAGAAGACCATACGAATTCAAATAGAGATGATGAAAATTTATAAATGAAGAAACATCTAAATCACAAACAAACTGTCGAACAAAATGAACCGATTTGTAAACGAGCAAACAATCAATATCAGAACCAAAATAAGCTCAAACCTCACAGAATTAAAAATCGAAAACCCTAGAAATGAAATACTTACAGAAACCCTAGTCGAAAGGGGGATTTTTAGATTAGATAGAGGCAGCTGCAAAAGAGAATCGAAAATGAATTAATACAAACACAGCTATTCAGATTACATTTCTAATTTTTTTTAATTAAATTAAAACGGAAAATATAATTAATTAAATCAATACCAAAAAAAACACAGTTTCAATTTGATTTTTTACCTCATTAAACCCTAACTTGTTCGTCTTTGTCAGAACTGAAGAAGAAGAAAGAAAACAACCTTTTTCTTTTCTTTCTTCTTATCCTTAAAACAGAAGTAAAATAGGTCAAAGTTTTGTCTGAATAAAACGTTTCTTTATTTCTTTCTTCTTCGATCTTCTTCTCCTTCTTCTTCCGTTTTTCGGTTTTCTTATTTATTCTGTCTCTCTCTCTTCTGTTGTTGTGATTAACCTTTACAGCATCTCATTCTATTGGCCGTTAGATAGTCCTTTGTCCGCACAAACAAACATTGAAAAGAATGTACGCAAGGATTCTACAGGATATATTCTTTTTCCGTTTTCGAGATTGTGCGTAAGAAATCACATCTGACGGTTGAGAATTAACGTAAATTCAGGGAAAACATACACGCGTATTTTCTTCATTAGTCACGTGTTTGTCATATGTGGTATGACCCAAAAAGTGGCTAAGGCTGACAAACAGTAACAGTCGCTCATTACGGTCAGAAACCCAGTCACGTGCGGTACATATGTGCACAATAATACTATTTAGATTATCCTTACAGCTAAGAGCGGTTCCCATGGACTCAACAAACTTGAAATTTGTTGATTTTGCTCTCACTATGGACTCAACAATTATTGATTTTGCTCCCACTATGGACTCAACAATTATTGATTTTGCTCCCACTATGGACTCAACAAACATGAAAAATGGATGTTTGTTGATTGAGTTGGAACATGTAGCGCGCGCGATGTAAGACCGGGCGATCGTACCAAAAATGCCCGTGGTTGTACCAAAAACGCGCGGTGGTACCAAAAACGCCCCCGGCTCTTCCTCACACGCCCGCGGTTGTACCAAAAACGTCAAGTATAATTCCTGATTACTTTACTACTTTTTTATTCTATTTTATCTCACTTCATCCTATTTTATCTCACCTAAATACTATATTTTATATTTTATCTTTATCCTACAAAATATTTTATATTAAAATAAAATATTAGTGGGCCCTTAAAAACCAAATCTGTTCATTTTGCTCTAGTTTTCCATAGTGGGAAACGCAATTTATTTATCCACGTGGCTCAACAAAAAAACATATTTGTTGATTGCCATAGGAACTGCCCTAAATTGTTAGTACTGATCTCACAAATTCATATGCCATCAATGCATCAAACAGACACAAGGGCCACAATGGCAATGTTAATTTTATTTTAGGAATGGTCAGGGTTGGAAAATATTTTGGGAGCCTTCTTCAAATTTTCATTACAAAACTAAACTGGCTTGTTAAATCTAATTACATTGTATTTATGCTTGGTTATATAAATGATTTTTTCTACCTTTCATAGGCAGCAACGGTGGTGTTTCAGTTATTTGCCATGATTGGCTAGAGCTGGAGATCATTTCAAGAAAACATAATTTTGTTCAGGGAGTGAAATTTATGTTTTATTTTTCCAGTAGCATTGTTATTTTATATATATTATTTGTGACCTAATATTACTGAAAGGACTAATTTGTACATTTTTTGTGGTATTTTGGATAACTCTAAATTCTTTGGATGAAATACTCGTTTGTTTTTCAGTTTTCAAAAGTTTTATTTTGAAAAGTTTCTCTATGTATATTTTTAAATCTTGTTTTATGTTTATTTAATAAATTATGGGTATCATCAAGACGGATAATCGATTAGACAAAAAGAATCGAATACAAATAAAGAAGACAAGAGGATTAAAGTAGTTCGGCACTAACGCCTACATCAACCGAGAAACCCCGAAGGGTGAAATAGCATTGATCTTCAGCACATACTGAGATGGTTTTACATTTGCACTAGAACTCTTATTTATAGAGTAAATAAACCTAAGAAGATAATATCATATCTTAATTATCTTTAACTAGGGAATGTATATCTAGAAATCAATTGCATGATATTCTAGAATTAACTGTTGACTTGTTCTTCACTTCACGTGTATTGGTTGCACGGTCACTCGATTTGGTCTTCACTGCACTTCCTTGGATGCACGGTCACTTGACTTGATCTTCACTTCACGGTATGGTTGCCTCGGTCCTTCTTTGCACCTCAACTACTTGTATAATTCTCTAATACTCCCCCTCAAGTTGGATATGGAGAGAATTGAAATGTCCAAGTTTAAGTGTTATCGAAGAAGATTTGCAAAACGATTATTTTTATCTTCTTTTCTTCCTCTATGCGGTCTTCACTTATGGATTCCTCACTCTATAACTTGAACATCATCGGAGTAGTTAATTGAGATGCCAAAGTACTACCGAAATATTGACTGACAAAAAAAGTGTTGAAATAGTGGAATTAATATCTAGAAGACAGAATATTAGAATTTTCGGAGTTGAAGGTACTCCGGAAAATAAAAATCATACCAAAATCAATGATATCTGATATCGTAAGATTTTTTCGACAAAAAAAATATAATATAATAAGATTATCAGAAATGATGTTCAATATACGAAACAAAATTATTATTGAACGTAAACACGAACAACGTCAATCATCTAACTGTTGACTTGATAGTGTGAAGGTTGTCGCACAATCACAACTTTGATTTTTATTACCGCTACGGTAAGTATGATAGAGAAGGGAAAAGAGATTAACGATATTATGAAACAGATGGTGATAAGAAAGAGTTTTAATGAATGAAAACTTATCATGCAAATAAGATCGGAAAGGATCTTTTGGACAGGAAAATATTTTGACGAAATCTTTTACTGACTACGTTCTAGGATATAAGTGAAAGAAATTCACCACTTTTAGCGTCCAAAAATAGGGTGGTACTATTATGATATTTGAAAATATGAAATATTTTCGGAATTGAGTTAATTTTTCTCAAAAGAATATATTTGAGGGACTAGACCACCTTTGATGAACACTGAATATGCAATGAACGAAACATAAAAGTGAGAAAGGGTATACTGTGGATTAGTTCACGATGATCTGATACAGTGAACGGGAGGATGCCGGATATGGCAGAATTATTAATATGGAAGATTTTGAGGTTAGCTAATATACGATGAACCAATTTTGATTTTGAAGCATAAAACCATTACTTTAGACATGCCATCAAAGAAAAAATATGAGTCGAAGTTATAACAATGATCTCAGTTGTATTGAGATGCAAATTAAACAACAAAGAAACAATCTTTTGAATAAAAGGGATAAATTTCCCATAAGCCAACACGAGGTCATATGACCCTGACATAAGCAACATGTCTTGACGTGGATAAAACAGACCAAGTACTACCCACAAAGATGAGCTATCAATAAAAATTGATAGAAATATAATTGATTTTGATTTGGATATAAAATAAATTGCCGAATATGTGACTTAATTGATTTGATAGAGAGATACCTGACACACCCATAGGGATATCAAAAAATAGAATTTGAAGATTTTTGGTTCTTGAAAAAATCAAGATAAGAACACAAGGATTATGTTCTTGATAGTACCACTACAGTACTGATGTGGTAAATTATATTATTATAGAAGAAAGAAAATAGATTAGGAAGAGTTATTGGATGATAACTCTCATGGATAATAAAAAATTAATTAAATATTCATCAATAGTGAAACAATGGACTATTAATAAAAATTAACGAGAGAAAAATTGATGAAAATGATGACAAAAAGATCGAAAGCGGAAGTAACTTGAGCGGGTTTCTCTGCTCTGATACCATAATAAATTATGGGTATCATCGAGACGAAT
The DNA here is from genome assembly GCA_023531105.1 of Papaver atlanticum. Lineage (NCBI taxonomy): Eukaryota > Viridiplantae > Streptophyta > Magnoliopsida > Ranunculales > Papaveraceae > Papaver > Papaver atlanticum. The sequence continues at coordinate 749,152 of JAJJMB010008870.1, forward strand.
CATCGATTAGACAAAATGAATCGAATACTGAAAAAGCGGGGGTCTAACAACCACACCAAATATTTCGCTTAGCAATCTGTATGGACTAACTCCAATATACTTTCAAGAGAATCAACTAGACAGTCAGACTCAATCTTAAGAAAAGTATATGAAAGAGTTGTATCTCATTTTCTCAATTTAATCCGCAATCAAATAAATAGGAATTTGCGAGCCCGATTGAATATAAGAAATAACTTGAACGGTACCAAAGACCAATGTTCAAGTGTCAATCAATTTATATCAACAACCAAAGGTTGGATTATCTAATTGATTGATCTTACACACAACTTGTGATATTTCAATTATATAAACAAATATAATGCGGAAAAGAAATAACACAGACACCAGAAATTTTGTTAACGAGGAAACCAAAAATGCATAAAAACCCCTTGACATAGTCCAGATTTGAACACCACACTGTATTAAGCCGCTACAGACACTAGGCTACTCCAAGTTAACTTCGGACTGGAATGTAATTGAGCCCTAACCAACCTCACATTGATCAAGGTACAGTCGCGTTCCTTACGCCTCTAGAACCACGCCGGATTCTGCGCACTTGATTCCCTTAGCTTATCTCACCCAAAACTAAGAGTTGCTACGACCCAAAGTCGAAGACTTGACAAACCAATCTGTCTCACACAGAAAAGTCTATTGTATAGATAAATCTGTCTCCCACATATAAACCTATGAGTTTTGTTCCGTATTTTGATAAATCAAGGTGAACAGGAACCAATTGATATATCGGACTTATATTCCCGAAGAACAGCCTAGAAATATCAATCACCTCACAATAATCTTAATCGTAGTGTAGCGAAACAAGATATTGTGGAATCACAAACGATGAGACGAAGATGTTTGTGACTACTTTTTATCTTGCCTATTGGAGATTAAATCTCGAGCAAATCTTAGAGAAGATAGTACTCAATCACGATAGAAAATAGCAAGATCAGAACACGTAACTACAGAGAAAATAGTTAGGTCTGGCTTCAAAATCCCAATGAAGTCTTCAAGTCGTTAACCTATAGGGTTTCGTGAAAAACCTAAGGTTAAAGGAGAATCGACTCTAGTCGCAACTAATATCACACATGAGGTGTGGGGATTAGATTTCCCAGTTGTTAGATTTCTCCTTTATATAGTTTTCAAATCAGGGTTTGATATCTTTGAAACAAAACAATCAATATTCACCATTAGATGAAACCTGATCTAAGAGCCAAGCTAAGTTTGCTTGAAACCAAAGAAATATCTCTCCATCGTTAGATTGTCTTAGCTTGTTACACACAAATGAAATATACCTTCATTTAGATATGAGTAACCGTACCTAAACGTGTACACCTTGTTGGCTCAAGAATAGTTAACCGAAGTTAGCCATATGAACACTTTCTTATCAACCTTATTCATCTTATCAACAACTAGTTCAAATGACTCAAATGAAACTAGTTATAGAGTTGTTCAATTGTTTATATTCTCATAGAAGTATACAAGACACAATTGATGCAAAATCGATTTTGATTCACTCGAATCAAGTCATGAACATTATAGCCACGGTTTGCAAAAGATTGCATTCCTTATTATATAAATGTATTAGTTCATTAACAAACCGATTCTAGAACTTAACCCACTCAAGTATGCAAATGGGTACGCATACTTAAGTAGTCGGACTTGGACTGTGTCCGACAGTATGCGAACGGGTACGCCTACTATCACACATCCAAAACAACAGTTGAATTAGTATGCGTACGGGTACGCATATAAAAGTTCCCGGACTTCAACTGAGTTCGCCAGTACGCGTACGGGTATGCATACCAAGGCTCCCGGACTTTACCTGACCTTTCCAGTACGCATACGGGTATGTATACTATACCGGTCTTGGATCAACATATATGAAAGTACACATACTATGTCTATAATCCAATTATGGTTAAGTGTTCTAAACTCTATTCAATCATTGAAACATTCTTAGAGGATGGCAATAGTTGTTTTCACTAACAATTAGCATTAAAGCGATTTTCAAGTTATTGAAATAATCAATACGAAACATTCCGAGTCTATATCAAATGACTGTATCACACAAATCATGTAAGATGTTACTTGGCGATTTTCACATGATAATCTTTTGACTTGCGTCAAGAATATAAGATGAACTTGGTTGAAGCAAAAGCTTACCAACACATATTTCGAGAAATATGTGAGCGAGTTAAACTCTGCTCGAAATATCAAATGTGTATAATCGAATACTATACAGTAATACGACTTTTGTCTCAAGAAGGAGATAGAGTAGAAATAGACTTTCTGAGTGATAGATGAGTTTCAGTCTCCACATACCTTTTGTCGATGAAGTTGGTCTTCAATTGATGAACGTCGTGAAGTCTAAATCTCAACTACACAATCTATCCTAGTCCGAGACATTACTATAAGTAGACTAGAAATCAAGACTTATAGTTTTGATCACTTCGACTGAGCAGTTCTTTAACAATCTCCCCCTTTGTCAATTTTAGTGACAAAATTATCAATACATATGGATTACAAAATAAATAAACTTTGTAGCTTCTCATCCAAATGCTTGATCTCCTTGGTTCTTCAACATTACTCGAAATCTTCGTCACTTCCAAGTACTCCAGTGATTCTGAACATGTTCAACTCAGCATCATAGTTGTTGAAGATCCGTAGCTATAACAATGAGAAAACAGTTGCTCTCAATCATTGTTATACAGTGTCATAGTATTATTACACAGCATCAAAGTTCAATTATATCACAACTTTGACAACAATACTATGGTGATATGTATCACTCCCCCTTAGTCAATACTTCATCTCACTTGAAAACCACTCCCCCTTACATAATGATCCGTAAACCATATGTATTTGTAGTGTGAACTACACATTAATTCTCCTCCTTTTTGTCAAGATAAATTGGCAAAGGTACAAAAAATAGTTTCGATGATTTTCATAGAGATACTTCATGACCAAAAGAGAACATATCAACTTTGTTTCGATGATTTCACATATATAGCCGAAACTAGTGTATTCATCAAGGAGTTTATAAAGATACAAGAAAACTCCTACAATATTCCACAACCGCACTCCCCCCAAAAATTGTCAATTAAGCACAAGTTCAAAAAGAACTCTCTCCCATAAAATGTCATTCCCGAAAGAACAACAAGAGCGACCTTACCTTCACAAGAAAATAAGGATTTCTTTGGACATTAACAAATCACATGAAACATGAACTCGTAATCCAAAATACTCAATTAAATTAACCACAAGAGAACCCATGATTAAGTTAATCGGAAATGTTCAACATAAGAAAACTTATGGAGCCACACAGTATATTCATAAGAATGTGGATCAGGGAAAGATCAATACTGTGGAATATTCAAAGATTCATTCTATTTTTCATCAATATTTGCATAGAGACGTATAATAGACTTAATCTTTGTAGACAAAAGTTCATCTTATCTTCCATCAATATTTGCATAATGACATAATAGGCTTAACTTTTGTTGTCAAAAGTTCATTCTATCTTTTATCAATAAAGACATATGATAGACTTAACTTTTGAGCAAGTATGGGACAATCATAGTTCACGGACGCAAACACACATATCCCATAGCAAGTTGCAATATATAAAACCATAAAGATTAATACTGCAAAATCATCTTCCAAATAAACTTGAGAATTTAAATAAATAAATCTAAAAACATTGCAAGATGAAAATCGTTGGAAATAGTTATGTGTACTCACAATAATTGATATTCCAAACCCTAGTTATCCTTCTTAAAACACAAGAATAAATTCTCATAAGAAGTTTCTTAGACAATAAGGCGAATCAGTTTCTTTGAAAACTTCATACCTTTGAAACGATCCATCGCAAAAGGTGTAGTTGATGTCCTTGATTTTTTTTTGACGGTAGAGACCCCATGTGATTTGATTTCAACTTTGTTGTAGTAATAGGTTCGTTCAGATTTGTGAAGATTCGAGTTTTTTAAAATTAATAAAAATATACAATAATATTACAATTGGTGCAAGAGGTACTGGGACTAAGGATTTAATTTTTAGAGTGAAAATAACCAAGACACTAGATTCCACTATTACACATGAATAAATGATGATCAAAATTCCAAAACTCTAATTATTTTTAAAATTTCTTTTTCTTAATTCACAAATTATCAAGCATATTCTCAAACATTAATTGTATCCGTTAAGCATAGATTATCTAACCAAAGCATAACCTATCTAATTGAATCACAACTAATTAGGAAAAATTATGCAAATAATTAAAATTCTGCAAAGCAGTAATTTGAGTGAATTATAAATTGCAAAATTAGAGAAAAGTAAAATAATTACCAATTATTCATGCAACAATAGCTTCCTCCATGCCTTGGTTACGCGAGAATTAGCTCATCATTATCATGGAAATATGCTCAAAATTCATCTTTATTAATGCTCAAAAATGGTTCACAAATGATGAAATAGGAGAAAATTGACAAAAACCGGGTTTGTAACACTTCTGTTTGTTACAAACCGAGCTGTTACAGAGAACGATAAAAATGAAGTGTTGTTAACACTGTCGCATTACGACCCTCATCCTTTTGTCGCTGTCACTGTTGAAGAACGACGGTTACCTTGCGTCTAATGTTCTTCGCGTTTATCAGCAGCAGCAGCAGCAGAAACCGAGTTCTGCAACTTGTGATTTCTTCTTCTCTGGCTCTTCTCAGCTCCCCAAACTCTCCACACCCCTTCCTTGTACCTGTAGAAATCTATTTATACTCCTAATCCTCATTTAATCCGGCCATATCTCCCAAATAATCTTCATTTATCAATATTATTCTCCACGGCTAAAATTTCCATTTTTTGATCTTCCACGCGTTCTCAGCTGTCAAACTTCGTTATTTATCTTCTTCACGAATCTTTGTAGTGCAACACACTCGAAACTCATGCATTACATGCCTCAAACTCGTGTCAAATTCACTTGAACCCGTGAAAACTTGTGTCCACTGTTTTGGATTGAAACACGTAATTAAGCCAAATTTGATCGGAAACAACACCCATACCAGCTTTCTATAGTCATATCACGTCTACCCATTAAGTTTCAGGGATTTAATCTCACTAAATCACGTCCAAAAATCGATCGAAAATCTGACAGTGAAATGAGTTTATTTTCCCGCCAAAAATATTCTTTCAAACGATGAAGAAGGTGTAGTTCCCTGAATCCAAAACGCGGGTGCCTTTAGTAATTTTGGTGGGTGCCTTTAACACTTTTTTCGGGGTTCCTCCGGTGTATTTCTGGGGTGCTTCCGGTGCATTTCTGGGGTGCTTCCGGTGCATTTCTGGGGTACCTTTAGTACTCCATCCTGGGGTGTAAAACACCACTTTACGAGCCAATTTCGTCGCAAGAGCTTATTTCTCTAAAAATACCTACAAAGACATGAAACACCATAATAAGTACAAAAATGGGTACTAATAATATATACAATAGAGATGAAAATAGACACATAAATGCGTCTATCACCATGTTCATGAGTTAAAACATTAACTTTCTGATCAACAATACGGGTAAGATGTCTAGCTTTAGCACATTCCAAGATTAGTTTCTTCTGATTCCGGATCAAGATCTTTTGATTTTCAAGGATTTTGGTCTGACCATCAAGAAGCTGATTTATTTGCAGTTGAAGACTTGCAAACTCGACCTTAGAGTCATTCTGAAAAAGAATTAAATCCTTAACAGATTCTCCAATCCAGGAGTTATACTCTTTCCTTTCAATCATCTTCTTCAAGACAAGGTCTTGAACGGAATCGCATCCTTTAATGTCTTCTTCCATCTCAAGATTCGCCACTTCTTGAGGTCTTGAGAAGTTTTCCATTTTTTTTCTTTATTATTAGGGAAGGCAAAACAATATAATATATATATATATATATATTATTAGAGCACTGCTCGGTCGAACTCGCAAGCGTTGCTATCTCAAGCTTGTTTGTCAAGTTTAGTTGTCAAAACTATAAGTCTTGATTTCTAGTCTACTTATAGCTAAGTCTCGGACTAGGATAGTAAGTGTAGTTGAGCTCTAGACTCTATTGCGTTCATCATGCGAAGACGAAGAACTACTCAAGGAACTTGTGGAACTTCATCGACAAAAAGGTACGTGGAGACTTGAACTTATCTATCACTCAAAAGTCTATCTATTCTAACTCCTATTTTGAGACAAAAGTCGTATTGCTATATAGACTTCAATTATATACATGTGCTATTTCGAGCCGAGTTTAACTCACTTATCTATGCCTCGAAATATGTGTTGGTAAGCTTTCGCTTTGGCCAAGTTCATCTTTACTAGTGACGAAAGTGATGTTGAGTATTTTAATAACTTTAAAATCGCTTTGATGAAAAATAGTTTGTGAATAACAACTATATAACATCCTCTAAGAAAGTTTCAATGATTGAAATGAGAGTTTAGAACGTGTAACCATCTTTGGATATAAACATAGTGTGTTCTCACATTTGTGTAAAAGTCCAAAACCGGGAACCCAAAGTATGCATACCCGTATGCGTACTGGCGGTTGTTGGAAATCCGGGTAAGTATGCGTACCCGTATGCATACTGGCGGAAAGTTCACGTCCGTGAATTTCTGCTGGAGTTTGAAAGTGAAAAACAAACTCATCCGGTTACTTAAGTACGCGTACCTGTTCGCATACTTAGGTAGGTTACTTTCTAAAATCGGTTTGTTCATGAACTACAACATTTATAAATTAAGGAATGCAATCTTTGAAAACCGTGGCTATAATGTTTATGAATTGATTCGAGTGAATCAAATCGATTTTGCTTCAATTGTGTCTTGTATACTTCTATGAGATCTAAGCAATTGAACAACTCTCTAACTAGTTCATTTGAGTCACTTGAACTAGTTATGGTGAAGATGAATAAGGTTGATATGAAAGTGCTCAAATGGCTAACCATTGGTTAACTATTGTTGAACCAACTAAGTGTACACGTTTAGGTACGGTTACTCAAACCTAAATGAAGTTACATTTCATTTATGTATAACAAGCTAAGTTCGATCTAACGGTTGAAAGATATTAGCTTAAATCTAATCAGGTTTTCATCTAATGGTGAATATTGAATGCTTTGTTACCAAGGAAATTAGATTGCAAACCCTGATTTGGAGATTATATAAAGGAGAACTCTAGCAACTGGGAAACCTAATCCCCACACCTCCTGTGTGATACTAGTTGCATAAACTAGAGTCGATTCTCCTTTAACCTTAGGTTTTTCACGAAACCCTGTAGGTTAACGACTTAAAGACTTCATTGGGATTGTGAAGCCAGACCCAACTATTTTCTCTGTAGTTGCGTGATCTGATCTTGCTGTTTCTATCGTGATTGAGTGCAATTGTAAGATTGACTTGAGATTTATATCTCCGATAGGCAAGATAGAAAAGTAGTCACAAACATCTCCGTCTCATCATTTGTGACTCCATAATATCTTGTTTCGCTAGTCTATTAAGATTATTGTGAGGTGATTGATAATTCTAGGATGTTCTTCGGGAATATAAATCTGGGTTATCGATTGGTTCCTGTTCACCTTGATTTATCAAAAGACAGAACAAAACTTATAGGTTTATCTGTGGGAGACAGATTTATCTATTCAATAGACTTTTCTGTGTGAGACAGATTTGTTTATTAAAGTCTTCGACTTTGGGTCGTTGCAACTCTTAGTTAAGGGAATCAAGTGCGTAGTATCCTGCTGGGATCAGAGACGTAAGAAATGCAACTGTACCTTGAATCAGTGTGAGATTGATTGGGGTTCAACTACAGTCCAGACCGAAGTTAGTTTGTAGTTGGCTAGTGTCTGTAGCGGCTTAATACAGTTTGGTGTTCAAATTTGGACTAGGTCCCGGGGTTTTTATGCACTTGCGGTTTCCTCGTTTACAAAACTTTTGGTGTCTGTGTTATTTCTTTTTCGCATTATATTTTGTTGTATAATTGAAATATCAAAGGTTGTGCTTTGAATCGATCAATTGGTAAATCCAACCTTTGGTTGTTGATTGAAATTGATTGATCCTTGAACATTGGTCTTTGGTACCATTCAAGTTATTTTTCTTGTATTCAATCAGGCTCGCAAATTCCTATTTGTTTGAGTGTGGATTGAATCGAGAAATTGAGATATAACTCGTTGATATACTTTTATTAAGATTGAGTCTAACTGTCTAGTTGATTCTCTTAAAAGTATATTGGAGTTAGTCCATATAGATTGCTAAGCGAAATATTGGGTGTGGTTGTTATACCCCCGCTTTTTCAATTGGTATCAGAGCACGCAAACACATTAAAGACCCCATAACCCTGTGTTTGTAGCGATCTGACTCTATGGACAGAAATTCTATCTTCATAAACGTACCACCAGTCTTCGATGGCTCAAACTATTCAGGGTGGAAATCTCTATGCGTGCTTTTCTTCAAGCTCGTGATTTTCAAACATGGGTACGTGTTGTTAATAGCTATGATCCTCCGGTTAATACAGAAGGCGATGTATCTATACCTAAGGATATTTGTAGATATAGTCCAGAAGAAATCCTTGCTGCAAAACAAAATTCTGACGGCTTAAATGATATCATACATGCCATTACCCCAGATCGTCAGCACCATGTGACTATTTGCACGAAGTCTAAAGAAGCCTGGGATATCTTAGAAACTGTATTTGAAGGGAATACCTTTGAAAAGGAAGCTAGGTTTCAAAACCTATGTTCCGATTGGGAAAACCTTCGTATGGAAGATGAAGAGTCATACGATGAGTTTAATCACAAAGTGTCTGAAATTGTTAATGCATCTTTTGCATTGGGTAAGACTATTCCTGAAAAGGACATTGTGATGAAAATTCTCAGATCGCTGCCATCTAGATACGATTCTAAGAAGCATGCCATCGTTGAAGGAAATAATCTCACAACTCTTTCCAGAAATACTCTGGTTGGGAAGTTAAAGATCTTTGATCATGAGCATACATCCAAATCAGGAAAGGATGTTGCGTTCAAAGTACAAAAGAACACTAAATTACTTGATAAAAGTAAAAGTGTTTGCATCTCTGAAGATGATCTTTCTGAGGCTAATTCATCAGATGAAGATCTGGACAAGTCAGTCTCCTTGATCACAAGACAGTTTAGGGACCTTCTTTTGAAGAGAAGTAAACGGTTCTCCAGAGATAAATCCAAGTCATCAATTAAACCCCGTAATCGGGTTCCTCCTAAAAACATGGATAATGATGAAACTAATGACAAGGATATGCCTCAGTGCTTTAAGTGTAAAGGTTTTGGCCATTTTGCAAATGAGTGTCCAAATCGTAAAAAAATACACTGGAAACAAAGGTCTTGCTGCAACTTTTGATGAAATGTCTGACAATTATGATTCTAATGAAGACGAAAAGTCAAGTGTCGCACTTCTTTGTGAAAATATTGATTTTGGTAATTGTAGCAATACATACATCAATCTTGATATTCTTTCAGAAGAAATCCCAACCAATCTGGAAGAAAAAATTGATCTACCTGGTTCTACTGGAAACACTTTTTCTGATTTTGCAGGTTCCACCATATGTCTAGCAGCCTGCACAGATGAGATGTATAAACCTTCCTCCAGGTTGACATGTCCTTATTGTTCTCTCAGATGTCATGAGCTATCAAAATGTTTCAAGTATAAACATAAGATAAGATATGTCAACAAACTTCAACGAAGAGCAAATCAATTAGCTAACAAGCTCAAAAGTGTTCAGGAATCGGCTGAGGTATGTAAACACATCTCCTCTTCAAAGAAGTTAGTTTCCAAAGAAAGGACTAGATCATTAGAAACAAATGTTTGGTATAAACACTATATGAAACGGGGCTCTATGAATTCCTTCCGAAAAGGATATGGTGGACAGATTATTGTTCACCCCAGCAAGTTAGTTTCCAAAGAAAGGACTAGATCATTAGAAACAAATGTTTGGTATAAACACTATATGAAACGGGGCTCTATGAATTCCTTCCGAAAAGGATATGGTGGACAGATTATTGTTCACCCCATCACAACCTAAATTGTGTTGGTTTGTGTATCTTGTCTCATGTTCCTGATCAAAAGAGATAAGATGTTGCATACCTCAGGCTTTAGGAAAATAAAATTCTTTTAGATTGTTTTGATTTTCTTTTTTTTCGTGTTTTTGCTCTGTGAGCATCACAAAGTCTGGAATGCCGCTTTTCATATCTTTTTGTTATTGGAAAGGACTTTCCAGTTTATTCAATAAAAGAGGGTTAAAATAGACAAATCAGCCTTTTTTTTAGGGTATGAGTGTTCGTACGTGAATCCTGTAAGTATATAAAGGTTCTGTAACCCTACATTCCCTTTTGTTTCTCCAAACTCTTTTTATCATAAGACTGCTTGTAGAGATTATCTTGTGATTTCCTCTCACAATTCCGCTTAATGGATACTCCAAGCATTATGTCGACGGATGGAAAAGATGTCAATATGATTGTTAAGCCATCAATCATGAAGGAAAAAGATAAATCTCCGTTACCTCCAACTTTGAAAAGAAAAATAAGGAATGTGAGAAAGCCAAGAGTTGTTCCTTCGAATTCTCAGAAGTTTTCTGATGTTCTTGAAGAGTTGAAGAAAACAAGGAAGGAGATTCAGCAAATAACGGCTTTTGTGTTTAGGACTCTTGAAATTCAGAAGGCCCTGGTTCGGCATCAGTCAAGAAGGTTTGTTGATATCAACACCTATCTTCATGAACCTTTTGTCCCAATGACTGTTGCCGACAAGGAGTTCGGGGACGATAAAGAATTTTTCAAAGGTCTTAATGTCTAGGAAACTTCTTATGAGAATTTATTCTTGTGTTTTTAAGAAGGATAACTAGGGTTTGGAATAGCCATTATTGTGAGTACACATAGCTATTTCCAACGATTTTCATTTAACAATGTTTTTAGATTTATTTATTTAAATTCTAAAGTTTATTTGGAAGATGATTTTGCAGTATTAATCTTTATGGTTTCATATATTGCAACTTGTTATGAGATATGTGCGTTTGCGTCCGTGAACTGTGATTGTCCCATACGTGGTCAAAAGTTAAGTTTTTCATATGTCGATATGCAAGTATTGATAAAAGATTGAATGAACTTTTGACAAACAAAAGTTAAGCCTTTTATGTCATTATGCAAATATTGATGGAAGAAAGGATGAACTTTTGTTTACAAAGATTAAAGTCTATTATATGTCATTGTGCAAATAGTGATAAAGAATAGAATGAATCTTTGTTTATTCCGCAGTATTGATCTTCCCTGATCCATATTTTTTATGTAAATATTGTGCGGTTCCGTAAGTTTTCTTATGTGAGCATTTCCGATTAAATTAATCATAAGTTCTCTTGTGGTTAATTTAATTGAGATTTTTTGGATATAAATTCACATTCTTATGTGATTTGTTAATGTCCAAAGAAATCCTTCTTTTTTTGTGAAAGTAAGGTCGCTCTTGTTGTTCTTTCGGGAATGACATTTTATGGGGGAGAGTTCTAAATTGAACTTGTGCTTAATTGCCAAATCTTTGTGGGGAGTGCGGCTGTGGAATATTATAGGGGTTATCTTGTATATTTATAAACTCCTTGATTAATGCATTTAGTTTCGGCTAGATGATTGCATTTAACAAGTTGATATGTGCTTTTCTTTTGGTCATGAAGTGTCTCTATAGAAATTTCATTAGGATCCCACTAATTTTCATCCCTTTGCCAATTTTATTGATAAAAAGGGGGAGAATTAATGTGTAGTTCACAATACAAATACATATGGTTTCGGATCATTATGTAAGGAGGAGTGGTTTTCATGTGAGATGTAGTATTGACTAAGGGGGAGTAATACATATCACCATAGTATTATTGTCAAAGTTGTGATACAATTGAACTTTGATGTTGTGTAATAATACTATGACACTGAATAACAATGATTGAGAGCTTCTGTTTTCTCATTGTTATGGCTACGGATCTTCAACAACGATGATGCTGAATTGAATACCTTTGGAATCATTGGAGTACTTGGAAGTGATGAAGATTTTGAGTAATGTTGAAGAACCAAGGAGATCAAGCATTTGGATGAGAAGCTACAAAGTTTATTTATTTTGTATTCCATATGTATTGATAGTTTTGTCACTAAAATTGACAAAGGGGGAGACTGTTAGAGCACTGCTCGGTCGAACTCGCAAGCATTGTTATCTCAAGCTTGTTTGTCAAGTTTAGTTGCCAAAACTATAAGTCTTGATTTCTAGTATACTTATAGCTAAGTCTCGGACTAAGATAGTAAGTGTAGTTGAGCTCTAGACTCCACGACGTTCATCATGCGAAGACGAAGAACTACTCAAGGAACTTGTGGAACTTCATCGACAAAAAGGTATGTGGAGACTTGAACTTATCTATCACTCAAAAGTCTATCTATTCTATCTCCTATTTTGAGACAAAAGTCGTATTGCTATATAGACTTCAATTATACACATGTGCTATTTCGATCCGAGTTTAACTCACTTATCTATGCCTCGAAATATGTGTTGGTAAGCTTTCGCTTTGGCCAAGTTCATCTTTACTAGTGACGAAAGTCATGTTGAGTATTTCAATAACTTGAAAATCGCTTTGATAAAAAATAGTTTGTGAATAACAACTATATAACATCCTTTAAGAAAGTTTCAATGATTGAAATTAGAGTTTAGAACGTATAACCATATTAGGATATAAACATAGTATGTTCTCACATTTGTGTAAAAGTCAAAAACTGGGATTCCAAAGTATGCATACCCGTACGCGTATGATAAGCACGTAAGTGTGACGCATTTTCACCCATAACTACATTATCTAGGACTCATTTTATTTCTAATAAAGTTGTTTTAAGTCTTTTCTAGGGAATAAGCTCTTGCGGCAAAATTGGCTCGAAAAGTGGTGTTTTACACCCCAGGATAGAGTACTAAAGGCACTCCAGAAATGCACTGGAAGCATCCCAAAAATGTGTCGGAGGAACCCCGTAAAAATTACTATCTACGCCCAAAAATTACTATTTGCACCCCATAAGACAAGTGCTAAAGGGACACCCGTGCAGGATTAGGGGGAGGACATCTTCTTCTCAAATTCAAAAAATGAATTTTGGCGGGAAAGCGTTTCTCTTCACTGGCAGAATTTCGATCGGATGTTTGGACGTGATTTAGTGAGATTCAATCCCTTAAACTTAGTGGGTAGACATGATATGACTATAGAAAGCTAGTATGGGTGATTTTATCGATCAAATTTGGATGGATAACTTGGTTTAATCCAAACAGGGAGTTGGAGGAAAAACATGAGCTTGCACGAGTTGTGAGAAATTTAAACGTGTATTGCACGTGCTTGGAAGACTTAATCGATATCCCGGAGCGTGAAGAAGGTATAGAAGGAAAGAAATACAGCTTCAGATGCGTGAAAATCAAAATCAATGATAAAAATGGAAAAAAATATACCCGAGTAAAAGAAGATTATTTGTAGTTAACGGAGGAGATTCAATGTCGAAATGATGTATAAATAGGTTCCTAGGATCACATAGAAGGGGTGTCGAGAGTTTGGGGACTTTAGGAGGGCTGAGGAGTGAGAAATCAAGACGAACAACAAGCTTCCTGCTGCTGTTTTCTGCTGGTGCAGGGAAGAAGAACACGAAGAACATAAGACCCCAAAGAACAGTCGAAACTGCTACAGTGGACGCGACAGTGCGAGGACAGTCTTATATGCTACAGTAACAACAACACTTTTTCATATATGTTGGGTATGCTTGTTATTTGCACGAAGACAGACCCCAAAGGTTTGTAACAAATATAATTGTAATATTATTGTATATTTGGTATGCTTGTTATACCCCCGCTTTTTCATATATGTTTACAAAAAAGAGAGGACCACCCTTGTTTAAGGAAACCCTAAAAACTCCCAAGTAAGACACGGACGTTCGTGGACCGAAAAAGGAAGATTGATGGATCGGAAAAGATCCAAAACTAGGAAAATACATTTTGTTTTCAGATATCTCTTACCTCCAATGCTTAATGATTAAGAGTTTTAACCAGAGCACAGGAGAAAGATGCACTGGGACCTCTCGAGATTGGTTCCAGAGGATCAGGATTTAGAGAAATCCACTTCCTAGACTTATATCTACCAGACTTATTCTCTTCAGCACTGGGAATGTGTATATTTGCAGTGCAAGAATTAGCACATTTAAGAGGAACACAATTCCTGTAGAGATTTCGAAAAGAGTGACTTTTGAACCCTTGTGCACGAGACTTCTAGTTCTCTGTAGGGATGGAATCCATTGTAGATGTCGTCAGACAATTTACTCTATCGACAGTAAAAAGAAGTAGATTTTTAAGATATGAAATCTGTTTCTTTCTAGCAAAACAATGTTTAACAAAATGGTTCTTTTTCCCACAGAAAGAACAGGTTCGTGGAAGAGAAACATTGGATGGATCCTTCTTTACATTAATAGCCCTATTAGAAGACTGCAAGTTATGTAAACACTTTTTAGCAGGAACTTCCTTGGGAGAACTTTTCTTCATGTGCTGTAATTCTGTCTGAGAATTAGAGAATGACACAGAGGATTTTCTCATCAAAACAGAGTTTTCCTTTTTCAAGGATATGCACTGTTTTTGGGCTAGAAGAAGGGAAGCAATCAATTTTTCTTTTTCAACACGAAGGCTGTCCAGATCTGATGAATGAGTCTCGATCAAACGTTTTTCTCTAATTGAGTCTTCAATATTCTCAAGAGAACTAATCTTTTCATGTTGTAGAGTAGTTTCTTGAACAAGTTTTTCGATATTGTTAGAAAAGGACTCAATGATGCTATAGAGTTCACGTTCTCGACCAAGAGATTTCTCAAGTTCATCAATAAGCTGATCATGTATTTCTTCAATTGATGAACGCCGTGAAGTCTAAAGCTCAACTACACAATCTATCCTAGTCCGAGACATTACTATAGGTAGACTAGAAATCAAGACTTATAGTTTTGATCACTAAACTTGACAAACAAGCTTGAGATAGCAACGCTTGCGAGTTCGACCGAGCAGTGCTCTAACAAATACAAATAAAAAAGACAAGAAGATTAAAGTCGTTAGGCACTAACGCCTACATCCATTGAGAAACCCCGAAGGGTGAAATATCATTGATCTTTAGCACATACTGAGATGGTTTTACATTTGCCCCACAACTCTTATTTATAGAGTAATTAAACCTAAGAAGATAATATCATATCTTAATTATCTTTAACTAGGGAATGTATATCTAGAAATTAATTGCATGATATTCAAGAATTAACTGTTGACTTGTTCTTCACTTCACGTGTATTGGTTGCACGGTCACTCAATTTGGTCTTCACTTCACTGCTTTGGATGCACGGTCACTGGACTTGATCTTCACTTCAAGGTATGGTTGCCTCAGTCCTTCTTTGCACCTCAGCTACTTGTATAATACTCTAATATTATTGATAACTAAATTTGTTTGATTTGCAGCATTTGTGCTCTCCATGAGAAGCTTAATCAGTCGTGGTTTTGTAGCAGTTATTCACAATCCCTTTCCTCTTTAGACAGCCGTGTCTTCTCCAAGAAACTCTGTGTATAAAATGAGTAAGATGGAGAGAATCATTGTAGTGGCAAAAGTCGTGCTCTTGGCAATAATCCTAAGTCTTATGACAAGTTTTACCTTCTAAGCACACTATCTTTTTAGATTATGTTTTCAATCTAATGAGCCTTCCATCATCCCCATCAAATCATCAAGCCAAATCTTCATTGCTCTGAACCAGATGCAAGAAGAAGAGGGAATTATTGGAATTTTCAGAACCCAGAAGACACAATCTGCGGAATTTCAAAATTTTGAATCTCTTCCTACAAAATCAAATCCTTATCTTTGGCTGAGATTTCATGTATCTCTTCAAAGATTTGGTCAAAATGTTTAAGGAAAAGACTACCTAAATATGTCAAGTTCATTAACTCGTAAAAGATATGCAAGTAACTATTTAGTTAATAATATTGAAAAAGCGGGGGTACAACAACCACACCAAATATTTCGTTCGGCAATCTGAATAGACAAACTCCAATATACTTTCAAGAGAATCAACTAGACAGTCAGACCCAATCTATAAAAAGTATATCAAAGAGATTTATATCTCTGTTTCACAATGTAATCAGCAAATCAAACATATAGAAATCCGCGAGCCTGATTATTATGTGAAACAACTTGAACGGTACCAAAGACCAATGTTCAAGTGTCAATCAATATAATCAACAAAACCAAAGGTTGGATTCGCAATTGATTGAACTTACACACAACCTGTGATATTTCTATTATATAACAAAATATAATGCGGGAAAGAAATAACACAGACACCATAAGTTTTGTTAACGAGGAAACCGCAAATACAAAAAAACCCTGGAACCTAGTCCAGCTTTGAATACCACATTGTATTAAGCCGCTATAGACACTAGCCTACTACCAATGAACTTCGGACTGGAATGTAGTCGAGCCCTAATCAGTCTCACAATGATCAAGGTACAGTTGCGCTCCTTACGTCTCTGAACCCCAGCAGGATTCTAAGCACTTGATTCCCTTAGCTCATCTCACCCACAACTAAGAGTTGCTACGATCCAAAGTCGAAGACTTGATAAGCAAATCTGTCTCACACAAAAAAGTCTATTGGAATAGATAAATCTGTCTCCCATAGAACTACCTACGAGTTTTGTTCCGTCTTTTGATAAATCAAGGTGCACAGGAACCAATTGATAAACCGGACTTATATTCCCAAAGAAAAACCTAGTATTATCAATCACCTCACAATAATCTTAATCATATGGTAGCGAAACAAGATATTGTGGAATCACAAACGATGAGACGAAGATGTTTGTGACTACTTTTAATCTTACCTATCGGAGATAAATCTCAAGCAAATCTTAGCAAAGATAATACTCAATCACCATATAACAAGTAAGATAAGAACACGCAACTACAGAGAAAATAGTTGGGTCTGGCTTCACAATTCCAATGAAGTCGTTAACCTACAGGGTTTCGTGAAAAACCTAAGGTTAAAGGAGAATCGACTCTAGTCGCAACTAGTATCACACATGAGGTGTGGGGATTAGGTTTCCCAGTTGCTAGAGTTCTCCTATATATAGTTTTCAAATCAGGGTTTGCAATCTAAGTTACCTTGGTAACAAAGCATTCAATATTCACCGTTAGATGAAAACCTGATTAGATTCAAGCTAATATTTTTCAACCGTTAGATCGAACTTAGCTTGTTATACACAAATGAAATGTACCTTCGTTTAGGTTTAAGTAACCGTACCTAAACGTGTACACTAGGTTGGCTCAACAGTAGTTAACCGAAGTTATCTATATGAACACTCTCATATAAACCTTATCCATCTTAACCACAACTAGTTCAAGTGACTCAAATGAAACTAGTTATAGAGTTGTTCAATTGCTATATTCTCATAGAAGTATACAAGAACACAATCGAAGCAAATCGGTTTGATTCACTCGAATCTATTTATGAACATTATAGCCACGGTTTGCATAGAATGCATTCCTTATTATATAAATGTGTTAGTTCATGAACAAACCGATTTTAGAAATTTAACCACTCAAGTATGCAAACGGGTATGCATACTTAAAGTAGCCGGTCTGAGTTTGGGTTCGCCAGTATGCGAACGGGTACGCATACTTCCAAACACATCAAAAATTCCCGGACCCAAACCCTTTGCCAGTACGCGTACGGGTATGTGTACTTAGGCTCCCGGAATTCCACAACTAACAGGTACTCATACGGGTATGCAGACTATAGTTCTGGTCATGGATCACATATATGCAAGCACGCATACTATGTTTATAATCCAATGATGGTTAATTGTTCTAAACTCTATTTCAATCATTGAAACATTCTTAGAGGATGGTAATAGCTATTTTCACGAACTATTAGCATCAAAGCAATTTTTAAGTTATTGAAATAATCATAACGAAACATTCCAAGTCTACACCAAATGATTGTATCACACAAACCATGTAAGATGTTACTCGGCGATTTTCACATGATCATCTTTTGACTTTCGTTAAGAATATAAGATGAACTTGGTTGAAGCGAAAGCTTACCAACATATATTTCGATAAATATGTAAGCGAGTTAAACTCATCTCGAAATCTCAAATGTGCATAATCGAAAACTATATAATAATACGACTTTTGTCTTAATATAGGAGATAGAGTAGAAATAGACTTTCCAAGTGATAGATGAGTTTCAGTCTCCACATACCTTTTGTTGATGAAGTTCCACAAGCTCTCCTTAGTAGTTCTTCGTCTTCAAATGATGAACGTTGTGAAGTCTAATGCTCAACTACATAATTTATCCTAGTCCGAGACATTACTATAAGTAGACTAGAAATCAAGACTTATAGTTTTGATCACTAACATTGACAAACAAGCTTGAGATAGCAACGCTTGCGAGTTCGACCGAGCAGTGCTCTAACAAATATAACTTGTTATTTTCCTGGTTATATCTCTGAAACCCTATTTCCCATAAAGTCTCTTGTTATAAAGCATCAACACAAGGTTGATCACAAGCATACTGCAATCTTTATGGCTTAAAGTTCTCAATCACAACTTTCTACCATTACTAAAAAAAGAAGCAAGGAACAACAATCAGCATGAATTTTCCTATACCAATTAGTAGAATTCTTAACATTGTTGAAGAAATCATTAGCAGCAACTAAATGGAGTAACAGCCTTATTGGGAAAATAATTGAGAAGGATCAACTGGATCTCAAAAAAGTCAAGAAAGATATCACTGTGTCCCGAAAAATGTATAAGAAGTGGGAGATGAAAACAATGGGAACAAACTTATTTATTTTTAAGTTTTCTAAATATAGTGATGCGGCTGAGGTTTTGAAAGAAGCTCCATGGTATGTTATGGGCTATCTAATGGTTCTTCAAGGGTATGATTCTACAAAAGATGTATCAAAGATCTAAAATTAGAGCATCTTGATAATAAAATGATTGAAAAAATGTGTGGAGAGATTGGAAAGAAAACGGAGGATGATCCATAAAATGCAAGGCCTAAAGTTAGGAAGCTGCTTAAGGCTAATATAGAAGTCGATATTACACAACCTCTGAAGAGAGGTACTTTGTTAGCTTACGGAAGCATTACAAGATAGCGGGGTGATTTATCATTATGAGAAACAGCCGAGAAAGATTTGTCCAAAATATTTTGTTATTCAGCATGATGTTGCACATTGTGAGGAGTATACGAAACAACATAGACTCGTGAGAATGACAACAGAAGAATCAAATCGACATTATGAAGAGCATAAGCATCTGTTAGAAGGAGTAGGGGAAACTCTCAGTGATCAAATAGTTGGAATGGATGAAAGAAATGGTATTGGGCTTACTATCGATGTTGGGCCAAATGTATCTGTAAATGTTGAAGAGGATCCAAGAATATTTAAGCGATCCAGACAGGATGAGTCAGACACTTACCCCTTAATATCGAAAGAAAACTCTTTTCCAGGTCATTAACTCCCAATCTCGTATGAAAATCCCACTTATCAATCATAGCATCCAAACCTAGATGTTTCCCAAATCAATTTGAAGGGTAACGCTTGTCATACTGAGGATACCAATATTTCTTAGCTAGATCGTGTTATGAGCATGGAAGGTATGGAGGAAGAGGAAAAGGATGGTGGAACGTCTGTTTGCTACACAACTTCTGGAGTTGCGCATATTGCTACAAATCAGATTACCTTTCGAGTCCCGTTGTGACGAGGTCACCCTCGCGAAAGCTATTGTAAGGGTGCACTTTTTGACCCTTGGATATTTCATCGTAGGTGTGCACATATCCCAATACATAATCTATAAAATAAATAAATATATTTAATTTTTTATTTGTAATTCTTATTTGTTCCCCTCTATAACTAATTATATTTGTTTCTCAATCCCTTTAAAATCAAATAATGAAATTAATCGTCATATACCTCTGTGACCGAATAAAATTGATAATCCATAAAATACGCGCTAACAATTATGTAATTCTTGAATTTATTGTGTTGTTTAACAAACATTTCTACGAACCGTGCACATAATGCAATGAAAATAAATAAATTAAAATGACTTGATCGATTAAACGTCTTACCATCTTAATTGTATCAGCGGGTGAGAACACAATTCGTTGTTTCAAGGAAAATGATGGACTTTTAGTGAGTAGATTTAGAAGCTTGAAAGGATAGCCATGATGTAAAGAATGAAAGTGTTGGAACAATTGTTGAATTATGCCTACAAAACAATCACAAAAAATCAAACAAAACAATGTGATGGCTGAGTCGCGGATTAGGTCGTTTTCTTTAAGACGTTTCGCAGCTCTGCCCAAGATTGAGTTCGTCGTCGTCCCCAGGATAAAACAGCCGAGATCAATCTCTCACACAATCACTCTTGCACGGTGAGAGGATGTGAAACTTCTACACTTCATTCTTGCTCAGAAACTCTTTAGGAAAACCAAGGATGATCACAAGCTTGTTTTTCTTTCTCACAAAAAATTCATTTATGCTTTTAAAACTTAAGAAACATAAATGAAAACTCTCTATAAGAAAAAGGCTTCTAAAATTCTCCTTCTTCTATTTTTGTTTTTTCCAACCAAAATTCTGATTTATACTCAAGAGTTTCAAAACATTTAAATGCTATTGAAAATGTTATTATGGTGGAGTTAACACCATTAAAACCACAAATATATAACGGTCAAAATTAATGCAAAATTAAATTTTCTTTTATAAAAAACATAATTGTTATTAAAACCATTTTTATTAGGAATTCAATATGTTTTAAACATATATTCCCAATAGAAAGTAAGGGCATAAATCTTAATTAACGGTTAAACATTGTGCAGTGAAGAAATTAAGACCTGTCACTCTTGCAAATAATTCATTGGTTGTAATTCATATTTTCACTTGATTAAACCATTTGTTTAATAGGTCCTAAAATAAATTCATACCAATCTACGCTGCCGATCCATATACAAAGCAGTAGCGTAAAAAAACAAACTTATGCTGATCTCGTAATTAAAGTGAATGATTGGCACAAAGCAAGCAGTTAGAAGCGATAGTGATACCTGATTCGCAGTAGCGTAAAAAAACAAACTTATGCTGATCTCGTAATTAAAGTGAACGATTGGCACAAGGCAAGCAGTTAGAAGCGATAGTGATACCTGATTCTATGATGTATTCCTAGTGCAATCCCGCCATGGAGTAACTTCCAGACCAACCATGCTGTTTTAGGAGGGAGTCTGATGAATCGGTATTTACCTGCCTCCAATTACGAGAATGCTCGTAACTCGTAAGCATCCTTAAGTATGGGTTTAAAAATCTCTCTTCCCACCACTAAACGAACTCCTTTTTGAGAATCCGGTAGCATATCTCCTCGTAATCTAGGATTAATCGTAGTCGATTCCTTAACAATTTTTCGTATTTTTCTGTAACTCGCATAACATTGGCCCCATTTTGGACTGTCATACTTTTTGTTTGTTTTTTCAAAGATGGCTTGTGGTTGGATTGATCTAATTGTATGTTTTCTTTCAATCAAATATTACCCTTTCAATCCAATTCGCTCATCATAGATTGTGCATAAAAGCAACTCTCTCTCGTCAATTTTTTCCCGTGCACCTAGTTGTTTATCCTAATGCTTGAAGGTCGAGTTAGTAGCAGCAATTAAGTTGTTAGAGGGACCAAGTAGAAGATAAATATAAATAAAAGGATGTGAAAAAAAAGGAAAATAAAAATCAGATATACAAAATAAAAATAATTTAATAAATATTTTCTCGAGATGTGAATATATCTTGAATATCATATATAAGGGTTAAAAGGTGCACCCTTACAAAGGCTGCCACGAGGGTGACCTCATCACAGCACGACTCTTAGCTTTATAAGATTTTGTAAGTATCTCATTCCTTCTAGATGTTTTAATTTTACTAATTACATCTTTAATTTCAATTTGAATTGTGATAGCTTTTCTGGGGTTTTCTTTTTCTTTCTTTTTTATTGCGAATATAGGAATTTTAATAAACATTTTTGTACAAGTCTAAGGCTAACTGATTCGGTTCTTAGGCATAAGTTCTTTAACAACTGTTTTTATTTGACACCTAATACTGTTAAAATTTTCTTTTTAAGTTGGAAATATTTTTGCTTTTCTGTCGAGAATTGCAACATGAAGGTTATGGCATGGAATGTACAAGGGTTTGGTAACAAGTATATTGGGCAGCATCTAGGAGAACTCATTAGATCTAATGATCCTGATATTGTCTTTTTAAGTGAAACTAAAACAATAAATAAGAAAATGTACGTATAGGTATACCTACAACTATAACTATATGAAATATCTATATGTTAACCCCTTAGGTGCTTCTAGTGGCCTATTCCTTCTCTGGAAGGATGGCTTTGAGTCCAATTTGTGCACCCAACAAAACCGGGGTGCACGTTACGGCTGACCCTATTGATTGAAATTACCTATTAACTGGTTTTGAAAAACCGTGTTTCTTTTTTATTTTCTTACTTTTTTTCTCTTTAAAATTGCATCAAAAATATAAGAATTAAAAACTAGGAAAAGTAGTCTTTTAGACCTCCATTAGCACCCCTCTTTTTCTGGTTCCTCCTCCATTAGCATATGTAAAATTCATGAGTCCAAAGAAAATAAAAGGAAGACAATCTTCTGAATTATAAACCACTTCTCTCTATTTTTGATTTTTTTCTCTCTTTTAGTAGTAGCAGCTCACTGAAGAGTCCAAATTCAATTATGAACTCTAAATTCGGTGATTTTGGATACTTTTATGGTTTGGGTTAATGTTATTCTCTTGGTATATGTTAAAATCAGATCAGAAACAATAATCAATTAGTAACCTCGATTAACATATTCACCATCAAGATCTTAAACTCCATGTAACACCGGGTTGAAAGGTGGAGAAGATAAGGGATGAAAGGTGGAGAAGATAATCACAACATTCTGAAATTGAATATCCTCTAGAACGTTAGGATGTTTATAGTCTACAAACATCGTTCCTCTTTTTTTTACCTATTATCCCTGTTATTGGTGATTACCGGGTCTTATCTATTGATCATGATTATCAATAAGGTGGATTAGATCTATCTTTGGTAATTTTTGTCACACCATTACCAAATCAAAACCTAACTATGAAAACAAAAAGCTGGCTAATAGAATGAAATCCTAATAGATCATAGAGAGGCAAAAGAGATGCAATGAAAAAGAAGAGACATGGAGCAGAAAGTGTTAAAGAGTTTGGAGAGGGACGACAGGAAAATTGATTAAAAAAAAATAAAAAAAAAAGGAACGTAAACAAGGTAAAAAAGATAAGCAGTTTTGGAGGCGGTTTTTGATGTCTTTTCAACAAATGATGTCAGCCGTAACGTGCACCCCGGTATCGAGGGGGTGCACAAATTTGGACTCGATGGCATTCATATATATATATATATATATATCTGTTTTAGTTAATATGGATTCAAGGAGTGGTCATACCTTGTTAAATTGCATGTATGGAGCCTTATCTGACGAGGGTTGGGATAATCAATGGTATTAATTACCTAGAAAATTTGGGGACCTAAATTTTATAATTAGGCAAGAGGACAAAGTTGGTGGCAACTTAATACCTCAAAGCTAATTAGATGAGGTGAGAAGTCGCATTGATCAATTAGGATACATTGATCTTAACTTTATAGGCAACCCTTTCACCTGGAGTAATCGTAGAAGTGTGATGCTTTAATCTTAAAGGGATTAGACATGGTCCTTGTTAATAGTTCTTGGCTTGATTATTTCCCTAATGTTGTAGTTTACCACCTGAATACTGTTAGGAGTGGCCATCTTCCTATACTGCTTGTTAGTTCTAGGGAGGATAATCCCACCAGAAAACCCCAAAGGTTCAATAGGTGTTGGTTGAATGATAATTCATGTAGAGGGGGACGCGTACCTCAAGGGTCTGAGTTCGTGAATAGCCTATGGGCACACATACCCAGTACGTGTACTTTGGCTATATGAATTCACGAACTGGTTCATAGATACGCGTACATTTTCGCAAACCTACCTATACGAATTAAGCGTACATCTTCTCATACCTACCTATACGAATTAAGAAGATGCTCATGAACTATTTTCACAAATATGTTTAACATAACTATAACTCTCATGAACACCTTTAAAACCTAGTTAGCAATTCGAAGTTCGGCAAACGTACTGAACGGCTTACATACGTGTATTATTCGGATTTGTAAAATTCAAATTCGGTCAAGAGTTCGCGATTCGGGGATAATTTGGAACAACATACGAACGTGTATAACTCGTCTTAGAGATATGAATTCAGGACATATAATTCGGTTGTATTAAATACAAATAAAATGTAATTAAAGAGGCTAAGCTTGGATTTTTCCACTAATTACCTTAGATATATTAAATATATGTAAATTTAACACCAATAAACCATCGATTTAGTGGAGTAGTGGTGAGAAAGGGGGAGATGGAGGGACGGGACTTCGAGTCTCTCTGTTAGCATTTTTGGAGAAAAAGATGCAAAAGTTACTCGGGCATTCAAAAATCCTCTAAATAGGCTCAATAGCAAATAGACCGGTGAACTAAATGGGCGAATTTAAGTCGACAAATTCGATTCGGGACGCCAAATTCGCGCATAATTCGGATTCCTCGGAAAATACACGAATTCAGTACGTGGTTTCAGTTGGATGGCTGTCGTTCCCGACTGAAATGGAAAAATTCGCAAATAATACACGAAGGGTACGGCGAGAAACAAACTAGGCTCTAAAACATCTTTGATCTCTAAATCACCTTGTGTATGTGCATCATGATTTGAGTCTTAAGTGTTTAAATGAACATGATATTGCTTATTAGTTCTTAAGGCATACTTGCCATGAACTATCACTATACACGGTTCACCATAGCGTATATTCTTCTATGTAATTTCAATACTAACTTCTCACATGCTTACATGAACTCCTAACAAGAGTTTCATCAAAACGGAGAAAGTGTTTGCTTGAATCTTAAGATATCTTAGCTTGAATTCAAAGGGTAAGACTTTATAGACTTAACTTGAGGACCATGTACAACAATCATCGTGATAGTTTCGTAATGTGTATCTAATTTGATCTGTTATGTATTTTTTTTTTCAAGGTCTTTCTCTTCTGCTATAAGGCCATTAAAGAATTATTGATACAATGCTTATTTATCTTTGTACTAATTTGATCTTATTTTTCTTCGTAATGTTATTTAATTTGATCTGTTATGTAATCTTTTTTATTATTTGATATAACTTTAATACCGATCACGTAACAATGCTTATTTATCGAAATCCCCAAATTTGAGGATTCCATAAAATTTACCGAAGAGTTATTCTAAAATTGATATCCTTGTGAGATAGATTTGATTAGGTATCCGTATAAGTTTTAAAATGTGGAAACCCTAATCTTTGATATAGATCATTATAAGTCTAAGGGATATTTATATTACCTTTATTTAATGTCTAAATGAAAATCGATAAGCGTCATGTTAGAGGCAGGGTAATGCTAGTCTTTAAGAAGGACTTTGTAGAAAATCCTGGGCCTATAAAGGACGTCATCTAGGAAAATCAATTGCATAAGTTCTTGCAGGATCTAAGAGACGTATTGTTAGAGCATATCTCGGTTGAACCCACCAAGCGTTGGTATGTCAAATTTGGTTGTCATATTTTAGTGTATCAAAACTCATCTATGAGTCGCTTGATTATGTACTAGAGACAACTTCGTTTAGGTTAGACTAAAAAGTCTAGGAATGTTGAAGCATACAAGTATTACTCGAAGACATGAAGAACGTGAAGAAGTAACGAGCTACACCGACAACATCATCCTTCCTCTTGAGGTTAGTAATATTGACTTGAACTGTTTCATTCCTAACGTATCTTTCAAGTCGTGCTATATTGAAAACATAACTGCGAAGCTGTGTATTGGATATATTACTCTAGTAGTGAGACATGATCACATGATCATAGTATTAGGGAATTATATTACGAAGTATAACGCTAATCTTTTGAACTTCGTAGATATGACATCGACATAATCTTATGAATGCTGTTATGATTATGTGAATGGGTAATGGTGAAGATTTTATCCTAGGAAACAATTTTTTACATTTATTTAAAGGAAGTACATTCATGAACTTGTTTTATGAATCGAAAGGGAAATCGCTAGGCTTATTGGTACGGCTATTCATTGCAAATCTTTGGATTACCAATATGTGTGAGATGGTAGAACCGATCATAACTTTGTTATGTATCTTGGTACGACTAATCACAATGCTTGACTTATGATTTGGTATGACTAGTTTTGATTAATTAGTGTAACCGATCCTAAGTAATCACCTGAGATGGTATGATCGATATTTGCAATTGGTGTGACCGATCCTAGTAATTGGTGTGACCGATCACAGAGTGTTGTGTAATCGATCCTTGTAATTGGTGTAACCGGTCCTAGTAATTGGTGTAACCGATCCTTGTAATTGGTGTAACCGATCCTAGTGACTGGTGTGACCGATCACAAGAAATACCATGAGTATATGGTAACGGTCCTGGTAATTGATGTAACCGATCCTGGTAACTGATGTAACCGGTCCTGATAACTTGTGTGACCGATCACAAGTGTTTCCATATTAGGGTATAACCGATCCTAGTGATTGGTCGAACCGATTGAACCCATGGATGTGAATTGATATTTGATCAATCACATAGTAGTCTTGGAATATAGGTGAACCAATTCTAAACTTGTTTGGAAGTGTGGTATAACCGATTCCAAGAATGTAAATATGAAAGATGATTTACAGAGAAAAGATGTCAACATACTTTGAACACAGACAGTAACTCTTATCATTTATTGTTCAAAGATATTCCATAGTACTCAAGGAGATCCTGTACCGAAATTAATCGAGAATCTTTTAATTAAGGTTTTTGGTTATATATGCTTTTAATGACCAGCAATTAAATACATATCTCTAGAGAATAAAAATTAGTAATGTGCATTTACTAATTGGAGATTTTCTATTGAGAGATTTCGGAAAATATTGGACAAGCATTTACTGGAATTATGAAAACTGAATTTTGCTATTCATTGCATATCTTGAGAATATTTTCGGTTTTGGAAATTCCTTGGTGTCCAAACATCCTTGGTCTATATATACCTAAGTTTGCATTACTAGCAACCTATCCTAAGAGCCAGGCAAACTTCATCTTTTTGTTGTTTCTGGTGGAGACGTCTATTCGGAGAGGAAAGTACCCTAATTAGGCGAAATCTCTTACGACTGCTCGTTTAAAGACTTCTGTGGGATCAAGAAGCTCTACGAGTACCATTGGTGGGAAACTAGATAATTGCAGTGTTATTAGTTTTCGATTTATTTAATTGACTAACGGTTGTGTAAACTTTGATTGCACCTAGTTTGTTTATTCTTGAGAATCTTCTCTTCTGATATAAGATTCACTCAAACTAGATCGAAGTATCGACGGGATCTTCAGAACTGTTTGTAGATCTAAAGACATCTTGTGATAATCCATTGTTAACAGACCCGGTTTTTTGCGTGATTGATCACAAGATATTCAAGTGGTGTTATGCAGGTTTAATTGAATATTAAAGAAGATTTGAAGACGAAAAAGATTTCTTATTGGTTTCTCATATCTTTGTGTTGCACAAACCTTGATCGGCTGGGATCCAACTAGAATCAAATTTATTCGATTGATTAGTTCTGTGAGATCGGCATTCACAATATATCTCTTTGAGATTTTATTTTGATTGAGTGCGAATCTAAACTTGGCTACTTCGGTAGTTATTGGATAGATTGATCTAACCATGCAAAGGAGTTTATTAGCTTAAACATAAGAGCCTTTGCATATAACTTGAGATATCTTATCTTAAAGAATCAATAGAGTTTTTACCAAACATATTTGTTGTTCCTTTACTGATTGGAATACGATCCAAAGGAATTGTTCCAGTGCGTGCACTCATCGAACTCGGAAGCGCATGGATACTGAGGAAACTAAGTGAACTAGGGGTAGTTGCTTGGTCTCAACTATACGAAGTTGGTGTAGATTTTGTATAGCGGCTTAATTCTGAGAGTATTCAATTCTGGACTTGGTCCCAGGGTTTTTCTGTATTTGCAGTTTTCCTCGTTAACAAAATCTTGCTGTGTGATTTACTTTTCTATTTCCGCAATTATATTTGTTTATATAATTTAAAGTAAACTACACAAACATTAACTCCTCTTTACTTGATAGTGATCCTATAGAGTTTGGTTAATTCCGAACCTATTATCAAGTAATCACACTTTGGTTGTCGAATTGTCTCGATCTCGTATCCATAGACAATCACACAAAGTGTGAATTCCGATTTGTAGTATTGTCTCGACTTTGTCCATAAACAATCACTTTCGGTACGAGGACTTATAGGTGGATAAATTAAAGATTGTGGTGTATTTGGGTACCCTCGTCTTTTCAATTGGTATCAGAGCAGGCAAACACGAAAAGATCTAACAATCTGTGTTTGGTGCGATCCAACCTATAAGAATTGAATCTAATGGCTGATTCAGTTAACGTAGTAGCAGGATTTGACTACTTCAAAGACTCATGGTGGAAAACACGAATGAAGTATATAATACTCTTGTTCCTAAATATATTAGGAATTGGGATTAAACCTATGTATGTCTTGAATTACTTACATACTTCCTTTGTTATCATAGAATTGTATCTCATTGTATTAAATACAAACCAGTTTAGTAACAATGATACATTTTTCTATGCGACATGTTATATCATGAAAATGCATAAGATTCCACATAAGATTTTTCATCATATGAACCATGACTATTTTGTTCTTGAAAAATCTGGGATCTTAAATATATTTTGGATTTCCTACAGATATATATATATATATATATATGTACATTTTCAGATCTAAGACTGTCAATGTATCGCTGATCAGGATACGATTTTGGAATCTTTGTGATTTTACAAAGAATGATTTTTCGGTTAATAATTTTATTAACAATGGATTGCTTCATGATGTGATTATATGTTGTTGTAAAAAGTGATAAGTAGAGTTCGTTCAACTCGGACTTGTGAAGATTCGAGTTTTTAAATTTAATAAAAATATATAAACAATGGGCGAGAGGTATTGGGACTAAGGATTTGGCCAATTCTCATGCATGTGGTTCAATTTATTTATTCTCGACAATTATAACTCAAATAAAATCTGATATGGTGACTCTTATTTTTGCCTAAGTAGATTCTCAAAAGATTAGTTGTAAATCCTAAGCATGATGTATCAAAACATTTAAGCTAAGCATACATCATCAAATTAAATGACAACTAAGTAATTCAAATCATATTTCAATTTTAAATT
Organism: Papaver atlanticum; assembly: GCA_023531105.1. Lineage (NCBI taxonomy): Eukaryota > Viridiplantae > Streptophyta > Magnoliopsida > Ranunculales > Papaveraceae > Papaver > Papaver atlanticum. The sequence goes on from JAJJMB010008870.1 coordinate 778,626, forward strand.
AATGCAAAAGTCATAAAAAGAATAAATTAAATTTACCATATGATGAAAATCGACTCCCTCCGTCGTCCCAATGTTGGGTTTTAGTTCTTCATGGTGAAAACACGCTCAAAATAATAACGCATGGCTGAATAGGTGTTTTTATTGAAGAGAATGAACTGTAGTTACAGAAGGCCTTTTGCAAGGAAGATAGAAGTCGCTGAATATCTTAAACAAGTACAGACGTAAACGATAAAAGGGTTTCGTAGTTGAATATAAGACTGCTTCTGCGACGGTTCGATGTGGGTCGAAGTTCTTCGTGTTCTTTGCGACTGTTCCGTGTGCGTCTTATGTTCTTCGTGTTCTTCAGCTCCGCACCAGCAGAAAACAGCAGCAGGTAGCTTTCTGTTCGTCTTGATTTCTCACTCCTCAGCCCTTCTCAGCCCCCCAAACTCTCGACACCCCTTCTATATGACCCAAACAATCTATTTATATCAAAAAGACCGATTAAATCTCTCCAAAATCTTCCGAAATCTCTTTCTTCCTTTTCACGGCAAAGTTGCGGCAATTTCTTGTTTTAGAATTTCCACGCGTATATGAGCTTTCCTTTTGATTCTAAACTCTTCCTTAGATATATATCAAGCTTTGGGAAGAAAATCTTGCCTTTAATCTCTCTAAAATTTCCTAAAATCGGTCACACACGTGACTTTTCATATTTTGTTGTTGAGATAAAAATCCGTCGATTGAGCCCAGTTTAATCGATTTCAACACCCATGTTAGATTCCTAGACCCATAAGAAGTCCACCCTATGAAAATCACAGGTTTAATCGACCTCAAACTCCTCCAAATCACTACCACCAAAACTGCCAGAATGTGTTTATATTTTCCCGCCAAAAACAGAATTTTAATTTTGAGAAGAAAGTGACCTCCCCCTATCCAGTCCCGGTCTGTGATTAGTAGCTGCTTGGAAATGGTTACCCCTTATCCAAAATGAGAGTCCGAATAGCAAATGTCCTTCCAGGTGTCTTTAACAACTTTTTGAGCCAATTTCGCCGCAAAAGCCTATTTCTCCAAAAACACCTACAAAGGGATAAAATACCAAAATTAGTACAAAATGGGTACTAACAATATGCATAATAGAGATGAAAATAGACACATAAATGCGTCTATCACTTCATACAACCCACAACTGTTTTAATGAAGCAAGTGATCTTCTGAAGTATTACTGGATTTATGATTCTAAAGATATTTTTTGTAAATATCTTGTTATGTCCAATGTTGCTTTTGTAAACTCTACTGGAGAATTCTTGAATGAAATTCAAGAATTATCTTTTGGTAGTTATAGAGTTAACAAACACTTGGATATAAATATAGAATTGATCCATAATATGAATCCGGTCCTAGAAAAATCGGTTTTCTAAAAGAAAGACCTAGTTGCAAAATCGGATTCGTTTCCCCACAAATCAAGGTTTCCGATTTTGGAAGGAATTCCTATAACTAGTTATTTCCAGAAATTGTTATCTTCACTCCCTATAAAAAAAAGGATTATTCCGTGTTGCTTTTACAAACATCCTGGGAGAGATTGTTCGGAACCGTAACTAGGGTTTTTCATATTTCATTGAATTTTGAAAATATGAGGAAGAGGAAATCAAGAGAAGAAACATCTGAAACTGACAAGTTGGATTTGAATCCTTTTATTCCTTCTGGTGATATTGAGAAAATCAAGTATCTTCACTTGATCAAAGACAAACATGAACTTACAATTTTTGTGGATAGTACATGTTTTGAGAGATATCAAGCTTTAAAAGGAGTAAATTTCACTGCCGAAAAGAGGTTCAATTCAGATGTTTCAGAAAGCAAATATGTGAAGTTTGTTCAAGACCGAAACTGGGGAGATTTGTTTGGATTTGAAAAATATTCACCTGATATAGTAAGAATCTTCTATGCTAATATTCATAATATTAATCATGAGAATGTTACTTTTAGCACTCTTGTTGGATGCACTTTTCACCAAGTCGACAAAGGGATGATATCAAAGATCATCAATTACAAAGTGAAAGGAAATCATTCGATTACAGGTTTTGAAATTGAGAACGATAACATTTCAAAACGTATCACTGGAAAAACTGTTGCCTGCAAAAGTGGAAGAATGCTAACCAAAGAAATACCTTTCTACCTGAGGGTTTTCGGTAAGCTTGCAATAGTAACTCTCTTTGCTTGTACAAGAGATACATCACAATGGGACAAGGAATTTGCTGAGTTTGTATACTTTCTTCTTGAAGGTGATAAGCAAATTGATATATGTGGAATGATTATATATCAAATGATCAAAATCTTTGAATCCATCAATGCCACAGCGTCCCAGAGAAATCTTGGATTTCCCTATCTCATCACCAGGATGTATGAAAACACTATGGGGGGTAATTTTGGAGATGATATAATCACTAAAACATTTTCTCAGGGAATTATCAAGCAAATGAGTAAATTTCGAAAAGAAAGAGGAACTATTGTTTCAACTGCTCAAACCTATACCAATGGAGATCTCTTGTTTCATATCTTACGTCTTGGAAGACAATTAAACTGTATTCAGAAACAGTTAGCCTTTGCCGTTCGAAATGATCCATAAACTCTTAAAGGAATTTTAGAGATCAATGTTGAGTACTTAAAAGGCGAAGAAGACCAAGACTCTGAGAAAGAATCTGATGAGCAGCGGACAAATAAGGAGTAGCCTATCTTCTTATTTACAAACAGAAAAATAGACATCAATCTTTTGATTTGCTTCAATTATTGTATAAGGTCTATTTTTAAATAAAACTATCAATTATTTATGAATAAAATTATTATTTCATAATTTTTCTTGTGATAGTTTTCGATTACATAGCATGTGCATGAATGTCTATATGTTTGCTATGTGTTTTCAATTTATGGGATGTCTGATTTCGATTTTCTTAACCTTAATATTCGATCTCATATGATGTGACCCTTATGGTTTGTGTGGCTTTTTGATTTAGCGGGATTAAGTTCTAGCCCATGTTGGTAGGCTTTATCAAAGGATCATAAGGTGTTCCGATTGAATCTCATATGTGAAAAGTCACAATATGTTGAATCAATTTGTGTTTACATGAGTTGTGTTTAGCATAACATATATGTTTCGGGGTTTTCAACTTTTGTTATTGGCACGCATTAGTTAAAACCGATTCAACCTTTCTCTGGTAAAGGTTGCGTTTGTTGTTGTTCTTTTGTTCTTGCGAGAGGATGACAACATACTGGGGGAGAGTTCTTACTTGAACTTGCGCTTAATGATATATCTTTCTGGGGAGAAGAGGATGCGGAATCTGAGGTAACAAATTTGTTAGTTAATCGTTTTCCTGTTTAAGAAAAGCCTGTTTATATTGCATATATTTTGCTTTTACTTAAAAAAAAATCGGTACAATTGATATATTCCATTATGATGTGTATGGATGTGTGTGGATGTGTGTGTATGTGATTCAATTGTTTCCGGTTAAGAAAAACTGTGTCAATTTATTTGGCTTATTGTTTGGTATCTTCCATATTGTTGGGTATCAAGTGTTTTTGCTTAACGAAATTTCGGTGCAATTGCGGTGCTATAATGTCTATGTTTGTTTCAATTGCTTCCGGTTAAGAAAATAATTGTGCAAGTCAATTTATTTTGGTTTGTATGTATTGTTTATGGCCTAAAAAAATACGGGATCATTTGTTTAGTCCAATTTGATTCCGGATAAGAGAAACTAAGTTAATTCTAATCTTAGTTAGACTTATCAAATTGAAGGATTCAGTTATTCAAGTCTAATCGAATGCTTTGACAAGAAAAACTAGTTAACTAACCTAGTGCTTGTCTTGTCTAAAGGGAAAGGTCTAAGTTATTGTATGAATATTTAGAACCTGATGAGAGAAATAAAGTTAATTCTTATCTTTATTTTGGTCTTATCGAAATAAGCGATTGTATGCTTACAATCGGTTTAACAAGGGAATTAAGTTTCTTAGTCGAATTGTTAAACTCTTAGGTAAAATTGTTTCGGGCAATTGTTTCCTTGATAACATATTAAAACTAAATTACTTGTAGTTTCGGTTTTAATATTGGTTATCTAAAGTGGTATGTGAAACCTTCGTGCTTAACTCTTATAGGTTGTTTACAAGTATTTTAGATTTGTAAGATCCTTTTGGTTTAACCTTTATTTGCTCGGACCTTTCTCATTTTGTGAAAAAAAGGGGGAGAAATATATGGAGTAAACAAGTGATTTGCAATCAATAAGGAAAGGACAATTGTGCTTAAACGTTATATCTAACGAAAGAGTAAAGCATTGACTAAGGGGGAGAAACATATCATATTGCTGTTGTAGTTATCTTGACTACAAAAAGGGGAATAACAAAGATGTTCGGATTGAATATCCACCTATCTTACCTTTAAGGGGAGTATAAGCTTTGTTATTCAAATGTCAAAAGCGGCATTTATTGATTGAATATATGCAGGTTATTGTGTTGTTGAAACTTGGAATCAAGCGTATGTAAAATGAATTCTTGTAATTTGTTTATCCATATGTATTAATAGTTTTGTCACTAAAATTGACAAAGGGGGAGATTGTTAGAGCATAGCTCAATTGAACCCACCAAGCATTGGTATGTCAAGTTTGGTTGTCATATTTTTGTGTGTCAAAACTCATCTAAGAGTCGCTTGATTATGAACTAGAGACAACTTCGTTTAGGCTAGACTAGAAAGTATAGGAATGTTGAGATATACATGTATTACTTGAAGACCTGAAGAATGTGAAGAAGTAACGAGATACAACGACGACACCATCCTTCCGCTTGAGATAAGTAATATTGACTTGAACTGTTTCATTCCTAATGTATCTTTCAAGTCGTGATATATTGAAAACATAACTGCGAAGCTGTGTATTGGATATATTACTCTAGTAGTGAGACATGATCACATGGTCATAGTATTAGGGAATTATACTACGAAGTATAACGCTTATCTTTGGAACTTCGTAGATATGACATCGACATAATTTTATGAATGCTGTTATGATTATGTGAATGGGTAATGGTGAAGATTTCATCCTAGGAAACAATGTTTTACATTTGTTTAAAGGAAGTACATTCATGAACTTGTTTTATGAATCAAAAGGGAAATCGCTAGGCTTATTGGTACGGCTATTCATTGAAAATCTTTGGATTACCAACATGTGTGAGATGGTAGAACCGATCGTAACTTTGTTATGTATCTTGGTACAACTAATCACAATGCCCGACTTATGATTTGGTATGACTAGTTTTGATTAATTAGTGTAACCGATCCTAAGTAATCATCTGAGATGGTATGATCGATATTTGTAATTAGTATGACCGATCCTAGTAATTGGTGTGACCGATCACAGAGTGTTGTGTAATCGATCCTTGTAATTGGTGTAACCGGTCCTATTAATTGGTGTAATTGATCCTGGTAATTGGTGTAACCGATCCTAGTAACTGGTGTGACCGATCACAAGCAATACCATGAATATATGGTAACCGGTCCTGGTAATTGATGTAACCGATCCTGGTAACTGATGTAACCGGTCCTGGTAACTTGTGTGACCGATCACAAGTATTTACATACTAGGGTATAACCGATCCTAGTGATTGGTAGAACCGATTGAACCCATGGATGTGATTTTATATTTGATCAATCACATAGTAGTCTTGGAATACAGGTGAACCAATTCTAAACTTGTTTGGAAGTGTAGTATAACCGATTCCAAGAATGTAAATATGAAAGATGATTTACAGAGAAAAGATGTCAACATACTTTGAACACAGACAGTAACTCTTATCATTTATTGTTCAAAGATATTCCTTAGTACTCAAGGAGATCCTGTACCGAAATTAATTGAGAATCTTTTAATTAAGGTTTTTGGTTATATATGCTTTTAATGACCAGCAATTAAATACATATCTCTAGATAATAAAAATTAGTGATGTGCATTTAATAATTGGAGATTTTCTATTGAGAGATTTGGGAAAATATTGGACAAGCATTTACTGGAATTATGAAAACCGAATTTTGCTATTCAGTGCATATCTTGAGAATATTTTCGGTTTTGGAAATTCCTTGGTGTCCAAACAACCTTGGTATATAAATACCTAAGTTTTCATTTCTATCAAACTATCCTAAGAGCCAGGCAAACTTCATCTTTTTGTTGTTTCTGGTGGAGCCATCTATTCGGAGAGGAAAGTACCCTAATTAGGCGAAATCTCTTACGACCGCTCGTCTAAAGACTTTTGTGGGATCAAGAAGCTATACGAGTACAGTTGGTGGGAAACTAGATAATTGCAGTGTTATTAGTTTTCGATTGATTTGATTGACTAACGGTTAGAGAAACTTTGATTGCACCTAGTTTGTTTATTCTTGAGAATCTTCTCTTCTCATAAAAGATTCACTCAAACTAGATCGAAGTATCGACGAGATATTTAGAACTGTTTGTAGATCTAAAGACGTCTTTTGATAATCTATTGTTAACAGACTCCGTTCTTTGCGTGATTGATCAGAAGAGATTCAAGTGGTGTTGTGCAGGTTTAATTGAAGATTAAAGAAGATTTGAAGAGGAAGAAGATTTCTTATTGGTTTCTTATATCTTTGTGTTGCACAAACCTTGATCGTCTGAGATCCAACTAGAATCGAATTCATTTGATTGATTAGTTGCGTGAGATCGACATTCACAATATATGTCTTTGAGATTTATTTGGATTTAGTGTGAATCTAAACTTGACTACTTCGGTAGTTAATGGATAGATTGATCTAACCAGGCAAAGGAGTTTATTTGCTTAAACGAAAGAGCTTTTGCAAATGAATTGAGATATCTTATCTTAAAGAATCAATAGAGTTGTTACCAAACAGATTTGTTGTTCCTTTACTGTTTGGAATACGATCCAAAGGAATTGTTCCAGTGCGTGCACTCATCGAACTCGGAAGCGCAGGGATACTGAGGAAACTAAGTTAACTAGGGGTAGTTGCTTGGTCTCAACTGTGTAGATTTTGTATAGCGGCTTAATTTTTAGAGTATCAATCTGGACTTGGTCCCGGGGTTTTTCTGCATTTGCAGTTTTCCTCGTTAACAAAATCTTGCTGTGTGATTTACTTTTCTATTTCCGCAATTATATTTGTTTATATAATTTGAAGTAAATTACACAAACGTTAACTCCACTTTACTTGATAGTGATCCTATAGAGTTTGGTTAAGTCTGAACCTATTATCAAGTAATCACACTTTGGTTGTCGTATTGTCTCGATCTCGTATCCATAGACAATCACACAAAGTGTGAATACCGATTTGTAGTATTGACTCAACTTTGTCCATAGACAATCACTTTCGGTAAGAGGACTTATAGGTGGATAAATTAAAGATTATGGTGTATTTGGGTACTCTCGTCTTTTCACGTATGAACACATCCAAAGTTGTATTATCCTTTTAAGGTGGTCTAAACAAAACACCAAAAATTAGAGCTATAAAAAGTAACATAAATGATAAAGATTTATTTTGCATTATATTCATCACATCTAACTTATAATATATGTCAGAGCACTATTGGGTCCAACTCGCATGTTTTTTTATCTCAAGCTTGTTGTCAATGTTAGATGCACAAAACTATATCTTGATTTCTATTATACTAAAATCAAGTCTCGGACTAGGATTAGAATATGATAGTTGATAATCAGACATCACTTAATAACCCTTGACGATTGAAGACTGATCAAACGAATATATTTGGAGAACTTCATTGACAAAGAGGTATGTGAAGAATGAACCATCCTATTTACTCATGACATTACATTCTATCTTTATGAGACTATGTTGTATGATTTAATAGATTTCATATTGCAAAGCATAAGTTTCGATTCAAGCTTGTCTTATTAAATATCTCGAAATATGATTCAAGCAATGGATGTTCATTGATCCTTAGCAATCTTAGTTCAGAACAATTTATTGTTCAAGAACTATTTTTATTTCATACTGATCATTTGAAAATTTCTCAAGCAATGATATTTCATATATGTGGCGATTGAGAATATTTCAAAATGTGAAAGAGAGTTTTTTAGAACAACTGAAACCTGGACACATGCTAGGTACACATACCCAGTACGCGTATCCTAGAAATCTGAGTTCCAGAACATAGGTCGGTACGCATACCTAGTATGCATACCCCGAGGTTTTGAATATTTGTAAAAGAAGGAGCAGTGTTTTCATACCCAGACCGGATCGGCTGGTCGGACTAGTGAACCGGTGAGCTAATAAGTTTTCCGATCCGTTTTAATACTAACACACCAATTTTGTTAAAAAATGTTTTAGTTTTGTAAGCTGTATGACCCGTCCGGCTCGACCAGTGAATCGAATCATATAACCCAGTACAGTTCAGAAACTTTTTGACCCAGCGATATCACACCAAAACTGAAAATCCAAAACCTTTGATTCTTCTAAATCTATCGAACAATAGCATAATATCCTTCACTCTGTTTACATATCACTCAAAGCTTTATAAAGAGAGACTGCTAGTTTTAACAATCATTGAAATAAATCAAAAAGAACACAAAATCCATAGTGAGATATAATTTAGGATCGATAGAAATTAATGTTACCATAAATCTTTAACTTTCTTGTTGCAATTAAAACTACGATTATCCTTGAGAGAGACGATGTTATGTGATACAGAAATAAAGAGTTAAGGTGAGAAGCTGGGTATGAATGTGATATGAGGAAGAAATAAAATGCTTTAAAGATTAGTTGGGGCTTATCCGGAGAAAATGTAAATAACTAAAATAAGAGACGCAATTCCTTATTTAATCCTGATAAGTCATGTTTTAATCTTCAATTGCACGTGACAATACCCCTTGTATTTGGATATTTTTTTTAATCTTTAGATTTGTTCTATGAAACTTAATAGACTGTTACTTATTATACTATATAAAAATGACCCAATAAACCATTGGTTAAACCGGTTAGCCCTTACCCAATGACTTTATTGAGCCGCCGTCCACTCTGGGTTTGATAGCATTGGGGAGGATGTATGCGTACCCTAACACTCTGAATTCATGAACTGGTGCATACGTACGTGTACCCCTACACATACCTACCCAGTACGAATTAAGCAGATTCTCACAAACTATTTTCACAAATATGTTTGGCGTTGTTATAACTCTCATAAACACTTCTAAGACATCTATGATCATTAAATCACTCTGTGTTTATGAATCATGATTTAAGTTTTGAGTGTTAAATGAACACGATTATGCTTATACGTTCATATGGTATATTTCCCATGACCTATCATTGTACACGATTATGTTAATGATCTTACAATCAGGTTTACAAAGTTTAATGTCTTGACTTTCTGATTATGAAGAGAAAAACATATAAACTCCAAATACATATTGTTTAAGGATTTTTAATTAGATCTACTTGTAATTGTGTTAGGTTCCTTACGAACCATTTTTTGGGGAGATTATTGGATCGGTCTGAGTCGCGCTCTGCAACTCGGCGATTGAATCGGTGAAATTTTTCTTGAAATTTTTATTGTTTTCAACATTTCGTCATTATCAATTCAGGTGTTTTGCAGTAATTCAGGTGTTATTTTGTAGGAATTCATCACTATTTTCTTCAGGCGTTATCATTAATATGTCTGAAAACTGAATTTCAATGGCTGAATTCTCAAATTCTAGGTCGGAATCTGAGATTTCAAATAATTTTAGATCCGAAAATAATTTTGTTCCAATGAATCTTAATCCATCAGTTTTTATCCCTGATGAGGTTATTGATGAGAGCGTGAACGAATGGAAATTTAGTTTGATTGGAAGACTGGATTTAGTTAACTTGAAGTTGTCTGTTGCTGAAGCAAGTTTGAGGAAACAATGGACTCTTACAGGTAAATGTCAATTTATTTCTATTGGAAAAGGTTTCTTTATCATCAAATTAGAGAATAAGGAGGATATGAAGTTTGTTTATGAGGGATTCTGGGAGGTTGAATCACAATATTTGAAGCTTAGATTATGGGAACGTGATTTTAAACCTGAACAATAAAAATCTTCCAGTGCTTTTGTATGGCTGTTATTTCCAGGATTGAGTATTAAATATTGGAAGGAGGATATACTTATGTCAATGGGTAGCGCAATTGGTAGACCAATCCGTCTTGATTCCACAACTCTGAAAAAAGAAATTGGATATTATGCTAGTATTTTGGTGGAGATTGATTTAGCAAATGTCATTCCTAATAAAGTAGTGGTTGAATCAAAATATTGTAAGTTTGAGCAAGAAATTAGAATATCTAGAATGCCTAAGTTTTGTAGTCATTGCAAGATTGTGGGTCACTTGGTGACAGAATGCAGAGTAGCAAGGAAGACTCAATTTAATGGTGGCCAAAAGCACATTAATCAAAAGCCTCAATGGAGATACACCCCAAGAAAGTTTCAGATCATAATTCTGGTGGATTTGATATTTGTGATCCTTCAAAAGTTGATAAGAATGGGAGCACATCAATGGTCAGTAATGATGATTTAAGTGAAAAGGTGGATGTGATTAATATACTTCATTCTACTAGTATCACTCAAGCTTGTAAGGAAAATAGTTTTACTGGTATACTAGAATCACCTATTGAATTTCCTGCATTATCTGTTGAAAAATTAATTGATGTTGGCAATTGTGGCACTAGTAGTGTTTCAGAACTGGTTCCTCTGGTTAACCCTGAAATCACTAACAATACATCATATGAAGTATTATCTGCTCAAGTATTGTCAAATATTAATTCTGGTGGAGCATCTTTGGAAGGATGGAAGGAAGTATCAGGTAATATTAATAAACTCAGAAACAATACTTCTAATTCTGTCTCTGCTAAAAGCTTTGCATCTCCAAGTAAGTTTCAAGCATTGATAGAGGTAGCTGAAAAACAGGATCAATTTTTTCCTAAAGTGATTAGTAAACCTTCTAAAGGTAAAGTTACTAAAGATGTTCCAAATGTAGTAACAAGAAAACAAGCTCATACTTCAGTTAAATCAATTACAGGAATGGGAAGTTCTAGTACTTCTCAAACCAATCAATCTCAATGAGAGTAGTCTTTTGGAATGTCAGAGGTTTGAAGAGGATTCAAGCCAAAGACAAACTAAGAAGTTTAGTTAATACTTTTAATCCTTCCTTGCTATGGGTTGCTGAGCCTAAAATAAGAGTATCAAATAATGTTTGTAGGGACTTGAAACTTCCTGGGATGTGTCAGATGATCATTCAAAATTCTAGTGAACAAGCTAAGGGTAATATTTGGTTATTCTGGCATATTTCTTTGCCTAAACCAACTGTAGTTTCATCCACAAGACAAGCTATAACTGTTAAAATTAGTGAAGTTTTAGTAACTGGAATTCATGCTGCATGTCTTACAATTGATAGGAGAGAATTGTGGGATGAATTGGTAGAGATTAGTGAAATGAATTTACCATGGATGGTAATTGGAGATTTTAATGTAGTGTTGAGTACTGAAGAAAAGGTTGGAGGTAGAAAACCTTTATTGGTGTCTATGAATGATTTTAGAAATTGTCTGGAATCATGCAGACTTTTACAAGCTTCAAGATCAGGCACTAAATACTTTTGGTGCAACAACAGAGCTGGTAAGAAGAGAATTCTTTGTGACCTTGATAAGGCTTTCTACAATACAGAATGGTTAGAACTTTATGAAGGTTGGTGTTATAAAGTTATAGCTAGAGGAACTTCAGATCATGGTTCCTTATTGGGGGGTGTTACAAATTTAGAAAAGCCAAGAAATATTCCTTTCAGGTATCAATCTGTTTGGACTTCACATCCTAATTTTCTAAATGTAATTGCAGAGTCATTGGCAGAGGAATGTTATGGAAATCCTGCATTTGTTTTCCTTAGTAAACTTAAAAGGCTGAAACATATTCTTAAAATCTGGAATTGGGAGGTTTTTGGTGACTTGAGAGTTAAAGTGAAGCAAGATGATGAGGAAGTTTTATCTTCAACACTGTTGTCTGATGCAAATCCTGAAAATATAGAACTTTTAAATCAGCTGGTGACTGCAAGGGGTAAACAAGAAATTGCTTCCAAACAATATAATGAGTGATGAGAGATAAATCAAGAGTAAAGTGGGTGAAAGAAGGTGGCGCCAATACTGCTTTTTTCCATACATATATGAGAATAAGGAAAACTCAAAATAACATTTGTGAATTGGAAAATGCAGATGGTACATTAGTAACTGATCAAAAGCAAATTGCAGATATACTGGTTGCACATTATGAAAAGAAATTTGAAGCAAGAGGTGTGGAGTTTGCAGAAAATATTTTTGAAGTTATTCCTAAGGTGTTGAATGAGGAAGATAATTGTTCTTGGATGTTATTCCTGAAAAAGCGGGGGTTTAACAACCTCACCCAGTATTTCGCTTAGCAATCTGTATGGACTAACTCCATTATATTTGTAAGAGAATCAACTAGACAGTCAGACTCAATCTTAATAAAAAGTATATCAAAGAGTTATATCTCAATTTCTCGATTCAATCCAAACTCAAACAAATAGAAATCTGCAGTCTGATTGGATACAAGAGAAATAAACTTGAACGGTACCAAATACCAATGTTCAAGGATCAATCAATTTCAATCAAAAACCAAAGGTTGGACTTACCAATTGATCGATACAAATAATGCGGAAAAGAAATAACACAGACACCGGAAGTTTTGTTAACGAGGAAACCGCAAATGCAGAAAACCCCCGGGACCTAGTCCAGATTGAACACCACATTGTATTAAGCCGTTCCAGACACTAGCCTACTACAAACTAACTTCAGTCTGGACTGTAGTTGAACCGCAATCAATCTCACACTGATTCAAAGTACAGTTGTGCTCCTTACGTCTCTGATCCCAGAAGGATACTACACACTTGATTCCCTTAGCTGATCTCACCCACAACTAAGAGTTGCTACGACCCAAAGTCGAAGACTTTAATAAACAAATCTGTATCACACAGAAAAGTCTATAAGAATAGATAAATCTGTCTCCCACAGAAATACCTACGAGTTTTGTTCCGCCTTTTGATAAATCAAGGTGAACAGGAACCAATCGATAACCCAGACTTATATTCCCGAAGAACAACCTAGAATTATCAATCGCCTCAAAATAATCTTAATCGACTAGCGAAACAAGATATTGCGGAATCACAAACGATGATACGAAGATGTTTGTGACTACTTTTCTATCTTGCCTATCGGAGAAATTAATCTCAATCCAATCTTACGATTGCACTCAATCACGATAGAAAAAGCAAGATCAGATCACGCAACTACAGAGAAAATAGTTGGGTCTGGCTTCACAATCCCAATGAAGTCTTTAAGTCGTTAACCTACAGGGTCTCGGTAGAAACCTAAGGTTAAAGGAGAATCGACTCTAGCTTATACAACTAGTATCACACAAGAGGTGTGGGGATTAGGTTTCCCAGTTGCTAGAGTTCTCCTTTATATAATCTCCAAATCAGGGTTTGCAATCTAAGTTACATTGGTAACAAAGCATTCAATATTCACCGTTAGATGAAAACCTGATTAGATTCGAGCTAATATCTTTCAACCGTAAGATCGAACTTAGCTTTTTATATACAAATGAAATATACGTCATTTAGGTTCGAGTAACAGTACCTAAACGTGTACACCTAGTTGGTTCAACAGTAGTTAACCAAATGGTTAGCCATATGAGCACTTTCATATCAACCTTATTCATCTTCACCATAACTAGTCCAAATGACTCAAATGAACTAGTTCAAGAGTTGTTCAATTGCTTAGATCTTATAGAAGTATACAAGACACAATCGAAGCAAAATCGGTTTTTGATTCACTCGACTCGATTCATGAACATTATAGCCACGGTTTGCAAATTGCATTTCTTAATATATAAATGTTTTAGTTCATGAACAAACAATTTTAGAAAGTAACACACTTAAGTATGCGTACGGGTATGCGTACTTAAGTAACCGGATTTGAGTTTGTTTTGGTTTTCAAACTCAGCAGAAATTCACGGACGTGAACTTTCCGCCAGTATGCGTACGGGTACTCATACTTAGATAACCAGATTGAGTTGGTTTTGATTTCCAAACTCAGCAGAAATTCACGGTCGTGAACTTCCGTCAGTATGCGTACGGTACGCATACTTACCCAGTCTCCATCAACCATTTAGTACACACACAAGTTTGCATACATTTGGTTCCCGTTTTTTTACTTATACACTAATGCGCGAACACATTATATGCTTATATCCAAAGATGGTTACTTGTTCTAAACTCTTTATTTCAACCATTGAAACATTCTTAGAGGATGTTAAATAGAGGTTATTCACACACTATTTTTCATCAAAGCAATTTTTAAGATATTGAAATAATCAACATGACTTTCGTCACTTGTAAAGATGAACTTGGCCAAAGTGAAAGCTTACCAACACATATTTTGAGAAATAGATAAGCGAGATAAACTCGGCTCGAAATAGCAAATGTGTATAATCGAAGTCTATATAGCAATACGACTTTTGTCTCAAGATAGGAGATAGAGTAGATAGACTTTTGAGTGATAGATAAGTTTAAGTCTCCACATACCTTTTTGTCGATGAAGATCCACCAGTTCCTTAAGTAGTTCTTCGTCTTTTCATGATGAACGCTGTGGAGTCTAGAGCTCAACTACACTTTATATCCTAATCCGAGACTTAGCTATAAGTAGACTAGAAATCAAGACTTATAGTTTTGGCAACTAAACTTGACAACAAGCTTGAGATAGCAACGCTTGCGAGTTCGACCGAGCAATGCTCTAACAATCTCCCTCTTTGTCAATTTTAGTGACAAAACTATCAATACATATGGAATACAAAATAAATAAACTTTGCAGCTTCTCTTCCACATGCATGATCTCCTTGGTTCTTCAACATTACTCGAAATCTTCGTCACTTCCAAGTACTCCAATGATTCCAAAGATATTCAAATCAGCATCACTGTTGTTGAAGATTAGTAGCCATAACAAAGAGAAAACAAAAGCTCTCAATCATTGTTACACAATGTCATAGTATTATTACACAGCATCAAAGTTCAATTGTATCACAACTTTGACAACAATACTATGGTGATATGTATCACTCCCCCTTAGTCAATACTTCATCTCACATGAAAACCACTCCCCCTTACATAATGATCCGAAAACCATATGTATTTGTAGTGTGAACTACACATTAATTCTCCCCCTTTTTGTCAATAAAATTGGCAAAGGTACGAAAACTAGTGGGATCCTAATAAAATTTTCATAGAGACACTTCATGACCAAAAGAAAGCACATATCAACTTTTTAGATGCAATCATATAGCTGAAACTAAATGCATTCATCAAGGAGTTTATAAAGATACAAGATAACCCCTATAATATTCCACAGCCTCACTCCCCACAAAGATTTGGCAATTAAGCACAAGTTCAATTAAGAACTCTCCCCCATAAAATGTCATTCCCGAAAGAACAACAAGAGCGACCTTACTTTCACAAGAAAAGAAGGATTTCTTTGGATAACAACAAATCACATAAGAATATGAATTTGTATCCAAAATACTCAATTAAATTAACCACAAGAGAACCCATGATTAATTTAATCGGAAAAGCTCAACATAAGAAAACTTACGGAGCCGCACAGTATATACATAAAAAATATGGATCAGGGAAGATCAATACTGCGGAATAAACAAAGATTCATTCTATCTTTCATCACTATTTGCACAATGACATATAATAGACTTAATCTTTGTAAACAAAAGCTCATCCTTTCTTCCATCAATATTTGCATAATGACATAAAAGGCTTAACTTTTGTTTGTCAAAAGTGCATTCAATCTTTTATCAATACTTGCATATTGACATATGAAAGACTTAACTTTTGACCACGTATGGGACAATCATAGTTCACGGACGCAAACACACATATCCCATAACAAATTGCAATATATAAAACCAGAAAGATTAATACTGCAAAAATCATCTTCCAAACAAACTTTAGAGTTTAAATAAATAAATCTAAAACCATTGAAAATGAAAACGTTGGACATAGCTATGTGTAATCACAATAATGGCTATTCCAAACTCTAGGTATTCTTCTTAAGACACAAGAATAAATTCTCATAAGAAGTTTTTCTAGGCATTGAGACCTCTAAAAAATTCTTTATCGTCCCCGAACTCCTTGTCGTCAACAACCATTGGAACATATGGTTCGTGAAGATAGGAGTCAATTCCAACAAACCTTCTAGGTTGATGATGTTGAACCAGGGCCTTCTGAATTTTGAGAGTTCTCATAACGAAAGCCTTTATTTGTTGAATCTCTTTTCTTGCCTCTTTCAACTCTTCAAGAACATCAGAAAACTTCTGAGAATTTAAAGGAACAGCTCTTGGCTTCCTCACATTCCTTTTTTTTTTTCTTTTCAAAGTTGGAGGTAACAGAGATATTTCTTTTTCCTTCATGATTAATGGTTTAACAATCATATTAACATCTTTTCCATCAGAAGACATGATGCTTGGAGTATCCATATGCGTACGGGTTTGTGAGAGGAAATCACAACTTGAGTCTCAACAAACAGTCTTAAGATAAAAAGAGTTTCAGGGAAGGAAAAAGGAATGTAGGGTTACAGAACCTTTATACACTTAAAGGATTCACGTACGCACAACTCATACCCTATAAAAGGCAGAATTGTCAATTTTAACCCTCTTTTATTGATTAAACAAGAAAGTCCTTTCCAATATCAATTAGATATGAAAAGCGGCATGAATTCCAGGCTTTCAAAACATAGCAAAACTAAGAAAAGATAGAAAACAAAAACATTCTTTTCCTAAAGCCTGAGGTGTGCACAATCTTGTCTCTTTTAATCAGGCACATGAGACAAGACGCACCAAACAACACAATCAAGTTGTGCTTCGGTGAACAACAATTTGTCCACCATGACCTCTTAGAACGGAATTCATTGAACCCTGTCTATCAAAATGTTTAGACCGTACTCTTTTCTCTAGTGATCTTGACAAATCCTTGGAAACTAACTTCTTTGACGAAGATAAAATCTTACATACCTCTGCGGTTTTTTGAACAAGATTGAGCTTGTTTGCTAATTGATTTGCTCTTCGTTGAAGTTTGTTGGCATGCCTCAGTTTGTGTTTATACTTGAAACACTTTGACAGTTCATGGCCCTTGAGCGAACAATATGAGCATGTCAACTTGGAATATGATTCAGATACGCGAGATGTGCAAGCTGCTAGACACATAGTAGAGCCTGAAAATTTAGACAAAGAGTTTGCAACGGAAAGGTCAGTTTTTTCTTCCAGATTGGTTGAGTTCTCTTCCGAAAGAATATCAAGATTGATGTATGTATTGCTACAATTATCAAAAATCAATATTTTCACAAAGAAGTGCAACACTTGACTTTTCGTCTTCATTAAAATCATAGTTGTCAGACATTTCATCAAGAGTTGCAGCAAGACCTTTGTTTCCAGTGTACTTCTTTCGATTTGGACACTCATTTGCAAAATGACCAAAACCTTTACACTTAAAGCACTGTGGCATATCCTCGTCATCAGCCTCATCAGCATCCCTGTTTTTAGGAGGAATGCGATTGTGAGGTTTATCTGACGATCTGGGTATGTCTTTGGAGAACCGTTTACTTCTCTTCAATAGAAGATCTCTAAAATGTCTTGTGATCAACGAGAGTGACTTGTCAAGATCTTCATCTGATGAATCAGCCTCAGAAAGATCATCCTCAGAGACGCAAGCACTTTTACTTTTATCAAGTAATTTAGTGTTCTTTTGTGCTTTAAAGGCAACATCCTTTCCGATTTTGGATGTGTGCTCATGATCAAAGATCTTTAGCTTCCCAACCAACGTATTTATGGAGAGAGCATCAAGGTTATTTCCTTCAACGATGGCATACTTCTTAGAATCGTATCTAGATGGCAGCGATTTGAGAATTTTCATCACAATGTCCTTTTAAGGAATAGTCTTACCCAATGCAAAGGATACATTAACAATTTAGAACACTTTGTGATTAAAATCATCAAATGAATCTTCATCTGCCATACGAAGGTTTTCCCAATCAGAATTTAGGTTTTGAAGCCTGGCTTCCTTTTCACTAGTATTCCCTTTAAATACGGTTTCTAAGATATCCCAAGCATCTTTAGAACGAGTGCACATAGTCACATGGTGCTGAAGATCTGGGGTAATGGCATGTATGATGGCCTTCAAACCGTCGGAATTTTGCTTTGCAGCAAGTATCTCAGCAGCGTCATATGCACCAATATCTTTAGGTACGGTAGCATTTCCTACTGCCACAACGGGAGCATCATAGCCATTAACTACATAAACCCATGATTGAAAATCACGCGCTTGAATAAAGGCACGCATAGCAATTTTCCACCACAAGTAATTTGAGCCATTGAAGACGGGTGGTACGTTTATAGAGATAACACTTCTGTCCATAGAGTCAGATCGCTACAAACACAGACTTATAAAGTCTTATATGTGTTTGCCTGCTCTGATACCAATTGAAAAAGCGGGGGTCTAACAACCTCACCCAATATTTCGCTTTGCAATCTGTATGGACTAACTCCAATATACTTTTAAGAGAATTAACTAGACAGTCAGACTCAATCTTAATAAAAAGTATATCAAAGAGTTATATCTCAATTTCTCGATTAAATCCCAACTCAAACAAATAGAAGTCTGCGAGTCTGATTGAATACAAGAGAAATAAACTTGAATGGTACCAAAGACCAATGTTCAAGGATCAATCAATTTCAATCAACAACCAAAGGTTGGACTTACCAATTGATCGATACAAACGCACAACCTGTGATATTTCAATTATATAACAAAATATAATGCGGAAAAAAAATAACACAGACACCAGAAGTTTTGTTAACGAGGAAACCGCAAATGCAGAAAAACCCCGGGACCTAGTCCAGATTGAACACCACATTGTATTAAGCCGCTACAGACACTAGCCTACTACAAACTAACTTCAGTCTGGACTGTAGTTGAACCCCAATCAATCTCACACTGATTCAAGGTACAGTTGCGCTCCTTACGTCTCTGATCCCAGTAGGATACTACGCACTTGATTCCCTTAGCTGATCTCACCCACAACTAAGAGTTGCTACGACCCAAAGTCGAAGACTTTAATAAACAAATCTGTATCACACAGAAAAGTCTACAAGAATAGATAAATCTGTCTCCCAAAGAAATACCTACGAGTTTTGTTCCGTCTATTGATAAATCAAGGTGAACAGGAATCAATCGATAACCCGGACTTATATTCTCGAAGAACAGCCTAGAATTATCAATAACCTAACAATAATCTTAATCGACTAGCGAAACAAGATATTGCGGAATCACAAACGATGATACGAATATGTTTGTGACTACTTTTCTATCTTGCCTACAGGAGAAATTAATCTCAAGCAATTCTTACGATTGCACTTAATCACGATAGAAACAGCAAGATCAGATCACGTAACTACAGAGAAAATAGTTGGGTCTGGCTTCATAATCCCAATGAAGTCTTTAAGTCGTTAACCTACAGGGTCTCGGTAAAAACCTAAGGTTAAAGGAGAATCGACTCTAGCTTATACAACTAGTATCACACAGGAGGTGTGGGGATTAGGTTTCCCAGTTGCTAGATTTCTCATTTATATAGTCTCCAAATCAGGGTTTGCAATCTAAGTTACCTTGGTAACAAAGCATTCAATATTCACCGTTAGATGAAAACCTGATTAGATTCTAACTAATATCTTTCAACCGTTAGATCGAACTTAGCTTGTTATACACAAATGAAATATACGTCATTTAGGTTTGAGTAACGTACCTAAATGTGTACACCTAGTTGGTTCAACAGTAGTTAACCAAATGGTTCGCCATATGAGCATTTTCATAGCAACCTTATTCATATTCACCATAACTAGTCCAAGTGACTCAAATGAACTAGTTCAAGAGTTGTTCAATTGCTTAGATCTTATAGAAGTATACAAGACACAATCGAAGCAAAATAGGTTTTTGATTCACTCGAATAGATTCATGAACATTATAGCCACGGTTTGCAAATTGCATTCCTTAATATACAAATGTTTTAGTTCATGAACAAACCAATTTTTGAAAGTAACACACTTAAGTATGCGTACTTAAGTAACCGGATTTGAGTTTGTTTTGGTTTCCAAACTCAGCAGAAATTCACGGACGTGAACTTTTCGCCAGTATGCATACGGGTACGCATACTTAGATAACCGAATTGAGTTGGTTTTGATTTCCAAACTCAGTAGAAATTCACAGTCGTGAACTTCCGCCAGTATACATACGGGTACACATACTTACCCAGTCTCCATCAACCATTTAGTACATAAGTATGCATACATTTGGTTCCCAGTTTTGGACTTATACACTAATGCGCGAACACATTATATGCTTATATCCAAAGATGGTTACATGTTCTAAATTTTTTATTTCAACCATTGAAACATTCTTAGAGGATGTTAAATAGAGGTTATTCACACACTATTTTTCATCAAAGAAATTTTCAAGACATTGAAATAATCAACATGAGTTTCGTCACTTGTAAAGATGAACTTGGCCAAAGCGAAAGCTTACCAACACATATTTCGAGAAATAGATAAGCGAGATAAACTCGGCTCGAAATAATAAATGTGTAGAATCGAAGTCTATATAGCAATACGACTTTTGTCTCTAGATAGGAGATAGAGTAGATAGACTTTTGAGTGATAGATAAGTTCAAGTCTCCACATACCTTTTTGTCGATGAAGATCCACCAGTTCCTTAAGTAGTTCTTCGTCTTTTCATGATGAACGCCGTGGAGTCTAGAGCTCAACTACACTTTATATCAGCTAAAATATTTGGCATTAATTGGTTAAGAACTATATTTGAATCAGCTAAAATATCAGTGCTCATTAATGGTGGTCCTAATGGTTTCTTTGGAGTTGGAAGAGGACTAATACAAGGAGATCCATTGTCTCCAATTATTTTTGTTCTAGCTGAAGAAGTATTAAGTAGAAATATTACTAATATGGTGCAGAATGGAAGCATAAAAGCAATGATGAATAGAGGTGGCTGTCAACCAACTAATTTGATGTTTGCAGATGATATATTCATCTTCTGTAATGGACACAAAAGATCACTAGCTAATCTTATGAACTTATAAGTGAATTACCAGCAAGCTTCTGGTCAAGTTGTTAACAAGAGTAAAAGCAAATGCTTTGTGGGAGGTGTATCAGACATAAGAAGAAAACAGATTATAGAATCAGTGCTGATGGCTCTATCTGAATTACCAAATAAATATTTTGGTGTAATTCTCAATCCTGGAAGGGTGAAAACATCACAAGTTTGGGGGATTGTAGAAATGATGCAAAAAATACTGGCTGGATGGATGGGTAAGCTTCATTCCTTTTCAACAAGACTAACACTTGTTAAATTTGTGTTAAGTAGTATGCCTATATACATTATGTCAGTCTACAAATGGCCAAAAACTGTAATCATGGAGTCTAAAAGAATAATTAGAAATTTCTTATGGTCTGGTGACCCTGCAGTAGAGAAATTGATCACAGTTAAGTGGGATGCAGTTAATACTCCTATGGATGAAGGTGGACTTGGTCTGAGAAGATTGGAGGTAATGAATAAGGTACTACTGCTGAAGCTACTATGGAATATAGAAACAGAAGATGTGGAATGGACTTATTTCATGAGAGCAAAGTATAAGAACAAGAATAGGGAATGGAGTAATACATACAAACAATCTTCTATTCTGCCAGGAATAAAATGGGTAATGCCTGAGTTCAATGTAGGAAGTAGATGGTTGGTTGGTGATGGCAAGAACATTTTAGTGTGGAAAGATAAGTGGATAAAGGAGTATGCATTAATTGAAAGATTTGCTGAAGATGCTTATGTGCAACAAAATATTGATATGAAAGTGGAGCAATTAATTCAAGAAGAAAAATGGCATATCCCAGTATGCATGTATAAATACTTTGATGTTACAAAACTCCCAACAATAAGTGCAGGTCAAGATAAGAGAATATGGACTGGAGATCTTACTGGCAAATTTTCAGTGGCTAACTCTACTCATTTGGTGAGGACAAAATATCTAGTAGTGCCTTGGGAAAAAAAGGTGTGGAATCCCTGTATTTAATCTTACACTTCTGCAGATTTATGGAAAATCCTGACAAGAGCTTGTGCAACTGAAGAATCAGTTAGGAAAAAAAGATTTCAAACAGTTTTTAAATGTTATTTATGTGGGAACAATCAAGATATA
Source organism: Papaver atlanticum (assembly GCA_023531105.1). Taxonomy (NCBI): domain Eukaryota; kingdom Viridiplantae; phylum Streptophyta; class Magnoliopsida; order Ranunculales; family Papaveraceae; genus Papaver; species Papaver atlanticum. The sequence goes on from JAJJMB010008870.1 coordinate 800,942, forward strand.
ATGGACCACATATTATGGCACTGTGACTTCAGTGAGAATATATGGCATTGGTTGTGTGGTGTGTTTAAATTCTTCAATCCTACAACATTTGAGGAGGTTATCAGTTTTGCAAAAAGAAAGAGTGCAGCTATTCAAGAAATATGGTTCATTAGTGCATTTAATGTAATGGTGGAACTATGGATAACTAGAAACAGAATTATCTATGAAGGTGAAAAACCTGATACTGCAAGATTTCAACAAAGAATTGTTAGCTTCACTAAAGAATGCAGTGCCAGAATTAAAGGGAAGATGTGGGGGAATGTGTATGATCTCCAGGTTTTCTTATTTTTTGGTGTTACAGGGATTAAAAGTCAAAGTACTGAAGTTAAGCAATGTTTCTTGAAACTGCCAGCTAGAAATCAAGTTCTTATTTGTTGTGATGGAGCTTCTAAAGGAAATCAAGGAAAAGCAGGTTTTGGCTTTGTGGCAAGAAGTGCAAATGGTGGTTGTGTTGGAGCTGCTTCAGGTGGTATTGGTATAGCAACTAATTACCTAGCTGAAGTGATGGCATTGATTGTTGCATGAGAATGGGCTGTGAGGCAAAAGTTACTTGATGTATGTTTCAGCCTAGATTCTAAAGCAGTGTTGGAAGCATTTCATAGTGGCAGAATCCCTTGGGTGGTGGAGAATAGATGGAGGAATATTAAACAGAGTATCACTTCAATCAACTTTAGACATTCTTACAGAGAGATCAACTTCTCTATAGATGCATTAGCAAAAAAGGGAGTACTATTGGAAAGAGGTGAAATTCATTACTATGATGCAAAACCAAATTTCCTTGGAGGTTTGGAGAATGAGGATGGAGTATACTTTAGATTTTGCTGAAATGTACCTTTTTAGAATTAAAATTCAATTTTAGTATTCTTTTTGTAATAACAGCTGAGATTAAGCTCTAGCTGTTTTTTTGTAATTGTAAACTTTTGCTCATTTTCAGTAATAAAATTAACGATTTAGAAAGAAAAAAATACTTGTAATTGTGTTATGTTTTGTTTATACAGGTTGCCGAATGAAAAAAGTTGGTGGCGTACTTGGTATCCTCTTCTTTTCAATTGGAATCAGAGCAAGAAAACACTTTTAGACCTAATAAGTCTGTGTTTGTGGCTATCTGAATCTATGAACAAGAGCGCGATCTCTATTAACGTACCACCATCCTTCGATGGCACAAACTTATGGTGGAAAATAGTTATGCGCTCCTTTTTATAAGCCCATGTCTTTCAGACATGTATACTTATTGTAAAGGGTGTTAGAGCATAGCTCGGTTGAACTCACCAAGCGTTGGTATGTAAAGTTTGGTTGTCATATATTAGTATCAAAACTCATCTAGAGTCGCTTGATTAAATACTAGAGTCAACTTCATTTAGGTTAGACTAGAAAGTATAGGAATGTTGAGACATACAAGTATTACTCTGAAGACCTGAAGAATGTGAAGGAGTAAAGAACTACAACGACAACATCATCCTTCCACTTGAGGCTAGTAATATTGACTTGAACTATTTTATTCCTAACATATCTTTCAAGTCGTGTTATATTGAAAACATAACTGTGAAGCTCTATATACTGTACATATTGTGTATTACTCTAGTGATGTGACATGATCATAATAGTATGATCATAGTATTAGGGAATTAGAGTACGAAATATAACGCTTATCTTTTGATTTCGTAGATATGACATTGACATAATCTTGTATATATTGTTATGATTATGTGAATGGGTTATGGTGAAGATTTCATCCTAGGAAACAGTGTTTTACATTTGTTTAAAGGAAGTACATTCATGAACTTGTTTCGTGAATCGAAAGGGAAATCATTAGGCTTATTGGTCCGGTTATTCATTGCAAATCTTTGGATGACCAATATGTGTGAGATGGTAAAACCAATCTTAACTTAGGTCATGTATCTTGGTATAACTCATCACAATACCTGACTTATGATTTGGTATGACTAGTTTTTGTTAATTAGTGTAACCGATCCTAAGTAATCACCATGTGATGGTATGATCGATCCTTGTAATTGGTGTGACCGATCCTAGTTATTGGTGTGACCGATCCTTGTAATTGGTGTAACCGGTCCTGGTAACTGGTATGACCGATCACAAGTAATACCATGTGTAGATGGAACCGATCCTTGTAACTGGTGTAACCGATCCTAGTGACTGGTGTGACCGGTCACAAGTGTTTCCACAATTAGGTATAACCGATCCTAGTGATTGGTAAAACCGATTGAACCCATGTATGTGATTTGGTATTTGATCAATCAAATAGTAGTCTTGGAAAATAGGTGAACCAATTTTAAACTTGTTTGGAAGTGTGGTATAACCGATTCCAAGAATGCAAATCCATGAAAATATGAAATAAGGATTTGCAGTGAAAAGATGTCAACATACTTTGAACACGAGCAGTAACTCTTATCATTTATTGTTCAAAGATATTCCTTAGTACTCAAGGTGATCCTGTGCCGAAATAAATTAAGAATATTTTAACTAAGGTTTTTGGTTTTATATGCTTTAATTACCAGCAATTAATGCATATCTCTAGAGAATAAAAATAGTAATGTGCATTTACTAATTGGAGATTTTCTATTGAGAGATTTCGGAAATATTGGACAAGCATTTATTGGGTACCCATTACCCGGATCCGGAACCGGACCCTGTAGAAATAAGTCCGGTTCCGGGTCCTAAAGTTGGACCCATTAACAACTTTGGAACCGACGGGTAATTACCCGATCGGAACCGAATCTTAACGGGTCCAAACGGGTAATACCCGTCGGGTACCCGGTTATTGTAACTTTTATTCATCTTTTTAGCAAAAGTATAAGTATTTTGTTAGTTTTTGCTTAGTTTTTTTTTTTTTTTAAATTCGTTTTTTTCTTACATTTAATCTTTATTTCATATATTAATGAAGAAACAATAATAATTTTTTGTAATTTTTTTTTAGTTCAAGCCAAAAAGAGAAAGATATCAAGTTTTTGAAGTTTTTTTTATAGTTTTCTTGATACCCAATGGGTACTCGGAACCGATGGGTACCCAGTATTTTTAACGGGTCCGATTCTGGGTTCACAAATATAAGAACCGGACCCGACTTTTATAAGTAGGGTCCGGGTCCAGTGATACCCGGGAAGACCCAGACCCATTGACAGAAGCTCAACGAGTACCGTTCGTGGGAAACTAGATAATTGCAGTGTTATTAGTTTTCGATTGATTTGATTGACTAACGGTTGTTGAAAATTTGATTGCACCTTGTTTGTTTATGCTTGAGAATCTTTTCTTCTGATATAAGATTCACTCAAACTAGATCGAAGTATCGACGGGATCTTTAGAACTGTTGTTAGATCTAAAGACATCTTGTGATAATCCATTGTTAACATACTCCGTTCTGTGTGTGATTGATCACAAGAGATTCAAGTGGTGTTGTGAAGGTTATTGAAGATAAAGAAGATTTGAAGACGAAGAAGATTTCTTATTGGTTTTCTTATCTTGTGAATTGTGTGCACAAACCTTGATCGGCTGGGATCCAACTAGAATCAGATTTATTCGATTGATTAGTTGCGTGAGATCGGCATTCTCTATATATCTCTTTGAGATCTATATTGATTGAGTGCAAATCTATACTTGACTATTTCGGTAGTTAAAGTTAGATTGATCTAACCAGACAAAGGAGTTTGTTAGATTAAATGGAAGAGCCTTTGTCAATGACTCATCTAAATCTTTTAGCAAGATTGATTAGAGTGGTTACCAAACATATTCTTTCTTTGTTATTTGGAAAACGATCCAAAGGACTTGCTATTCATGTGCGTGACTCTAGAAGTCGAAGGCGCAGGGATACTGACGAAACTAAGTAGTTATGGGTAGTCTGCTTGGTATCAACTATATAAAGTTGGTATTATATTTTGTATAGCGGCTTAATTATGAGAGTATTCAAAACTGGACTAGGTTCCGGGGGTTTTCTGCATTTGCGGTTTCCTCATTAACAAAATATTACTGTGTCTTTTACTTTGATTTCCGCATTATAATTGTTTATTATAATAAAGTAAAATACACATATACGTTAACTCTGCATTACTTGATAGTGATCCTATAGAGTTTGGTTATTACCGAACCTATTATCAAGTAACACACTTTGTTGTAGTATTGTCTCGATCTTGTATCCATAGTCAATCACACAAGTTATCTTGTTGTTGTATTGTCTCGATCTCGTATCCATAGACAATCACACGAAGTGTGAACCGAATTGTCGTATTGTCTTGACTCCATCCATAGACAATCACATTCGGTAGAGGACTTATAGGTTGAAACAAAAAGATTGTGGTGTATTTGGGTACCCTCATCTTTTCAAAGGGGTATGATCTGCCAACAGTTACATATGGTGAACGAACTGCTACGAATGACATAGCTACATATAGTGAATCTGAAATCAGTATTGCAAAGCATAATTCTGATGGATTGAATGTTATGATCCATTCTATAAGCCAAGACCTTAAATATCATGTGTCTACATGCATGATGTCGAAGCAATCTTGGGATATCCTAGAAACCATATTTAAAGGGAATACCGCAGAGAAAGAATCAAGGCTTTAAAACCTAACTTCATAATGGGAAAACCTCCATATGGCTGATGAAGATTCGTTTGAGGAATTTAATCACAAATTATATGAGATAGTGAATGCTTCTTATGCGTTAGGTAGTGCTATTTTCGAGAGGGATATTATGATGAAAATTCTGAGATCTTTGCCAGCTCGATACGAGTCTAATAAACATGTCATCACTGAAGGAAAATATTTTACATCACTTTCCAAAAGTACTCTCGTTAGAAAGTTAAAAATATTTGATCATGAACAACAAACTAAAGCTAGAAAAGATATTTCCTTCAGAGCACTTAGAAAAACTGAAGTTCTTGATAAAAGTGAAAGTGTTGGTATCTCTTAGAAACATCTTGTTGATGATCATGAATTATCAGTTTAAAGACAGTTTTGTATCTCTTATCACAATACAATTTAGAGATCTTCTTCGGAAGAGAAACAAACGTTTCTCCAGAGAAAAACCCTCGTCATCAGATAAGCCACATAATTGTGTTCCTCCAAAAAATAGGGATTCTTACGATAGAGATGATGAGGATATGTCTCAATGCTTCAAGTGTAAAAGATTCACTTACTTTGCTAATGAGTGCCCAAATCGCAAACTAGCAACAAGGGTTTTGCTGCAATACTTGATGAAACATCTTATCATTATGATTCTGAAGAGGAAGATGTTTCAAGCGTAGCTCTCTTTGCCAGTCAATTTTGATGAATGTAGCAATACTCATGTCGATCTTGACACCTTCCTTGATGATCCTTCATCAAATTCTTTGGAGAACATAACGGATTTTTCACTAACTATTAAAATTTCTATTGTCAATATTTCAGGACCATCTCAATTGTGTCTATCTGTGAAAACAGGTAATGTTCCCGAGTCTCTCTCCAACCGAACATGTCATTACTGTACCACTGAAAGTCACCAACCCAAACATCACTTCAAGTACAAACAAAAATTAAGGTAAGTCAATAAACTACAACGGAGGATAGTCGTTTGACAAATGTGCTTCGACTTTTCCAAATCTACTCCAGGTATGTAAGGTTGTTCCTTCTTCTCCAATGATAGTAAAGGAAAGGATAAACCTAAAGAAAATGAAAATGGATGTTGACAAACCCGTGAAGGAACCTAGTGGTGAGCTCACTGATGCTCACCTCAACACATCCTAATTGTGTTGGAAAGTGCATTCTTGTCTCATGTGCCCTTAAAAGAGACAAGAACTGTGCACAACAAGGGCTTTTGGTCAAACTATACTTAGTTTGTGTCTTGTATATTATTAATTGAATGTCCACCACTTATTGTTTATTGAGATAGTGTGGGGACTTTAGTTTTATTACATTCCTTGTCAATTGTAGCCATCAATCAAACAGAGAATAACGAAAATTTATGTTGAGCCTTGCTCCATTAAAACAAGTCCATAATACAATATTTGTCTGGTTTTTGACCCTGTTACATTACTGGAACGTCAAAGTTTATTCTCGATGCATGTTCTGATAAGTCTATGACTTGATGCTACCACATCACAATACATATGGTCCAAAATGTAATAACTGGATATGGTTATCAATGAATCTTACTATGTAACTAATACCCGAAAAATTAGATATCCATCCGATTCCGTAGCCGAAATTGCGGATAAAATTCAAAATAAAATTTAGCATACGGATATCTGGAGAAAAAAAAATCAAAATATTACGTTCATGGATACAAATATCATTTATGGTTTCAAAAGAATCATGATGCTGACAATATTATTGGAGGTACGGAATCCACTGCTAATACGAGAAATCAACTCCGAAATATTTGCAATTTTGGTTTTTATCTCTCACAAGTGGAACCTAAAAATGTCGATGAAACTCTAAATGATCCCTTTAGGGTGAATGCTATGCATGAATAGATAAATCAATTTAAAAGACAATACGTATGGGAACTCGTACCTTGTCCCTCTAACATTAATGTTGTTGGTACAAAATGGATATATAAGAACAAGTCAGATGAATTCGGTACAGTGGTCCAAAATAAAACAAGACTTGTCGCTCAAGGGTATTCAAAAATTGAAGGTATCGACTTTGACGAAACCTTTGCACCTGTTGCAGGCCTTGAGTCCATACAATTGCTATTAGCTCATGCTTGTTTTCTAGAGATTAAGCTATTTCAAATGGACGTAAAATCTGCATTCTTAAATGGATGTTTAAAGGAATAAGTCTATGTTGCTCAACCTAAAGGTTTTGAAAGTACAGAATATCTCGATCATGTCTTTAAGCTCAAAAAGGCATTATATTGATTAAAACAAGCACCAAGAGCATGGTATGAAAGATTTACTACTTCGCTTCTTAGGAAAGGTTTATCAAGAGGTGGGGCAGATAAGACTATGTTTACTAAATGGAGTGGAAAGGACGTTCTTATTGCTCAAACCTATGTAGACGATATAATCTATGGTTTTACATCTGAGAAACTTGCCAAAGACTTTCAAACATCTCTTGGTAATAAATTTGAGATGAGAAATGTTGGAGAATTAAGATTCATTTTAGGTCTACAAATTCAACAACATAAGGATGAAATTTACATTTTTCAAGAAAAGTATGCAAAGGATCTTGTTAAAAGATTCGGTCTTGAGAAAAGTTCTCCTAAGCTAACTCCCATGCCCACTACTGGGAAGATGCATAAAGATGAGAAAGGTGTTGACGTTGATCAAAAATTGTACAGATTCATCTTTGGAAGTCTCTTATATCTAACTACACCAAGACCAAATATCGCCTTTAGCGTTGGTTGTTGTACTAGATTTCAGGCTAAACCAAAAGAATCTCATCTTACAGCTGCTAAATAGATCATAAGATATGTAAAACATACTATCGGTTATGGTCTATCGTAACACTTATCTTACAGCGTATTTTGATGCAGATTGGGCACGATGTGTAGAATATAAAAAAGGTATATCTGGGGGATTCTACTATGTATGGATAAACCTTGCTGCTTGGCATAGCAAGAAACAAAACTCACAATCTCTATCAACATGCGAAGCCGAATATATCGCTGCAGGTTCGTGTTGTACTCAACTTTTATGGATGAAACAAATGCTTACTGATTCTGGAATCGATACTGGAACAATGAAAATATTTTGTGATAACTCAAGTGCGATTCGAATCACTTAGAATCCTGTTGAGCACTCAAGAACAAAGCATATTGATATAACATACCACTTTATAAGAGACCTCTTTGAAAATGGTATTGCCAACATAGAGCTTGTGCCATCAGAACAACAATTGGCTAATATTCTTACCAATTCTCTAAACACCGCAACCTTTCAACACCTTCGGCAGTCTATTAGTGTTGTTTTTGTTCATTAAATCAAGTTCTAACCATTGCCCCTGAGCTATTCATATCTTTTGGCAATAAAACTTGAGTTCCAGGTAAGGAATTGTTGATATCTTTTTAAAATCCTTTTTTTTTTTTACAAAAGTAAGGTCACTCATGTTGTTCTCTTGGGAATGACATCAAATGGGGGAGAGTTCTTAAATGAACTTTTGCTTAATTGCTATATCTTTGTGGGGTGTGTGGCTGTGGAATTTAAAGGGGATACTTGTGAAAAAGCGGGGGTCTAACAACCACACCCAATATTTCGCTTAGCAATCTGTATGGACTAACTCCAATATACTTTTAAGAGAATCAACTAGACAGTCAGACTCAATCTTCAGAAAAATATATCAAAGAGTTATATCTCGATTTCTCGATTCAATCCGCAATCAAACAAATATGAATTTGCATGCCCGATTGAATATTGAGAAATAACTTGAACGGTACCAAAGACCAATGTTCAAGTGTCAATCAATTTATATCAACAATCAAAGGTTGGATTATCTAATTGATTGAACTTACGCACAACCTATGATATTTCAATTATATAAACAAATATAATGCAGAAAAGAAATAACACAGACACCAGAAATTTTGTTAAAGAGGAAACCGCAAATGCAGAAAAACCCCAGGACCTAGTCAAGATTTGAACACCACATTGTATTAAGCCGCTACAGACACTAGCCTACTCCAAGTTAACTTCGGACTGGAATGTAGTTGAGCCCTAATCAATCTCACACTGATCAAGGTACAGTTGCGCTCCTTACTTCTCTGAATCCCAACAGGACTCTACGCACTTGATTCCCTTAGCTGATCTCACCCATAACTAAGAGTTGCTACGACCCAAAGTCGAAGACTTTAATAAACAAATCTGTCTCACACAGAAAAGTCTATTGAATAGATAAATCTTTCTCCCACAGAAATACCTATGAGTTTTGTTCCGTCTTTTGATAAATCAAGGTGAACAGGAACCAATTGATACACCGGTCTTATATTCCCGAAGAACAGCCTAGTAATATCAATCACCTCACAATAATCTTAATCGTATGGTAGCAAAACAAGATATTGTGGAATCACAAACGATGAGACGGAGATGTTTGTGACTACTTTTTATTTTGCCTATCGGAGAATAAATCTCGAGCAAACCTTAGAGAAGATAGTACTCAATCACAATAGAAAACAACAAGATCAGAACACGCAACTACAGAGAAATAGTTGGGTCTGGCTTCACAATCCCAATGAAGTCTTCAAGTCGTTAACCTACAAGGTTTCGTGAAAAACCTAAGGTTAAAGGAGAATTGACTCTAGTCGCAACTAGTATCACACAATAGGTGTGGGAATTAGGTTTCCCAGTTGCTAGAGTTCTCCTTTATATAGTTTTCAAACCAGGGTTTGCAATCTAAGTTACCTTGGTAACAAAGCATTCAATATTCACCGTTAGATGAAAACCTGATTAGATTCAAGCTTATATCTTTCAACCATTAGATCGAACTTAGCTTGTTATACACAAATGAAATATGCTTTCATTTAGATAAGGGTAACCGTACCTAAACATGTGCACACGGTTTGTTCAACAATAGTTAACCGAAGTTAGCCATATGAATACTTTCTTATTAACCGTGTTCATCTCAATCACAACTAGTTCAAATGACACAAATGAAACTAGTTATGGAGTTATTCAATTGTTTATATTCTCGTAGAAGTATACAAGACACAATCGAAGCAAAATCGATTTTGATTCACATGAATCAATTCATGAACATTACAGCCACGGTTTGCAAAAGATTGCATTCCTTAATATATAAATGTAATAGTTCTTGAATAAACCGATTTTAGAACTTAACCTACTCAGGTACGCATACCTAAGTAGCCGGACTGAGTTTGGGTTCGCCAGTACGCATACCTCCAACCTCAGTTGAAATTTCGGAACTTGAACTTACGACAGTACGCATACCGGTATGCATACTTAAGTTCCCGGACTTTCACAAAACCAATCAGTACACATACGGGTATGCTTACCATAGTTCCGTATATGGACAACATATATGAAAGTACGCACACTATGCTATATCCAATCATGGTTAATCTTTATAAACTCCATTTTCAATCATTGAAACATTCTCGGAAGACGGGAATAGCTGTCTCACACAAACTATTAGCTTCAAAGCAATTTTCAAGTGATTGAATGATCAATACGAAACATTCCGAGTCTACATCAAATGACTGTCTCACACAAATCATGTAAGATGTTACAAGGCAATTTCCACGTGATCATCTTTTGACTTGCGTCAAGAACATAAGATGAACTTGGTCAAAGCAAAAGCTTACCAACACATATTTCGAGAAATATGTAAGCGAGTTAAACTCAGCTCGAAATATCAAAAGTGTATAAACTGAAAACTATATCGTTATACGACTTTTGTCTCAATAAGGAGATAGAGTAGAAATAAACTTTCTGAGTGATAGATGAGTTCAAGTCTTCACATACCTTTTGGTGATGAAGATCCACAAGCTCGCCTTAGTAGTTCTTCATCTTCAATCGATGAGCGCCGTGAAGTCTAAAGCTCAACTACACAATCTATCCTAATCCGAGACTTAATCGTAGATAGACTAGAAATCAAGACTTATAATTTTGGCAACTAACTTGACAAACAAGCTTGAGATAACAACGCTTGCGAGTTCGACCGAGCAATGCTCTAACAACTTGCATATTAAATCTTCTAGATGAGCGTTAAGTATTTCATACTCTTTGATATCGTCAAAATAAAGTTGATATGTAATTCCTTTAAATCTTGAAGTATCTTTTGGTTGTATTCATTACGATCCCATGATTTTCGTACCTTTGCCAATTTTTAATGACAAAAAGGAGGAGAATTAATTAGTAGTTTCACACTATATACATATGGTTTATAGATCATTATGTAAGGGGGAGTGAATCAATATCTATAGGTTTACCTATTATGCAAAAGATGTAGGTATTGATTAAGGGGGAGAAACATATCACTGTAGTATTACTTCAAAGTTGTGATACAATTGAACTATGGAGAAGATAATAATATTATGTTTCTGTATAACGACGATTGAGAATATTTGTTTTCAAAGTTGTTATTGCTATGGATCTTCAACAACAACGATGCTGAGTTGAACACGTTCAGAATCATTGCAACTTGAAGTAACGAAGAATTCAAGGAGTTGAAGAAACCAAGGAAATCAAGCATGATGGATTCAAGGAGTTTTTGAATCTTTATTTTTTAATCCATATGTATTAATAGTTTTGTCACTAAAATTGACAAAGGGGGAAATTGTTAGAGTACTGCTCGGTCGAACTCACAAGTGTTGCTATATCAAGCTTGTTGTAAAATTTGAAGGCGAAGATCAACCGAAGTTTTTGGAGAACTTCTTCAATAAAAGGTAAGTGAAGACTGAACCACCTATTTCTCAAGTTATATTCATCCTTCTATCTATGAGACGATGTCCCATGACTAATTATACTATCGTAAGCATATCAAGAATTTCGAGTCAAGTTTATCTTGGTAATTAGTTCTCGAAATATATATGACTAAGCTTAATGAACATTTGTTCATACTTGATGAATTTCGATTAAGAACAATTTATTATTCATAATCAAAATCGTGATTCAAGATTATCGTTCGAAAATAGCATGGAACAGTGATATGTGTCATTGATGTTATTTAGGAATGTTTCGAATTGATTTAGAGAGAAATATAGAACTAATGTAAATATGGATACAGGACAGTATGCATACCAGTTCACATACTGGGAAAACTGTTATAGGTCCGGAGCTGCAGTACATGTACTCAGTACACGTACCGGCGTAGCTATATGTCGAAAACAACTTTTTGGTACGCATACCCGGTATCCATACCATAAAAAGTTTGTTGCCCGTGAACCATGAATGGTACGCACATCGAATATGCATACTGTAAGGGAACTGTTGGGTTTGAAACCGGTGTGGTATTCAAGTACGCAAACCGGAAAAGTTCTGTGAGTTTCTGAACTCGTTTTTTGTCTTAAGGGTACACATACCCGTTACATTTACCATGAAAAAAACATTAACGAATAAGGTAGAGTATACGTACCTGGTACACGTACTTACCCTGTCGAATATTTTTAGATGCACATAAGATTATTTTTGTGAGATAATTAGCATTTGAATAAATCTCAAAAAACACTATATGTACATGATTGATCACATTATAACCTATGGTTGTGACTCAAGCTTAAAGTATAAAGTGTTAATGAAAATAATTAAGCTTATAGTTCAATCGGTTAGTTTCGGCTAACCGTCCATGAACAATGTCTTTGTACATTGTTCGGCTACGGTTCATCCTAACTAGAGTGTATATCTTGGTATGTTAATCTCATTTCAAATATTCATCTAACGGTGGATATTGTTTGCTTGGTTCCAAAGCTATCTTAGCTTAAACCTAAAGCAACTTATACTTTGAAAGTCTATATAAGGGAGAACCTCAAGCAACTGGGATTTTTGAATCCCTGATACTATTCTTTATATGTCCTTGTTTTAAACTAGAGCTATCCTCTCCCTAAAACCCTTTTAGGGTTTGGCGACTAAAAAAAGTTCACTTAGGGATTCATGAAGCCAGGTCCAACTTTCTTTTATCTTGATAGTCGTGTATCCTGATCTTGTTTGATTGTTGAGATGCTCACTCAAACAAGATAGATAGAAATCATAAAGTTCTCTTCGTCTCAGACTTTGTGATTCCACAGGTTTAATACTTGTGAGGTGAATAATAATCTTGAAAAAGCGGGGGTCTAACAAACACACTCAATATTTCGTTTAGGCAATCTGTATGGACAAACTCCAATATAATTCCAAGAGAATCAACTAGACAGTCAGACTCAATCAATGGAAATATATCCAAGAGTTGTATCTATGTTTCTCAATGTAATCAACAAATCAAACAGATTAAAATCCGTGAGCCTGATTATTATGAGAAAAACCTTGAACGTACCAAAGACCAATGTTCAAGTGTCAATCAATTTATATCAACAACCAAAGGTTGGATTATCTAATTGATTGAACTACGCACAACCTGTGATATTTCAATTATATAAACAAATATAATGCGGAAAAGAAATAACACAGACACCGGAAATATTGTTAACGAGGAAACCGCAAATGCAGAAAAACCCCTGGACCTAGTCCAGATTTGAACACCACACTGTATTAAGCCGCTACAGACACTAGCCTACTACAAGTTAACTTCGGACTAGAATGTAGTTGAGCCCTAACCAATCTCACACTGATCAAGGTACAGTCGTGTTCCTTACACTACTGAATCCCAGTAGGACTCTACGCACTTGATTCCCTTAGCTGATCTCACCCACAACTAAGAGTTGTTACGACCCAAAGTCGAAGACTTGATAAACAAATCTGTCTCACACATAAAAGTCTATTGAATAGATAAATCTGTCTCCCATAGAAATACCTATGAGTTTTGTTCCGTATTTTGATAAATCAAGGTGAACAGGAACCAATTGATACACCGGACTTATATTCCCGAAGAACGGCCTAGTAATATCAATCACCTCACAATAATCATAATCGTATGGAAGCGAAACAAGATATTGTGGAATCACAAACGATGAGACGGAGATGTTTGTGACTACTTTTTATCTTGCCTATCGGAGATTAAATCTCGAGCAAATCTTAGAGAAGATAGTACTAAATACGATAGAATAAAGCAAGCTCAGAACACGCAACTACAAAGAAAATAGTTAGGTCTGGCTTCACAATCCCAATGAAGTCTTTAAGTCGTTAACCTATAATGGTTTTAGGAAAAACCTAGGTTAAAGGAGAATAGACTCTAGTCGCAACTAGTATCACACAGGAGGTGTAGGGATTAGGTTTCCCAGTTGCTAGAGTTCTCCTTTATATAGTCTTCAAATCATGGTTTGCAATCAATGTTACTTTGGTAACAAAGCATTCAATATTCACTGTTAGATGAAAACCTGATTAGACTCAAGCTAATATCTTGCAACCGTTAGATCGAACTTAGCTTGTTACACACAAATAAAAAGTGACTTCATTTAGATTTGGGTAACCGCATTTAAACGTGTACACCTTGTTGCCTCAACAATAGTTAACCGAAGTTAGCCATATGAACACTTTCATATCAACCTTGTTCATCTTAGCACAACTAGTTCAAATGACTCAAATGAAACTAGTTCTAGAGTTGTTCAATTGTTTATATTCTCACAGAAGTATACAAGACACAATTGAAGCCAAATCGATTTTGATTCACTCGAATCGATTCATGAACATTATAGCCATGGTTTGCAAAAGATTGCATTCCTTATTTTATAAATGTATTAGTTAATGAAAAAACCGATTTTAGAACATAACCCACTCAAGTATGCAAACGGGTACGCATACTGAAAAGACGAGGGTACCCAAATATACCACAATCTTAAACTTTTCCACCTATAAGTCCTCTTACCAAAAGTGATTGTCTATGGACTAAGTCGAGACAATACAACGAATCGGTATTCACACTTTGTGTGATCATCTATGGATACGAGATTGAGATAATACAACAATCAAAGTGTGATTACTTGATAATAGGTTCGGACTTAACCAAACTCTATAGGATCACTATCAAGTAATACGGAGTTAACGTTTGTGTAATTTACTTTAAATTATAATAACAACAATTATAATTGCGGAAAACAAAAGTATATGACACAGCAAGATTTTGTTAACGAGGAAACCGCAAATGCAGAAAACCCCCGGGACCTAGTCCATAATTGAATACTCTCATAATTAAGCTATTATACAAAACCACACCAACTTCGTATAGTTGAGACCAAGCAATTAAACCTATAGTTCACCTAGTTTCTTCAGTATCCCCGCGCTTCCGACATTCGATAAGTGCACGTACTGGAACAATTCCTTTGGTTCGTATTCCAAACAGTAAAGGAACAACAAATCTGTTCGGTAACAACTCTATTCAATCTCAGTGATATGAGTTAGATAAAGGCTCTTCTGTTTAATCCAATAAACTCCTTTGTCGGGTTTAGATCTATCTATCCAACAACTACCAAAGTAGCAGAGTTTAGATTTTGCAATCAATAATAGGATCTACCAAGATACTAAATACTGATGCCGATCTACGCAACTAATCAATCAAGTCTATCAAGATAAACTAATTATAGTTGGATCCCATCCGATCAAGTTTTGTGCACACCAAATATTATGAAACCAATAAGAAATCTTCTTTGTCTTCAAATCTTCTTAAATCTTCAATAAACACCTGCACACCACAACTTGAATCTCTTGTGATCAATCACACACAGAACGGAGTCTGTTAACAATGGATTATCACAAGACGTATTTAGATCTAAAAACAGTTCTAAAGATCTCGTCGACACTTCGATCTAGTTTGAGTGAATCTTATATCAGAAGAGAAGATTCTCAAGAATAAACAAACTAGGTGCAATCAAAGTTCAACAACCGTTAGTCAATCAAATCAAATCGAAAACTAATAATACTGCATTTATCTAGTTTCCCACCAACGGTACTCGTAGAGCTTCTTGATCCCACAGAAGTTTTTAAACGAGCGGTCGTAAGAGATTTCGCTTAATTAGGATACTTTCCTCTCCGAATAGACGGATCCACCAATAATTACACAACAAGGTAGTTTTGTTGGCTCTTAGGATAGTTTGCTCGAAATGTAAACTTGGGTATTTATAGACCAAGGAAGTTTGGACACCAAGGAATTTCCAAAACCGAAATATTCTTAAGCTATGCAATAAATTCCCAAATCGGTTTTCATAATTCCTAGAAATGCTCTGTCCAAAAATAACCGAAATCCTACTAGAAAATCTCCAATTAGTAAATGCACATTACCAATTTTTATTTTCCAGAGATATGCGTTTTAATTGCTGGTAATTAAAATCATATAAAAATTAACAACCTTAATTAAAAGATTCTCAACTTATTTCGGTCCAGGATCTCCTTGAGTTATTAAGGAATATCTTTGAACAATAAAAGATAAGAGTTACTGAACATGTTCAAAGTATGTCGACATCTTATTTCTTTGTAAATCCTTTTTCATATTTACAATCTTGGAACCGATTATACCACACTTCCAAACAAGTTTAGAACTGGTTCATCTGATTTCCAAGAACTATGTAATTGATCATATCAATACACTAATCATGGGTTTATGGTTCTACCAAACACAAGGATCGGTTCTACCTCAATATGGTTACTGGGTCCGGTTACATCAGTTACCAGGATTGGTTACGTCAATTACCAGGACCGATTACCATGTTCTCATGGTATTACTTGTGATCGATCACACCAGTTACCAGGATCGGTAACACCAATTACCAGGACCGGTTACACCAATTACAAGGATCGATTAATCACTCTTTTGTGATCAGTCACACCAATTACTAGGATCGGTTACACCAATTACTAGGATCGGTCACACCAATTACAAATATCGATCATACCATCTTAGGTGATTACTTAGGATCGGTTACACTAATAAAAGTCATACCAATACATAAGTCAGGCACTGTGACTAGTTTTACCAAGATACATAACAAGTTATGATCGGTTCTACTAACTCACACATATTGGTAATCCAAAGATATGCAATGAATAACAATACCAATAAGCCTAGCGATTTACCTTTCAATTCATAAAACAAGTTCATGAATGTACTTCCTTTAAACGAATGTAAACATTGTTTCCTAGGAAGAAATCTTTACCAATACCCATACACATAATCACAATAGCATTCATATGATTATGTCGATGTCTTATATACGAAGTTCAAAAGATAAGTGTTATACTTCGTATTCTAATTCCTTAATACTATGTCTACTAGAGTATAATCATTCACACCTTCGCAGTTATGTTTTCAATATAGCACGACTTGAAAGATACGTTAGGAATGAAACAGTTCAAGTCACAATATTACTAACCTCAAGAGGAAGGATGATGTCGTCGATGTAGCTTGTTACTTCTTCACATTCTTCAAGTCTTCGAGTAATACTTGTATGTCTCATAATCCTAATCTTTCTAGCCTAACCTATACGAAGTTGTCTCTAGTATATAATCAAGCGACTCTTTAATTGAGTTTTGATTCACTAAAATATGACAACCAAACTTGACATTCCAACGCTTGGTGGGTTCAACCGAGCTATGCTCTAACAATCTCCTCCTTTGTCAATTTTAGTGACAAAACTCTTACAATCATATGGATAAACAAATTACAAAAATTCATTATACATACGCTTGATTCCAAGTTTCAACAGCACAAAAACCTGTATATATTCAATCCATAAATGCCGCTGTTGACATTTGAATAACAAAGCTAATACTCCCCCTAAAGGTAAGATAGGTATATTTTCAATCCGCACATCTTTGTTATTTCTCTTTGTAGTCCAAATAACTACAAACATCATATGATATGTTTCTCCCCCTTAGTCAATGCTTTACTCTTTCGTTAGATATAACGTTTAAGCACAATTGTCCTTTCCTTAGTGATTACAAATCACTTGTTTACTCCATATATTTCTCCCCCTTTTTGTCACAAAATGACAAAGGTCCGAGCAAATACACAAACCGAAAGGATCTTACAATCTAAAAGAATTGTACAACCTATAAGAGTTAAGCATGAAGGTTTCACATACCACTTTAGACAACCAATATCAAAACCGAAACTACAAGTAATTTGATTTTAATATGTTATCAAGAAAACAATTTCCCGAAGCAATTTTCCCTAATAGTTTAACAAATTGACTAAGAAACTTAGTTCCCTTGCTAAACCGATGGCACAAATACAATCGCTTATTTCGATAAGACCAAAATAAAGATCAGAATTAACTTTATTTTTCTCGCCAGGCTCTAATTATTCAGACAATAACTTAGACCTTTCAGTTTAGACAAGACAAATACTAGGTTAGTTAACTAATATTTCTTGTCAAGGCATTCGATTAGACTTGAATAACCGAATCCTTTACTTTTGATAAGTCTAACTAAGATCAGAATTAACTTAGTTTCTCTTATCCGGAATCGAATTGGACTAAACAAATGATCCTTTATTTTGTTAAGCCATAAACAGTAGACTTGCACAATTATTTCTCTTAACCGGAAGCAATTGAAACAAGCATAGACATTAAAGCACCGCAATTGCACCGAAATTTTGTTAAGTCTAAAACCATTGATACCAAACAATAAAGAAAGATATCAAACCAGTTTTTCTTAACCGGAAACAATTGAATATAACACACATACATCCATACACACATAATGGAATAAACATCAATTGTACCGAATTTTGTTAAGCAAAAGCAAAATATATGCAATAAACTCAAGCTTTTCTTAAACATGAAAACGATTAACTAACAAATTCGTTACCTCAAATTCCGCATCCTCTTCTCCCCATAAAGATATATCATTAAGCGCAAGTTCAAGTTAGAACTCTCCCCCATTGTGTTGTCATCCTCTCACAAGAACAAAAGAACAACAACAAGAGCAACCTTTGCCAGAGAAAGGTTGAATCGGTTTTAACTAATGCATGCGAAAGCAAAAGTTGAAAACCCGAATTATAAGGTACTAGTTTACCTTAACAATGCCAATAGATTTCCTTAGATTTTCAAAGGTTGCCCTATCTAATGGCTTAGTGAGAATATCAGCTAGTTGACGTTCAGAGGGAACATATTCTAGTTTGATAATTTCATTCTCATACAATTCCCTGATAAAATGATATCTAATATCTATGTGTTTAGTACGAGAATGTTCTACGGGATTTTCTGTTAGACGAATGGCACTTGAGTTATCACAAAGAATACTCATAGTTGGAATATTTATGCCATAGTCAATGGGCATTTGTTTCATCCATAGAAGTTGGGTACAACATGTACCGGCAGCAATATATTCAGCTTCACAGGTCGATAAAGACTGTGAGTTTTGTTTCTTACTATGCCAAGCCACAAGGTTCTGACCAACATGGAAACAACCACCAGAAGTGCTTTTTCTATCTTCTACACATCTTGCCCAGTCAGCATCTGAATAGGCAACAAGACTATTGTTCGTATCCATAGAATATGATAAACCATATTCCAGTGTACCATTAACGTATCTTATGATTCGTTTTACAGCTTTTAGATATGATTCTTTAGGATCTGCTTGAAACCTGACACAACATCCTACACTGAAAGCAATGTCTGGCCTTGTCGCAGTTAAGTATACACAAGCTTCCTATCATGGATCGGTATAATTTTTGATCAACCGATTTTTCTCCTGAACCGGACTGAAGTTTTCCAGTAGTTGGCATTGGGGTTTCCATAGGTGTTGCACCTCTTAGCTCAAACTTTTCAACCAAATTCCTTGCATATTTTTCTTGGGAAAGAAAAATATTGTCCTTTTGTTGCAAACCAAGAAAATATGATAATTCTCCAACATTACTCATTTTGAATTCTCCACTCATAAGGTTTAGGAATTCATCTATTAGAGATTTTGAGGTGGATCGGTAGATGATATCATCTACATAAATTTGAGCTACAAGAAAATTCTTTCCATTCCACTTGGTGAAAAGAGTCTTATCAGCACCACCTCTAGAGAATCCTTTTTGAAGTAAAAAGGAAGTCAACTTATCATACCAAGCTCTCGGGGCTTGTTTTAGGCCATATAATGCCTTTTTGATTTTGAGGACATGATCTGGAAATAATGGATCTTCAAATCCTTTTGGTTGAGCAACAAAAACTTCTTCTTTTAAATCCCCATTGAGAAATATAGATTTAATATCTATTTGAAAAAGCTTTATTTTAAGATTACAGGCATAAGCAAGTAAAAGTCTAATTGATTCTAAACGAGCAACATGAGCAAAAGTTTCATCAAAGTCAATACCTTCAATTTGAGAATATCCTTGTGCAACGAGTCTGGCTTTGTTTCGGACAACTATTCCAAATTCGTCTGATTTGTTCTTAAAAATCCACTTTGTTCCAACAACATTTATTTCTTGTGGTTTAGGAACTAGTTCCCATACTCCTTGCCTTTCGAATTGGTTAAGTTCCTCATGCATTGAGCTTACCCAAGCAGGATCACTGGGAGCTTCTTCAACATTTTTTGGCTCTATTGAAGAAAGAAAGCAAGTGTAGTGACAGACATTCTGGAGTTCCCTTCGAGTCATAACTCTAGCATTGGCATCTCCTATGATATCTTCAGTGGAATGTCTTTGATGCACCCATCTAGCAGGTTTGTGGAAAATATTTTCAGTATCATTGGATTGTGTTCAACAATACTATCATTGTCATCTTTATCATCAACGTCACTAACCAGAGGAACAATTGTTGGTTCTTCTTCAATCTGTTTTTCTTTACTAACAGTTTCTGAAGGAGGAAGTTCTGCAGCAATATGATTGTCACTAATGTCATCAATAAAAATATTAATAGATTCCATCATTACTTTGGTTCTGAGATTATATACTCTGAATGCACGACTATCAGAAGCATACCCAAGAAAAATTCCTTCATCACTTTTGGAAACAAATTTTCCTCTGTGTTCTTTGTCCTTTAGTATATAGCATTTGCTTCCGAAAACCCTTAAATAACTCAGATTGGGTTTTCTTCCATACCATAATTCATACGGAGTATTTAGAGTGTTTGACCTTAGATAAACTCTATTAATAAGATAGCAAGCTGTGAACACAGCTTCTCCCCAAAAAGTTAATGGAAAGTTTTTATTGTGAAGCATTACTCTTGCCATTTCTTGAATATTTCTATTATTTCTTTCAGCCACACCATTTTCCTGAGGTGTAATGGGAGTAGAAAATTGATGAGAAATTCCAAGTTGATTGTAGTATTCATATACTTTCGTATCTTTGAATTCTGTACCACGATCGCTCCTTATTCTTTTTAGTTTGCGACCTTGTTCATTTTGGATTATATTTACAATAATCTTAAATTCCTCAAGCGTGTCATTTTTGTGTTTTAGGAAAGCAACCCATGTGAACCGTGTGTAATCATCTACCATTACTAAAGCATATTTCTTTCCTCCAACAATTGCTTGTTGAATAGAACAAAAAAGATCCATATGAATGAGGTCGAGAGGAGCACGAGTGGCTATGTCTCGAGAAAGTTTATGTGGAATTTTTCATTGCTTACCTTTTTGACAAGCACCACATACACCTTCTACTTTAGTATTTATTTTGGGAACGCCTCTGACAAGTTCACGATTAATGAGCTTTCCCAGCATTCGGTGGTTGATATGACCAAATCGTTCATGCCACAAATGGGTTGACTCTACCTTGGTCAAGTTACAGTAAAAATTAGATTGTATATCAAGAAGATAACAGTTATTCATACTTCTTCGTCCACGAAAAATTATTTTTCCGGACTTATCTTCAATATCACATCCTCCCACATTGGAAATCACTTTATTACCCTTATCACAAATTTGACTGACTGAAAGAAGATTGGCTTTCATTCCTTTGACATATACTACATCATGAATTTCAGGAATACCTGGAAGTTTAATTGTTCACTTTTTGCTAATTAGACAGCTGCTTCCATCCCCAAACGTTACAGATCCTCCCTTGTAGTCTTCAGTCTCTGTGAACCAAGAAAGATCACCTGTCATATGTCTGCTACAACCACTATCTAGAAACCATTGGAATGGAGAAGTAGTTTTGAGTGCGAATGCTCCTAGGCATTGTTCAGCAGTTTTTCCAGATTGTTTTGATTCTGAATTAGTATGCCTTGTTAAGTTCTTATATAATCTCTTAACACATCTAATCAGATTTTTTGCACAACAAATCTTCTGAGTTAAACCATACCAACCCTTTTGAAGGAGGTCTTTAGATAGCTTCTTCTTACTCGATTTCAAATGTCGAGATAGTAGAATTGAAGATTTGTTAGACTTCCTTACATGAAGGTCTTCTGTATTCTTGACCAGTCCTCTATCAATCATGATATTACTGATATCTTCAGTATGTGACCAGTTTTCTTCAATTTTTTCTTCTAACATCTTGACAAGCATCGAATAATGTTTTTCAGAATCTTCTGGAAGAGAGTTTAGTATCTTTGAAACGTTAACTGAATCATTCATACGATTCATTTCTTATAGGTTGGATCGTACCAAACACAGATTGTTGGATCTTTTCATGTTTGCCCGCTCTGATACCAATTGAAAAGACGAGGGTACCCAAATATACCACAATCTTAAACTTTTCCACCTATAAGTCCTTTTACCGAAAGTGATTGTCTATGGACTAAGTCGAGCCAATACAACGAATCGGTATTCACACTTTGTGTGATCGTCTATGGATACGAGATCGAGATAATACAACAATCAAAGTGTGATTACTTGATAATAGGTTCGGACTTAACCAAACTCTATAGGATCACTATCAAGTAATACGGAGTTAACGTTTGTGTAATTTACTTTAAATTATAATAACAACAATTATAATTGCGGAAAACAAAAGTATATGACACAGCAAGATTTTGTTAATGAGGAAACCGCAAATGCAGAAAACCCCCGGGACCTAGTCCATAATTGAATACTCTCATAATTAAGCCGCTATACAAAACCACACCAACTTCGTATAGTTGAGACCAAGCAACTAAACCTATAATTCACCTAGTTTCTTCAGTATCCCCGCGCTTATGACATTCGATAAGTGCACGTACTGGAATAATTCCTTTGGTTCATATTCCAAACAGTAAAGGAACAACAAATCTGTTCGGTAACAACTCTATTCAATCTCAGTGATATGAGTTAGACAAAGGCTCTTTTGTTTAATCCAATAAACTCCTTTGTCGGGTTTAGATCTATCTATCCAACAACTACCAAAGTAGCAGAGTTTAGATTTTGCAATCAATAATAGGATCTACCAAGATACTAAATACTGATGCTGATCTACGCAACTAATCAATCAAGTCTATTAAGATAAACTGATTATAGTTGGATCCCAGCCGATCAAGTTTTGTGCACACCAAAGATTATGAAACCAATAAGAAATCTTCTTTGTCTTCAAATCTTATTAAATCTTCAATAAACACCTGCACACCACAACTTAAATCTCTTGTGATCAATCACACACAGAACGGAGTCTGTTAACAATGGATTATAACAAGACGTCTTTAGATCTACAAACAGTTCTAAAGTTCCCGTCGACACTTCAATCTAGTTTGAGTGAATCTTATATCAGAAGAGAAGATTCTCAAGAATAAACAAACTAGGTGCAATCAAAGTTCAACGACCGTTAGTCAATCAAATCAAATCGAAAACTAATAATACTGCAATTATCTAGTTTCCCACCAACGGTACTCGTAGAGCTTCTTGATCCCACAGAAGTATTTAAACGAGCGGTCGTAGGAGATTTCTTCTAATTAGGATACTTTCCTCTCCGAATAGACGGCTCCACCAGTAACAACACAACAAGGTAGTTTTGCTGGCTCTGAGGATAGTTTGCTCGAAATGCAAACTTGGGTATTTATAGACCAAGGAAGTTTGGACACCAAGGAATTTCCAAAACCGAAATATTCTTAAGATATACAATAAATTCCCAAATCGGTTTTCATAATTCCTAGAAATGCTCTGTCCAAAAATAACCGAAATCCTACTTGAAAATCTCCAATTAGTAAATGCACATTACCAATTTTTATTTTCCGAGACTTAGCTATAAGTAGACTAGAAATCAAGACTTATAGTTTTGACAACTAAACTTGATAAACAAGCTTGAGATAGCAACGCTTGCGAGTTCGACCGAGCAGTGCTTTAAAAAATCTAGGCTGCTCTTCGGGAAGCATAAGTCCGGATTTTGAGGTTAGTTAGACTTTATTTATTGCTATCGATTTCCAGTCTCACCTTGATCTACGATCAAAAAGGAAATCACACATATAGGCTTATCCGTGGGAGGCAGATTGGTTTAAAGTCTTCAATTGAGTTAAAGCAACTCTTAGGCTATAAAGGACGTCAGCTAAAGGAATCAATTGTGTGGAGTCCTGCTGGGATTACAGAGGCGTAAGGAACGCGAATGTAACTGAATTGTTGTGAGGGTTTAATTCGGTCTCAACTAGTTTCCAGTCCGAAGTCAATTGGTAGTAGGCTAGTCTGTAGCGGCTTAATACAGTTTGGTGTTCAAATCTGGATAGGTCCCATATTTTTCTGCATTTGCGGTTTTCTCGTTAATAAAACTTCTGGTGTCTGTGTTATTTCTTTTACGCATTATATTGTTTGTCTTTATAAAAGTAGATATATCCATCTTTGTTTTTTGGATACGACTTGATTGATTCTTGGATATTGATCTTTGGAATCGTCCAAGAACTCTCACTAGTAAATTAGGTTCACGGACTTGTCTCTGTAAACTTTATGATTGTGAGAAAAAGAGATATAACTCTAAATACTATTCTTTGATTGAGATTCATTAAGTTGAACTCTTGGAATTGAATTTAAGTTTTTCCATACAGGTTTCCAAAGAAAAAGTCGGTGGTGTATTTTGGTACCCCCTCTTTTTCACACTAGTATATACACACCTACCCATATTGTATAAACATAACATGGAAACTCAGATGGATTTAAACCATCAATCTCCGGAAACCTTGTGACATGCTTGGGTGCTCTACCATTTTGAGCTTGTGAGTCCCTAATTAGAGGCATAAAACCAAATAAAATATGATGTCAAAAGTACATCAGGGTATAATATAGTTTTGTATCATTAATAATCAACATGTGTACAACTATGTACGCATCAACAATTAACAATTGTACAACTACGTACACATGAACAATCAATAAGTATACAACTGTGTACACATTAACAATTTACATGTGTATAATTATGTAACATTAAGAATCAGCATGTGTGCAACTATGTGCACAATAGTAAAAAAAACATATATGTTTTATAGATGACCTTTAGAAGGGAGGTTAAATTACCCAACTCGGACCAGTAAAGCTTTCATTAGGATCCTTATGCAATACATGACAGATGCGTTAACTAAGCCCTTTGATACTTTTTTTTGCTCAATCAAAATTGTATTTTATTAGCTATTATCAGCACAAAATGAGTACAAATTAGCCAAAGGATTTTATACAAAGATGGAAAACAAAATCAATAAAATCTATAGTAAGGTTGTGAGGTTGATTCTAAGATGAAATTATCACTCTCTGTATAGATTTTGACAATACCTGCACCCATATTACTCCCCTGTTTTGCTACTTTATCAGCTGCAAAGTTTATCTCCCTGTAACCATGTTCAAAATCATAGTCCACTAAAGTAGCACAAACTTTGTTCCATCTTGAGATAATGAACCAAGGCAGTTTGTTACTTTTAAACGCTAAGATAGCAGCTTTTGAATATGATCTGAAGCAAACCTCCAAATGATTATTCTGTACAGCCCACTCCCATGCACAAACTATTGACATTATTTCAGCAAAGAA
Organism: Papaver atlanticum; assembly: GCA_023531105.1. Classification (NCBI taxonomy): domain Eukaryota; kingdom Viridiplantae; phylum Streptophyta; class Magnoliopsida; order Ranunculales; family Papaveraceae; genus Papaver; species Papaver atlanticum. The sequence goes on from JAJJMB010008870.1 coordinate 826,348, forward strand.
GTTTGTTGCAACACCAACTCCACCTGCCACAACAATTAGGAATCTCCCTTCACAATTTCTTGCAACAAAACCATATCCTGTCACTCCTGGATTCCCTTTAGAAGCTCACAACAGATCAAAATTCTTGGAGCATTTGGTAAAGTGAAGAAGATTTCTATTATTATGACATTATAAGCTTTCCTGTACTTGATGCCAAAGAAACTTAGAATCTGAAGGTCATAGTCTTCATTCTTCATTGATCCCTTCAACCTTATTTCACATTCCCCAGTTAAGAAAATAATCTTTCTTTTTATTAATTCAAAGCTTTCCACCTCTTCATCAAAAACAATGTTCTTTCTCAAGAACCATATTTCCCTTAAAATTAGAAATGCTGCCACTAGCCACAATTCTTTTATCACAGAACTTTTGTGATTTGCCATCCCCAGAATGTCTTGAAAAGAACTTGGATTTTTGAATTTGAAAACTGTACCTATCCAGAGCCAAATTCTATTACTGAAATCACATCTCCACAAAATGTGATCCAGAGTTTCTTCAATTTTTCTACACATATAGCATCTAGAAGCCAAATGCCTTCCCCTTTTCTTCAATTTATCATCAGTTGCACACAGTCCTCTAGCCATTTTCCAAACATTGCTTGCTACTGTAGGATGAACACATGCATTCCATATTGTCTTAAATTCATTCTTGACTGAATAGATGTCCCTGATGCACTAAACTGCAGATGCTACAGTGAATTTACCTGTAGTTGTACCACTCCAAATCATTCTGTCTTTTAACCCATCTACTACTGGTAATTCAAGTGGATCAAAGAATTCAAGCATCTCAGTGGGAATATTCCATTCACCATTAATAAGAAGAGAACTGACTTTCAAGTTTTTATGTGACTGAATATATTCATTCCCAGGGAAAAGAATATTCAGAGCTTTGTCCTTCACCCAGTTATCTTCCCATACAGATATATCATTTCCATCACTGATAACTTCTAATCTTCTAATGCCAAGTCCTCATTCCTCAAGAGGAGAGCAAACTTTTTCCCATTTTAGAGTAACAACTTTCCTTACAGATGCATCTCCTGACCAGAGGAAATTTCTGATGATTCTTTCACATTCTCTAAGCACACTCTTAGGCCACTTGTAGATTGACATATTGTATACAGGGATACTGCATAACACAGCTTTAACCAGAATTAGCCTTTCTTGAAATGCCAACATCTTCCCTTTCCAACCAGCAAGATTGTTTTGTAGAAGTTCAACCACATTCCAGACATGACATGACTTTACTCTTCCAGGAAAAAGCATTACACCCAAATACTTGTCAGGAAAGTTTGCTAATTGCATCTGAACTTCCTCAGCAATTGCTTCCTTTCTAACTTGAGAAGTCCCTCCAACAAAACACTTACTTTTAGTTACACTTATCACCTGTCCTGAGGATTGTTGATATTCGATAAGAGTCTTCATTAATCTTCTAGGATTTCTCTTATCACCATTGCAAAACAAAAACAAGTCATCTGCAAAAAAATAAATAAAATGGGTTGGACAAATACCATTTTTATTTACCATTGGTATCAATTTCTGTTCTTCCACCATCTTAGATAAAGCCCTGCTTAAAACATCCTCAGCTATAATGAAAAGAATGGGTGACAATGGGTCACCTTGTCTCAACCCTCTGCTAACTGAGAAATAGCCTTCTGGTCCACCATTCACCATGACTGATATTCTTGCAGAAGAAAATATTAACTTTAACCAACTTATACATTTTTTTAGAAAAGCCTAAGCCCTTTGATGCTAATGTGGTTAGGAGACTGCACACCTGTTTTACCATTATTTTTAAAGTACTGGTTCTTCATTTTATTTGGATCAAGTTTAACAAAGAAACTAAAAAAATGTGGTAATGCTTTTCCAGTACCACATTAAGCTTCTCTTCAACAATTATTGTGATGGGATCAGGGGTGCTGGAGAAGGTGTACAGGGTATAATATAGTTCTTTACCATTAATAATCAACATGTGTACAACTATATACACATTAAAATCAACATGTGTACAACGATGTATACATGAATAATCAGAATGTGTACAACTACGTACAGATTAACAACCAACAGGTGTACAATTATGTACACGTTAACAATCAACATGTACATAGTTTTATACTGATGAAATTCACAGGGTTAAGGAAATGAGAGTAGCCAAAGATGACTGACTACTTCAAATATACAAAATAGAATCAAAGAGGGTGAAGATCCTTATACATAGAGATACAAAAGTGTTATAGATTCGTGTCTATGAACAAACACTACTAATCTATTGTTGTTTCTTAGAGAAAACAAAGTCACAAAAGGATGTAATTACCTCCTTGTAATAAAAAAACAACACATCCATTTGATTCAGGATCAATATAATAATAATAAGCAGCTAAAATCTGGAACTGAGATGAGATGGATGAGTAATAGTTGCGACATTAAAACTAAAAGTTGAGAAACCAAATCAGTTCCTGGGATCATCTAATTAGCCATTAGTATAGAGAGTATCATGGCCAATTAATTCTAAAGGTAATTGGATGAAATTATCTAAGAAGATCAACATACAGTTTACCTCTTTCCAAAATATCTTGACCACAAAGATTTCTTATTCAGACCTCTTACATGTTTCCTCAGGATTTTTAGCTCAGCCCTTAAAATCGCAAGACTATAACCTACATGCCAAACATAATCCAGTTATATCGTTTCTCGTTGATAATAGTGTATAAAGTGCAACTTATGTGTAACTAAAATAAATAAACATGGCACAAGAAGGTATTATTCTCGTCTCATGCCAAGTAGTTTGACAACTAATAGAACTGCAATGCAATTGAAAAATAGAACTCAAGAGGGTAGCAAATTCCGAGTTGAACAACAGTCATTTCATTTTTTAGAATTTGAAATTATCTGAGTGGAAAGAATTTTGAGGATTTATATTCTAATATTGATGGTTTAGGAGTATGGACATACTATTATCTTACACAGGAATTGAAATGCAAGTGCACTCAGACAGAATACAAGCTGCGTACGCTTGTATTTCCTAATAAATACTATTTATCGCTGTAAGAATTTAGACTGCCGCAGGGTCAGCTACCCCACATGAACTGAAGTACACTTGTATTTCCTAATAACTATTTGTTAACTGTAAGAATTTAGACTCCTGCACTTTCATCTATCTCACGGGAATTGAATAATGTCTAAGGGTCACAAAGCTTCAAGCCTTGTACATACTAATTCTCGGTATGACTACCTCCAACCAACAACTTCTAAGCTATCTTGGGTACAAACAGTAACACTGCAGCTAAATCAAAAATTGAAAGCATACAAAATAATTATCCCAGACTAAATACATATGTGTATGTATGATTAACAGTTTCATCATATTTCCTACTTAAAATGTTTCCCCACCAAAATAGCGTGGTTAGTCATTTTGATCAATTGACACTAAACTGAGCAAACTACAATTTACCTTTTAGAATGGTGATGGTTACCGGACTGCTACTTAACTTGCTCCTATTAATTATGGCTTAGGATTTATTTTATTTCTTTATCATATAATTATCAGGCTTTCACAGACTAATTAAAACAACTGTTTGGCATGCGCTATTTCATATCTCGCAAGGACCCCTACATTGACCCTACTTAAAGTAAAAGACAAATGTTTGGAAAGCTTCAACGAAATAAACAACGGATAATGTCTTATGTAAACATAAAATTGTAAAACATAGATTTTCTTTTTGAGCAACATTTCAGTTATCCATCTTCCTGAAGCTTACGGATATAATCTTGTTCAAATCTATCCAGGGCAGGCAATTCATGATATAATTCCTTGCGTAAATTTCTCAAATCCCTGCATCTTCGGACAATGGATTACTAAACCAAAATAAAAAAAATACACAAATACAAAGAGTCGATGGAAGAGAATATCTAGACGAGATGATTACAGTTCTAAACTTTCATCACGAATCGGATAAGAAATTCCAAGTACAGTCGAAGTAATTAGGTTTTTGAAATCGTAATTTTTTTTCCTAAAATCGATTCGAAATCAATAGATTAACAATTGCGATCAAATTAAACACAATAAGAGTAGATTAAACTTATCTTTCAAATGGTTTTCAATGACGAGATCTCCAAATTAATTTTCCGATTATCTATTTCCTTCCGTTTCAAATTAATCTTCAAGAAAATGTATTGATGATGACAATTTAGGGTTTTTAAGATGAATCGATTGGATTAACGTATTCGTTCGATTATCAGATTCATGTTTAGGGTTGAATTTTCATCGAGACGAGATTAAATTTTAGGATTTATTCACTGAGAGAAGAGAAAGCAACGAACAATCATTTAAAAAAAAAACGAGATTGAAATGGTTGATGGTACGTTTATCATGAAAAAAATTGTTTTAAACTGAATCGTTCAGAAAATGACTAACTCGTTCCAAGTCGGGTAAATTTGGACCTTCTAGTACCGAGCTTTAGAAGGGAGGACTAAAGCGTCCAAAGCCCAATAATTTTGGGCTAAACGTTAATTTCTACATTTTACATACTCCCTCCGTTTTTGGAAACAAAAACACTGTCACTTTTTTATTTTAGCCTAAAAGAGATATCAGAGATACCAGTTTAGAGTTCAGGGTTCAGGGTAAATTCCGAGAACCTAAAATAAATAACCCAACTTCAATCGAAGAAGCACCGATGACAAGCCTTCTTTTCCCCTTTCTTCTCGGTCTTGATGACTGTCTAAGAAGCAGTAAGTTTCTTCAATGATTCAACATAGACCTCAGTTACAAAAAAATAAAAAGAAACTGACGAAGCTTATTTAAACCATGAAACATGTACCCATCATAATTTTGCCAGTTGCACAAAAAGAATTTGGGGATTTTTATACTACTATCCTCCTTCTTCTTCTTTTTTGATAGTAAAGATGAAATATATTACCCAGAAAAAACAAAGCACAAACATACAGAAAAAAACAAAGAAAACAGAAAAGAAGGTATGATGTTGTCAATTTATCATCTCATGACATACCATGTTATGATCATCAGACAACAAACCTGCATTTTTGCCAATGACATTGATCATACAACTATTATGATCTTCTTGAAAATTACTCCTTTTATCTAATCTAATGAACTTATCTAAGAAGGCAGACATATCTTCTTTCCAAACATTAAAAATTGAAGATTTCCTAGCCTCCACTGCCAATTTGTCCACTACTGAATTGCCATTTCTGTGGATAAACTTGAAACCCAAAAAGTTACTACAATCTTCCAATATCTTTGTCACCTCTTTCACGATCCTCTGATTTCTCCAGTCCATCATATACTCCTTTCCTTGAATGAAGTTAACCATTCTTTCACAGTCACCCTCTAACCAGAAACTTGATATACCTTCGTCTCTGGCCCATTTTGCACCTTGTAGAAGAGCTAGAGCTTCGGCTTTTTCTGGACATGAAGCTTTGAATATGCTAGATTTAGCTTCTCTTCCCTCACCTGCATCATTCCGCATAATTAGTCCGTATCCAACATTATCAACAGCAGACACCCAAGATGCATCATAATTAATCTTATTGCATTGAGATTCAGGTAAAATCCAAGAGACATTTTTATGCGCCACCAAGTTAGTACAACTTGTTTGCTGGTTCATATTCCTTCTAGGCTTGCTCCAATAATTCATGTCTTTGGATTGTAATTGAAAGTTGTAGAGAAGAAGTAGCTTTTTCCTCAAAGATCCTGTTGCACCTCTCCTTCCATATGAACCAGCATTTAGTTGCACAAGTTTCAGTTAGAGTGTCTCCTTCAACCTGCCATTGATTATAATGTTCTTTGAAAGACAAAGGTCCTGAACTACTATTAATTCCCCTAGAGAAAGGTGGGAGGTTCCATACTGACTTAGAATAAGCACATTCAAAAAAAAGATGCTCTAAGGTTTCAAAATGTTCATGACAGAAAATGCATTTTTCATCTACATCAGACATATAGCAAGAAAGAATTTGATTGATTGGTAAAGCATCATTAAGACATTAATTTTATTCTCTGTGGCATTTCAGCTTTCCAGAACTTTTTCCAAAATAACTCCATAGTTAGGTTGATATCATGCATTCCACAAAGTCTATCATAAATGGATTTAACTGTGAAGATGTCATTTCTAGTTGGTTTCCATCTAGGTTTATCCTATTCTAAGTTTTCATCCTTATCTAAGAACAATTTGATATTTAAAATAGACTGTGCAATTATATGAGGAAAAGATTCATTGATTAGTTTCTGGTTCCACCTATTCGTATCAGGATTAATCAGATCTGACATAAGTGTTAACGATTTATTCTTTTCAGAACAAAGTTGATCAAGAATAGTTTCAAGAACAGGGATCCATTGGTCAGTCCAAATATTAATGCAGTTTTATCATCCTTATCTACTATCCTCCTTTGCCTCGGTAGTATACCTGTACTCATTAAGGCAGTTTTAACATATATTTATTTTGATCAGTAAGGGCAGTTTTAACATTAATATATACAACCACATCCCGTTGAGCAATAACCGAATTCATCTATTTAATCAGTCAGCAAAAGTATCCCCCACCAAAACAATAAGGATACTGTTGCTTTCCCAAGTTCACAAACAGTGAATTATCATGACCGTACATTGCTCTTCAATAACCGAAGGAGAGAAACACCGCCCTTGGACAGGATTCTTTCCTCTGTGAACTTCTTACCACCTCTACCTCCCTGTGAACAAAAAAGTTACAACAGATGGCGTTCAATGAGTGTACCTAATACTAAGCCTATATATAGTGCAGAACAATCAATGATGAAGTAGGCGGCTACCTGTCAATAGAGGGACTTAGATCGACAATGAGGCACTTGTTTATCATTTACTAATTTCATTTGACAACACAAACAGAAAGAATGAACATTAAAAATAAGAGATTAGAGGGATAAACCTTTGGTTCTTCATTTTCCACCTCCAAGTCCAATGTATTTAGCTCTTTCAGCAATAAAGAAGATGCAGGAAGCAATCTCCTGGATAGCAGAACAAAAATGTACAAGTATCTTAAAGAAAATCAAATATTGTAGGCACTGTTTGCAATTTATAGCGTAATCACGATGCTAATCACATAAAATCATCACCATTTACTAACCTTCTAGGTTTTTGCACATTGACAGATTTGAGAGGAGAGCAACACTCTTGTTCACTTTCCGTGATATTGTGTGCAAGCGTCTCTGATACTGCCTGCAAAAAGTGTGAACGAACAAGCTTGGTAAGAAATAAGAGTCAAATGTAACAGCATGAAAACAGAATACGCCTGTAAATTGAAAAGTACTAAATACAATTTCGCCAATTATTTATTACAAGAATACATGGTTTACATCCCCTAAAAGACATAACTGCTACGCCCTTAATTGAGGTGGTTTGATTGCTATGTAACTCTATAAAGCGCTTCAGAAAACAGCATTTGGATTTAAAATGAATTGTTATCTAATTCTTGAATAGTCCTGAAATTCTAGCTCAACGCTTACCTCTTCATTAAGTGCCGTAACAGACAAAACTTTCGAATGTGGTGAGCTGAGCAAAACTGAAAGGCCTAAACCTGCTCCTGTAGGGAAACCATAAAAATCACACATATGTACTAAAGTTCACAGATAGACTATCATTCTCATACTTCAGCAGTTCACACAGATAAACTATCATTTTCGTACTTCAGCACCCCATAATAAGCAAATTCAAAAGTTAAACCTGCTATATCTTGATTTGGGGATTTATCTTTGATATCTACATGTTTCAGATTTTCTATATCATTTCCAGCATTTTCTTTCCCAATAAAGGCTTTAAACTCCTGATTCATGGACTGAGTCGGAGCACTATTGACCTGTAATTTCATACAAAACAATATAGAATTAACAGACAAATGAAATGATCAATATAGACACCATAGCGTAACCCAAATTCCTAAGGTGGCTGATTACCTGATGGTCCTCCAGTTTGAGGTCTTTAACTGGCGAGCGCTCATCAGAAACTTCTACCTGAGATAACAAATTATAACCTCAGTTTGTTTGCCTTTGAGATCATTGCACGATTTAAGTATGATATGTAGATATTAATGACTTAAGCAAACCTCCAGATTTTGTACTTTAAATATGGTACATTTCTCTTGATCAATCTCAGCAGCCCCAGAGCCTAAAGGAGAATCTTCAACATCCTAAACATAGACCAAACACTAAAGTTCAATCACATGCTGCGGAAATGTATTTGAGCAAGTTAATATTGGCATGTAAATTGCACGGCATAGAGGATTAAGTTTCTATTTCCAGACCTTCTGGGAGGGAATTGAAATACTTGCCAATTGGGTGCACATAGCCATATTAACTTAGACACCATAGTGCTAACCCAAATTCCTAAGGAGGCTGATACAGACAAGATTACCTGGTGATGGTCCTCCAGTTTGAGGTCATTAACTGGCGAGCACTCAACAGAAACTTCTACCTGAGATAACAAATTATAACCTCAATTTGTTTGGCTTTGAGATCATTGCACGGTTTAAGTATAATATGTAGAAGGCTGATATCAGACATGATTACCTGATGGTCCTCCAGTTTGAGGTCTTTCACTGGCGAGCACTCATCAGAAACTTCTACCTGAGATAACAAATTATAACCTCAATTTGTTTGGATTTGAGATCATTGCACGATTTAAGTGCAATATGTAGAAGGCTGATACCAGACATGATTACCTGATGGTCCTCCAGTTTGAGGTCTTTAACTGGCGAGCGCTCATCAGAAACTTCTACCTGAGATAACAAATTATAACCTCAATTTGTTTGGCTTTGAGATCATTGCACGATTTAAATATAATACATAGAAGTGTATTAACGACTTAAGCAAAACCTCCAGATTTTGTACTTTAAATATGGTACTTTTCTCGTCATCAATCTCAGCAGCTACAGAGCCTAAAGGAGAATCTTCAACAACCTAAACATAGACCAAACACTGAAAGTTCAATTACATGCTGCAGAAATGTATTTGAGCAAGTTGATGTTGATATGTAAACTGCATGACATAGAGGATTAAGTTTCTATTTCCCGACCATCTGGGAGGTAATTGAAATACTTGCCAGTTGGGTATACATAGATATACTCATATACATAATAATATAATAAAGACTTAACAGACAAATTCCTAAGGAAGCTGATATCAGACATGATTACCTGATGGTCCTCCACTTTGAGGTCTTTAACTGGCGAGCACTCATCAGAAACTTCTACCTGAGACAACAAATTTCAACCTCAGTTTGTTTGGCCGAGATCATTACACAATTTAAGTATGATGTGTAGATGGATATTAACGACTTAAGCAAAATCTCCAGATTTTGTACTTTAAATATGGTACATTTCTCTTGATAAATTTCAGCAGCCCCAGAGCCTAAAGCAGAATCTTCAACAACCTAAACATAGGCCAAACATTGAAAGTTGAATTACATGCTGCAGAAATGTATTTGAGCAAGTTAATGTTGAAATACTTGCCAGTTGGGTGCCGTGAGAATCATTCAATTTCAGAAGTCCCAATTCTTTTTCGAGTTCTAGACACCGAGCTCTTTCCATATTAAGGTTTTCTTTTAAAGATTGGTTCTCATCTTCAGAGTGCTAGTTTATGCCAAAAGAATGTAGAAAAGAAATAGGAAAAAATTAGAAAGAAAAATAGAAAAACAAAAATAATGATGCATGAAAGAACATACGATTATGAAAATGCAATAGTTGTCTATTAATGGTCAACACCTCAAGTTTTTGCTTATATTGCTTTAGAACGTTCCACAGAGCCTTTGAGAAATTCAGCAAAATTTGTTCCCTTCTTTTAGTCCCTGCTAACTCAGTGCAGCATGCTTTCTCAGAATGTGAAATCTTATGCAATTCTTTTTTGACATTCAGAGGCTCATGTTGCTGAAGCTGCTTCAAAATCCTTTCTGCATCAATCAGTATGAATGTCTCATGTCCATGGTGAAAGAGATATGAAAAGGAAAGACACGGAATTATTTCAAAATAACAAAAGATACAAACTGTTTTAACAACCTTTTTTCAAGACTGGATGCTCACTGTTGTCAATCTTAGCCTCGTCTATCTGAAAACATAAAAATCCACATTAGGCTGTCACTGCAGCAAAAAAAAAAAAAATTTATACATTTTTTGATAGTCAACTGAATATATTGTTTGCAGAGTACTTCAGAAGCATCCGGCTCACGCAATTTCCTCCTTTTAGGTTGCTCTATTCTAGGCAACTTCTCAACAGCCCTCTTGGGATATGCTAAAGTGGATGGTTCTTCTACAGTAGAAAACCTAGTAGACACCAGAATAAAAATCAGAAAGGAAAACCCGATAACATTGATGAATAAATAAATTACACTATTACAACAAGCGATGGAGAGGATATGAAGGTCGGGATGGATCATGTTAGAGGTCAACTACGTCACTGACTGCAATTGGCTTATATTTTTCAATCTAGAGGACGTTAATAGCATAATTAGGTATATGCAGACTATGCAGTCAGGGAAGGTATATGTTTACCATGTAAATCAAATAATATAAAACAAGAATTGGGAACTGCTCACTTTATTTTCATGTAAGGGGACGCTTGTCTAAGCAGATGCGATGTATCGACATAGTCATCCTCCCCTGGCTTGACAGTTAAAATCTGATATACATAATAGTTAAAACATCACTACGTATTCTTCTAATATTTACAAATAGATACGGATGTCATAATCTTTTCATGACAAGACAAAGAACATCTGCCATACAAAGAGCACGTACCAGAGTCATCCGCTTCTTTCCTTCCAGATAATCTCTTAAATACTTGGTCAGCTGTTCAGTAAAAGTTTATGTTATGCAAGGACTATGCATAATCATGGCTAAATATAGCAGACTAGTAACTAGCAAGATAGTTGACAAAAACTACCAAGAGGTTATAATATCGAATGTTCAATAAAACACAATGCGGCCTGCCTTTAATGAAAAAAAAAAAAGAGGTAAAGAATTACCAGGGAGTTTTGGAAGTGCTTCTGCAATTGCTTCTTGGGGTTCTTTTGGTGCTCCAGCAATGACTAAGGAGGAAGAAAAATATATCACATGAGAGCCAGCTGATGAACAGCTTATCTTTGTTAGGTTGTTATATTTTATATAATACATTATATATCAATAATCTACAACATATAAGGATAGGACTTTGCATCTAAAAAACTCAAGGAGGGGATTTAGGACATACTCTTAAGCACTGAGCAAACACCATCGATGTGTTGTTAATGAAGTTGCTTTCCAGCAACCTGGTTCCCTGCAGATTAAGCAATTGGTTTTGGTATTTGTGTCAAAATGGTAACTAGAAGTTATGACCATCAGGCAGAAGTAAGAACCTGATTCCCTGTTTTTTGAGATCTTTCAGCACCAGCAAGGTCTACAATACTCAGTACAGGACCATTCAGTACAATTTCAACTTTCCCATCAAAAGTTTTCTGAGTGGCAATAATGTTGATGATGCATTGTGACCGACTTCAAAAGCAAAGACATAAAACCAGTAGAATGGAGATCAGACTTTTCATCCAGTGGAAAACTCTTTTCAGTAATCATCAAACAAGGCAATATCAAAACTTTTTCATATAAAGAATGGCTATTTCATCTCTAAATCCCTAAGTTAGACCACTGTAAAGCAACTGAAGTCTTATGTACCTCGATTGAGTGTTTGAATTTGTCATAGCAGTAGTCCTTTTCAACATCCCTCGTGCTATCAAAGATTCTGCCTCAGCAACATTGGTAACCAAAACCTGCAAAAAGGACTCAAATGCATCATCTTTAGACATTATTAAATTAATATCCCCAAGGCAAGAAGTGACTTAACAAAGAAAGATTAAGGATAACTACCTGTTGACATTTAATAGTTGACTGTTGCGAAGACAAATCAGTTCCATCTAACGACAAATCAACAATCTTCTCTCCCTTCCCCCGTTCAGAATATATTTCAAAAATTGATATATAGTATGACCTGCAAACTTAGATAAATGAATGATAATTAGACACCTACCTACTTCTATACAAGTGACATGACATAGTACTCATACACCTGACTGAAAGATAATAAATTATGTTTATAGAATCATATCACCAATTACCTTGCCAGCTCAGAAGAACAATTGTTCCCAGAGGAATTGAATATCTTTCGAAGCGCAAGTGGCAGAATACCAGGCTCCCTTGCAGAACCAAACACTGTATGTGTCTTTCCCGAGCCGGTAGGTCCCATTGCAGCAATCATACCACTCTTCCCAGCAATGAAATCGCATACTAGAGGGTCCATCACTTTCTCGTATACGTCTTTCTACAAAAAGTAATCAAGACCAAGCTAATTCAAAATTAAAGAACTACAAAGTAACAATCTTTAATTGCACAAATTTTGATAGTATACCTGCAGGGAATCAGAATCGAACACATGGTTAAAACCATCGTACAATTCAGTTTTAACACGCCTTGTATCCTGCATGTCCGCCGGTGGTGCAAGAGTAACCGATTGGGAATCAGTAACACACAAACAGACTTCTTTTTTTATTGCTGTCTTCTTCAAATCCCGCTTTGGTGAAACACCTTTTAGCTTGGATCGAGCCCCTTTTGCTGCTACATCACTATTTTTGGTAGAAACTTTACGTATATCAATAGGTCTTACTCTAAGAAAGACTCTTATACTTTCCAGATTCTCTGGTGGTGCTACAGGCACTGGAGTTGGGGCTTGAGAGACATCACACTTGAGGATATCGTCGATCGGGTATGGCCGAATATCTTTGGGTTTGAAATAAGTGGATTTACTGGATGGAGGAGCGTTGGTGGAAGGGGTTTTCTTTGCTTTTCTAGGGGGGTTTCTTCTTACTGTTATAGTATAAGGGCATTTAGGGCTTGTATCCTTTCCCTCTTCCTCCATTATCTAAAAAAAATCTGCAAGAAAATGAACACGTTGTGTTACTAAGATGGATTAGGGAATTTAATATTTATTTAGGGTTTCCAATCATCCTAAATAAAAATACATACTGGGAACAGAAATTATTTCAAAGGTTAATATTTCAAAACCCTAAAACCCCAATTTAAGAAATCGAGTCAAGATGAATACTCACAACAAAGTAGAAAAACAGGTGGGATGATCGATGAAGAGATTGAGGAATCTTTGATATGGAAGTCTTGCTGAACTCGGTAATGGAGGTCGTACGGAACTGATGTGGTTGGAGAAAGTGAGGGTTTTAAGTAGAAATGGAGGAGTAACAGTCGCTGATGTGAGAGAGGCGGGAGATACTTGAAAGAAGTGAAATTTTCGAAATGAAAATGAGTTACTGTGTGCTGATATTTTAAGCCACAAGACTGGACTAGACCAGAGAGACTTGTGATTTGAAAACGGTCAAGCCTAAAAGTTAGGTGCCTAAGAACAGTTCTTATTGACTCAACAAATTTGTAGTTTGTTCATTTTGTTAACACTATGGACACAACAAAAATGAAAAACGGATGGGCAAACCAACAAATTTGAGGGTTTGTGGAGTGAGGTAATAGAACAAACGCGCGCTTGATGAAAAACCGGGCGGTTAAACCAAACACGCTGGCGTGTGTTCCAAAATTGCCAGTTTTTTCTTCACACGCCAGCGTGTGATCCAAAACCGCCAACGGTTACTTTCCACTCTCGTCATCCAACGGCTGTTATTCCTTTTATTTCCCTATAAATTCACCTCATCTTCAAACTTAAAACTCACACCTTCTTCATCTCTACCTCAAAATTTCACAATTTCATATCACCTCAATACCCATTTTTCCTTCATTTCAAACACAACTACTCATATCAACTCAATCTAACATAAAAAAATCTCTATAAATTCCATTTCTAACAAATATGGCATCCTCATCGCAACGATCACAACAACAAACACAACAATAATCACAACAAGAAACACAACAATCACAGCCAAGAAACGTTAGAATTCGTAGTGTCAAGTATACGATGGATGAAGACGAGTCAATTTGTGGGAATTATGTATTATTTACATTAGATCAAATCAATGGTATTTATTAAGAAAATAATGTTTTTTATGGAAAGATTTTACAAAAAATTTGTGAAGAAACCGGTAACATCAATAATCGTGATCCGAAGGGTTGTCTCATTGTTTTCACACAATTTCAGCATCCGTTAGTGAATACGTAACTTTGATCATGCAAATGTGGCGCAACAAAAAAATTGGTGAAGGTGAACCGGAAGTGGAACGAAGATGTCGGGAAGAGTGACAAAGATCCCACAGAACGAGTTTCCAACATGAAACTTGTTTCACCATTTTGAGGGTGCTTAACAAGTTTAATCCATACTTGCTGGAAGGTAATCAAGTGCCTACAAGATCACCACATGGTCCAATCTCACAGGATTTTCAGAATGGTGGGCCTGCTTCCTCACCTGAATGAACAGGATCTCCATATACCGGGTCTCCAAGACGTTAACACCAACGTCAAGAGAAGAATAGGAGGGGGTCAGAAAATTGAAAAAGCAGCGAGAGACACAGCCCAACGAGCATTAATAGAAGGAGGTTTAAACGAATTCAACTATGATGAGCACAAGGAATTCGAGATGAAGATAGAAGCAGATATAACCAGGGACCGTAGGATTGCTATAAAGCAACTTCGAAAAAGTCGTCTTTTGCGAGAACAACACTACAGGGATCGTAAGATAAACAAGCTACTCTCCTTGAACACTTCCACAATGAATGCACGACAACTTGATATATGAACTAAGCAAATGGATATGGCGGAACAACAAGTCCCTCAACAAACTGGCCAGTATGAGAATGTGGAAGAAGACGAAGATGATGCCTCGGAAGAAGACGAAGATGAATACCGTCTTGATAACTGATTTTAATTCTTGTTTATTAGTTAAGATTAATTTAAATGTAATCATTTAGTTAAAACTACTTTTAATATAATTGCCTTAATTTTAATTTTAAGTTAGTTGTTTAGTCAAAAACAACTTTAAATTAAATAACACATTAATTAAAATAAACAACACTAATTTGAAAAATAACCTCTATCTGCCTCTGCCTCGCCCTTGCACATCGTCTGTTGCTCCTTTTAAATCCCAAAGGTGCTTAGTTAGATCTTCTCTTAGTTGTCCATAGAGTACCCGGTTTTGGATTCTGTCAGTGGCAAGTCTATATTCTCTTGTCGGACGCCCATGATGCACCACAAGCCTCAGCCTCAAATCTTCGTCTGGAAAACTAGTCCAGGTTGGGTCACGTCTGGTTTCTTCAATGACCATGTTATGCAGAATGATGCAAGTCAGCATAATTTTGTTCATTTCCTGAAGATCAAAAAAGTGTGCCGGCCCAGCTATGATTGCGAACTTCCTTTTCAGTATGCCAAAAGCACATTCAACATCCTTTTTCATTTCATTTGTTGGGTGTTAAAGTACTTTTTATCCTTCGAAGTCGTCGGTCCAAAACATGTCTGACTATAAGCTTGAACCATAGTTGACCATTCTGGATAGATGTCGTCTGCTAGATAATAACCCTGAGTGTAGTCATGACCGTTGATGGTGAAATTACAATGCGGCACGATCCCATGTTTAAGATCTTCAAACAATGGTGACTTACACAAAACGTTGAGATCGTTATTTGAACCCGGGAGTCAAAAAAAAGCATGCAAAAACCAACAATCATAAGTAGCTGAAGCTTCCAAAATTACAGTTGGTTTTGGATAATGACCCTTATATTGGCATGTCCATTCAACCGGACAAGCATGCCACATCCAGCGCATGCAGTCAAGACTACCTAGCATTCCTGGAAAACCCCTCGCGGTGTTTTCTGCAGTTATTCCTTGAACATCTTCTTGAGTAGCCTTTTTTAAAAAGGTTGGACCAAAATGCTCGACTATCATTTCGCAAAATAATTTGAGATACTTAAAGGCGGGTGTTTTCCCAATACGGATGTAATCATTCGTGGAATCCGCTGGTACCCCTTAAAATAGTATACGAAGGGACGCAGTGACCTTTTGTTTGGGACTAAAGCCTCGTACATGTCGTGCATCGTACTGATAATTAAATAAAGGTTGTACCTGACAAAGCTCGGCAATAATCCTTTGCGTCAAGTTGCGGCCCATGCGAAATCGTCGCTGAAAATCCTCATCGGAATAGACACAACCATGAATAAAATAATCATGCATCATCTTGTCGTGGTAAAAATGTCGATCTCGCCATGTCCAGCTTCTGGTCATAACTTCATATGGCTCTAAAGGCTTTGGTATGATCCCGGTTTGTAATTGCAACATAAAATTTCGTCTCCTTCTATCTTGAATTGCATCTTCATCCATTTGACGCAAAAACTCCATACACATTTCTTCCTCTCCTTCACACAACATTTCATTCATCTCCATATCTTCCTCAGAAGAACCAAAATCAGGATCCACGGTTGAAAATTGAAAGCAAATGAAATTAAGAAAAGATTGATCGGATGAAATATTGTTGTGAATTTGTGAGATCAAACTCGAGCTGTAGTTATGGAGGTAGAAACTACCCGTTCCGGTGACCGTTTAAAAGTAATCATTCGCGGTATTGGTTCACCCGCCAGCAGTTTTACCATGCACGCTTGCGTTTCTTCTTCACACACCAGCGGCTTCACTTCGTCCTGGCGCTTGACGATCAACCACCCATTTCTTTTCCCATAGTGCAGAATCACGTTTGCCATAGGAATTGCCCTAATTATTTTACACTCACTCCACCTCATGGTTTTCCATATCTTTTTGACATGAAAAATATATATTATAAAAATAGCTGAAATTACATAGTTTGAAGGAAGGAAGGTACAATGGCTATCCATTCCCACTCGGAGTTATTCATTCTGTAGAATTTGGTTGCTTTGTCAGCCATAGTTAGACAGAGCAGAGATCTTTTAACATGCTGGACTCTAAAGAAATTAAAATTATTTATTAAATGAAGATAACCATCTAAAAGAGAACTACTTAACCATCTAATCTGGTTAGTTTTATTATTTAAGTAAGAAACTGATAACATGCAGCACTGTAAATGATTTTTTTTACTAAGCCTTTGGTGATTGCCCAATTGACAGCTTCAAAGATGGCCGGGCTTTCCGCTTCTTCAGCACTCCTTGCTAGTCGTGTGATTGTTCTACACCCCTGATAATTTCCTGCAGAGCCAGTTAAATAAAGGCCAATACCAATATTAGTAGAATCTTCAATAAAAGAGGCATCACAGAAGATTTTGCTGCAGCTATTAGGATGATAATCTTGGTCAGTACTCTGTTCAGACATATCTCTAACAGTTTGAGTATTATGATGGATATGTAAACATTGATTGTTTCTTCAGATAACTTGACTACTAGTCTAGCAGTGGTGTTAGGGAAACAATTTTTCTTTTGAATTTTTTTAAAACACCTATCTCTCCATATATATCAAGTTGTAGTGAAAATAGTACATAAGATTTTGGTACCTTTACAATTAACTATCCATTTATGAATCCAATCTTGTACGGATATGTCGGTGCTGGCATCTTGTAGGACTATATTGCCATTAGGAACCAGGGACCAAACACTCATAGAGAAGGGACAATGCAACACAATTTTGTTGATTCCAGAGAAACGCCATCACACAAATCACAATGAATGTCTTAGTTTTGAGAACATCTATTCAATATAGCTTTGGTAGGTAAGATATTTTCTAGACACTTCCATAGAAAGAGTTGGACTTTTGGACGGACTGGGGATGTCCAAATGTTCTTATAAATATTAATTTGAGAATTCTGACCTTGTAAGGTGCTATTAGCAAAACCTGAAATGACATTATAAGCCGACTCAACCGTAAATATGCTTGTTTTCGTAAATGGCCAAACGAGTCTATCTTTCCCAGAGATTGGGATTATAGTGTTAAGGATCTTTGTGGAGTTTTCAGGGGTAAAGAAACTACGCGTTAAGTTTGAATACCATCTTTTTCCGACAGCATCAATGAAATTAGAAACATACTGGATAAGAGACATTCGTTACCCAGTTGTCGCTAAAAGCCTTAATCCTACGACCGTTTCTGACATCCCATACAACATTATTCTTAACTATTTTAAGACCATGACTAATAGATTTCCAGACCCATGAAGAATCTTTTGGTTTTGGAGATGTAGAGGATGACAATGTATACAGTATTTACACTTGAGAATTCTATAGTACAGGCTATTTGGTGAGTGGATAAGGTTCCAAGCAGTTTTCGCTAAAAGAGCGGAGTTGAAGTGCCTAAATTTTTTGAATCCTAGGCCACCAGTTTGCTTATGAGAGCAAACTTTACCCCATTGTTTAAGGTATATACCTATAGTTCTATTTTTACCCTACCAAAAGTCACGTTGAGAACTCTCCATCTTATGAATATCTTCATCAGGAATTTAGAAAATATTCATATGATAAATTGGGGAAAATTTAAGAACATGTTGAACAAGAACAGACCTAACTGAAAAGGCGGGGGTATAACAACCACACCCAATAATTTGTTCGGCAATCTGTATGGACTAACTCCAATATTATTCCAAAAGCACCAGCTTATAAAGCGAGCTCAACCAAGAAAGATATCAAAGAATTATATATATTTTTCTCAAATCAATCAACAAATCAAACATATAAAAATCTATGAGCCTGATTGATGTGAGAAATACTTGGACGGTACCAAAGACCAATGCCCAAGTGTCAATCAATTTATATCCAACAAACAAGGTCGGATTTACCAATGATTGAACTACGCACAACCTGTGATATTTCAATTATATAAACAAATATAATGCGGAAAAGAAATAACACAGACACCGGAAATTTTGTTAACGAGAAAACCGCAAATGCAGAAAAACCCTGGGACTTAGTCCAGATCGAACACCACATTGTATTAAGCCGCTACAAATACTAGCCTACTACAAGTTAACTTCAGACTGGAATGTAGTTGAGACCTAACCAAGTCTCACACCGATTAAGGTACAGTTGCATTCCTTACGCCTCTAGAACCACGCTGGATTCTGCGCACTTGGCTCCTTTAGTTGATCTCACCCACAACTAAGAGTTGCTACGACACGAAGTCGAAGACTTATAAACAAATCTATCTCCCACAAATAAGTCTATTCTGATAGATAAATATGTCTCCCACAGATATACATACGAAGTTTTGTTCCATCTTTTGATAAATCAAGGTGAACAGGAACCAATTGATAATCTGGTCTTATACTCCCGAAGAGCATCCTAGAAATATCAATCACCTCACAATAATTAACTATATGGTAGCAGAAGAAGTTACTGTGGAACCACAAAAGTCTGAGACAAAGAACTTTGTGATTACTTTTTATAGCTTACCTATCGGAGATAAATCTCGAGCAAATCTTAGAGAAGATAGTACTCAATACGATAGAACAAGTAAGATCAGAATACGCAACTACGGAGAAAATAGTTGGATCTGGCTTCACGAATCCCAAATGAAGTCTTGAAGTCGTTAACCTAATATGATTTTAGAAAAACCTAGGTTAAAGGAGAATCGACTCTAGTAGCAACTAGGGCACAGGAAAGTGCCGGGATTAGGTTTTCCATTTGCTAGAGTTCTCCCTTATATAGTCTTTCAAATCAGGGTTTGCTTAGAATCAAAGCTAAGATAGCTTAGTAACAAAGCATTAAATATTCACCGTTAGATGAAAACATGATTTAAGATTCAAGCTAAGTTTGCTTATAAACAAAGCAATCAATCTCCACCGTTAGATGGTCTTAGCTTGTTACACACAAATGAAATATACCTTCATTTAGATATGGGTAACCGTACCTAAACGTGTATATTGAGTTGGCTCAATAACAGTTAACCGAAGTTAGCCATATTAACACTTTTGTCTTAACCACATTCATCTAACACTTGTAGATCAAATATAATGATCAATCAATCATGAAAGATAATGAATCTTTTGTCTTAACCACATTCATCTAACATAGAGTTGTTCAACTGTTCACTATCTCATAGAAATACATATGAACAAATTGAATCAAAATCGGATTGATTTGTAATCGTACAAAGTACTTATACAAGAATCAATTCGTGAACATTAAGCCACTGTTTGCAAAGATTGCACTCCTTAATTCATAAATGTATTTGTTCATGTGTATGAAAAACATACTTAACCGATTTTAGAACTTGAACCACTGTGTTTTCCAACCAGGTACGCGAACAACAACTCCGGACCTTGGCCTGTCCATCCGTTCGCATACCAGGTACATGACCAGCCGTCCCGGACCCAACTCAGGTATAACTGTTCGCATACTAGGTACGCAAACAAGGTTCCGTGACCTTAACAGTTAAAACCTTTCGCATACTAGGTACGCAAACAAGGTTCCCGAACCTGAATCACTACAAAACAGTTCACATACTAGGTATGCATACTGTATTGTATCCAGACATGGTTATTTGTTCTAAACTCTCATTTCAATCATTGAAACATCCTTAGAAGACGACAATAGCTGTCTCACACAAACTATTAGCTTCAAGTAATTTTCAAGTGATCGAATGATCAATACGAAACTTTCTAAGTTGACATCAAATGATACATGTAAGATGTTTCAAGGTAATTTCCACATGATCATCTTTTGACTTAATATTTAGTTTCCAACAAATAAATTGTTTCCAACTAAACTCGCCAAGAATAATGATGAACATAGTTAAAGCAAAAAGCTTCCAACGCATATTTCGAGAAATAAATAATCGAGATAAACTCAGCTCGAAATATCAAATATGTATAATGTAAAAGTTTATATAGCTATACGACTTAGTCTCATTAGGAGATAGAATAAAATAGGCTTCTGAGTGATAGATAAGTTTTAGTCTCCACATACCTTTTGTTGATGAAGTTCCTCCAAGCTCTCCTTAGTAGATCTTCGTCTTCAATCGATGAACGTCTTGAAGTCTAAATCTCAACTACACATTCGATCCTAATCCGAGACATAGCTATAAGTAGACTAGAAATCAAGACTTATAGTTTTGATCAACTAAACTTGACAAACAAGCTTGAGATAACAACGCTTGCGAGTTCGACAGAGCAATGCTCTAATAATCTCCCCCTTTGTCAATTTTAGTGACAAAATATCAATACATATGGATTACAAAATAAATAAACTTTGTAGCTTCTCATCCATCATGCTTGATTTCCTTGGCTCTTCAATATTCCTTGAATTCTTCGCTACTCCAAATACTCCAGCGATTCTGAACGTATTCAACTCAGCATCATTGTTGTTGAAGATCCGTAGCCATAACAATAAGAAAACAGATGTTCTCAATTATTGTTATACAGTATCATAGTATTATTACATAGCATCAAAGTCCAATTGTATCACAACTTTGACAATAATACTACGATGATATGTATCACTCCCCCTTAGTCAATACTTCATCTCACAATGAAACCACTCCCCCTTACATAATGATCCGTAAACAATATGTATATGGTGTGAACTACCAAATAATTCTCCCCCTTTGTGTCAATATAAATTAGCAAAGGTACGAAAAATAAGGGATCATAATGAAGTTCTCAAAGAGATAATTCATGACTAAAAGAGAACATATCAACTTTGTTTCGATGATTTCACATAGTCGAAACTTAGTGTATTCATCAATGAGTTTATAAAGATACAAGACAACTCCTACAATATTCCACTGCCGCACTCCCCACAAAGATTTGGCAATTAAGCACAAGTTAAATTATAAACTCTCCCCCATAAAATGTCATTCCCGAAAGAACAACAAGAGCGACCTTACTTTTACAAGAAAAGAAGGATTTCTTTGGACGCGATTTGTTAATGTCCAAAATATCATCGATTAAACTAATCACAAGAGAACCTATATGATTAATTTAACCGGAAATGCTCAACATAAGAAAACTTATGGAGCCATACAATACTTTCACATAAAAGTGGATCAGGGAAAGATCAATACTGCGGAATTTTCAAAAGTTCATTTTATCTTTTATCAATATTTTCATAATGATACAATAGACTTAACTTTTGAACATATATTAGATAATCATAATTCACAGACGTAAACACACATATCCCATAAAATATTTTTGCAATATATAAACCAATAGAGATTAATACTGCAAAATCATCTTCCAAATAACTTAGAATTTAAATAAATAAATCTAAAAATATTGTAAGATGAAAATCGTTGGCAATAGATATGTGTAATCACAATGTTTGCTATTCCAAACCATGGTTATCCTTCTTAAACACAAGAATAAATTCTCATAAGAAGTTTCCTAGAAATTATAGAGCTTTCTCAGAGCATCTACCGAGAATTCCTTCTCATTATTGAAAAACCCATTGATTATGGGATCATTTAATTATTCCAGATCTTATGTCAACTCACTAAGTACTCTTTTCAGTTCACACAAGGTGTTCTTTGTCAGAGACAATATTTGTTCGTAGTGAGTTATCATTTCCAAAGAGAAAATGATTTTAGATTTTAAATCATTTCTTTTGCTGATGAAATCCTTCACCATAGCCTTAAAGTTATTATCATGATGACAAACAGATAAAAAACAGTTAGAGGAAGAACCTTTTTTTATCATTTGTAGGCCTCTCCTCTTTTTTTTCTGGAAGATCGGATTCCTTCACTTGAATACATATTAACTGCTTCAACTGCATCCCTTTTTGTGGTACCTCTAGTTACAGGAGCCATGAATCTGTATCTTTTAAAGAAAAGAGTGAATGGCATTTTTGATCTCAAATGAATATAAATAGAGCACTGGACAACCCAAACCCTAAAGAGAATTTTTCAAGAGGTATTTTGAAAAAGTCTTCACGGTTCACGATCCATTATCTATTTTTGACAAGAAAATATTCATTTGCAAAACTTGACTTACAAAATCTAAAATAAAAATCTAAGATAAAAATAACCAATTATACAAGACTTGAGCAACCTTGATTCATTCCTCATATTCTCAAGTTAATAATGAGGATGCAGAACATTACAACGATTAGGTAGCAATTGAGTGTGCGGAAAGCTCACTTCTTGTGTCACATGGTGACTTATCGAGGTTTGTTGAATAAACAGACTTCTTACCTCGTCTGATTCTGATTCTCTTAGACTTTTTCTTGCCTTCAGAGTTTCCACGTTGGTTACCCAAGGCCAAATTCATCCTTTGCATGTCATTCTGAAGCTTGGCAATTCTTTTGTTGTTCTTTTTGAATTTTTTTGAATTTCCAACACTTACTTTGAACATGATTTGAATTTCCACAAAACAAACAATTCAGAGAAGAATTTTTGTATTGTCGATTAGCCTCCTGTGCAACCTTCTACATCCTTCTTTACAGAACCGGATGGAATAAATGAGTTGTTTGTGCTCATAGTATTGCTTTTGAACCCTATACCATTCGTGTTTCAAAAGGATTTCTGACCAAATAACATTGCTGAGATCTTGTCAGAGCTTCTAGATAACCTTTGCAGGTCACACTTAAGAGTATCAATCTCTCTTTTTTAGAGATAGGGTTCTGGTGAATTCTTCATTAAGACAATCAATCTCAAGATTTTTCACCTGAAGAGATGATTCAAGTTTCTCTAACAAAGCCTTTAGTTGAAGATTTTCTTGGTGAATTTCTTCATTTTTATCCAAAAATTCCAAAATCTCAGTGTCAGATTCGTATTTTGAATCGGAATTTGAGTTGGTAGAAGTTTCTGCAGTGAAAGCCAAAACTACTGTGCAAACTTCAGAAGTATGCATATCATTGACCAACTGATATGATTTTTCTTGTATTGAATCATCTGAAGCATTAGAGAGAGAGAGAGAGAGAGCTGTTTCTCACATCTTTTGCTTCTCTTCACAATATCCTTGATCTTTTGTGTAATCAATGAATTATTAAGATCATCATGATTAGGACAACATTTATCAGCCCAAGACAAGTTAGAAGATTCACTTGTATTGGTCACAACATTGAACGCAGACGTTCTGACTATGTTCTGATCATGATCAAGAATTTTTAACTTTCCAACAAGTGAGTTTCTGGAAAGTGTTTCAAGGTTATTTCCTTCAACGATGACATATTTCTTAGAATCGTATCTAGCTGGCCGCGATCTGAGAATTTTCATCACAATGTCCTTTTCAGGAATAATCTTACCCAATGCAAAAGATGCATTAACAATTTCAGACACTTTGTGATTAAACTCATCAAATGAATCTTCATCAGCCATACGAAGGTTTTCCCAATCAGAATTTAGGTTTTGAAGCCTAGCTTCTTTTTCAGAGGTATTCCCTTCAAATACGGTTTCTAAGATATCCCAAGCATCTTTAGACTTGTTACATGTAGTCACATGGTGCTGAAGATCTGAGGTAATGGCATGGATGATAACATTTAAACCGTCAGAATTTTGCTTTGCAGCGAGAATATCGTTAGGCTCATACTCACCAATATCCTTTGGAACAGTTACACTGTTTACTGTAACCATTGGAGGATTATAGCCGTTAACAACACAAACCCATGATTGAAAATCACGCGCTTGAAGAAAGGCACGCATAGCAATTTTCCACCATAAGTAATTCGAGCCATCGAAGACTGGCGGTACGTTTATAGAGATAGCACTTCTGTCCATAGAGTCAGATTGCTACAAACACAGACTTATGAGATCTTTAACGTGTTTGCCTGCTCTGATACCAATTGAAAAGGCGGGGGTATAACAACCATACCCAATAATTCGTTCGGCAATCTGTATGGACTAACTCCAATATTATTCCGAGAGTGCCAGCTTATAAAGCGAGCTCAACCAAGAAAGATATCAAAGAGTTATATCTCTTTTTCTCAAATCAATCAGCAAATCAAACAGATAGAAATCTGTAGTGATCTACACTACAATTGGTGCTCAGAAACAGAATAAATCTCTAAGGATAGAGATAATTGAAGAAGGGGGAGGAATTAGAGGGTTAGAAGAAGAATTAGACGGATTAGGGAAGGGAAAGAGAGAACAGACGATATTTAGGAGAGAAGGACATTATTTCATTTCATTACTTGATAAGCCATAAGGGCGTACATCTCAATCCTTATATAACAAGGACGGACCACTACTAATACTACTGATAGCACCCAAGGCCTAATGCTATAAGCTAGCTCACCACGGCTGCCCTTAACCACATTGGGTACCTCCCACTGGGACATGACAAATACCCACTCCTTCAAATCATCCTTGTCCTCAAGGATGGAAGGTAAGAAATGAACTCGCCTAATGCAAGAAACAGTAGAGATAACCTCTTGAGCACAACAATCGTCACCCTTCTCGACTTCATGACTAGCGTTATGAGTGACTGTATCAGCACCTTTGAGCGTAAGACACTCTTTCCCACTCTTAGTGGAGGCATGAATCTGGACCTTCATGATTTCTTCTCGGTAGCTGACGTGTATCTGGAGTCGTAGTAGTAATTCTGCCTTCGCTACTAACACAAAAACTCTCACCTGCCATTTTTTTCTGGGAAAGCTAACTTCTTCCTTGTTAGTGTTCAGCTGCTTGTAGACCTTCGTCACCAAATTGTGATCCCACAATTTTAAGTCACCATTGATGTTACATCCAGCTAAATCCCTTTGCAAGGCTACAAGGACAAGAGTTAATGTAACATGGATGCAGTAACTTCCACTTTTAGCTGTGCAAACTGAAGATGTATGAATGAATAACAAGAAGGGACACTGCTGACGATTCCCCATAGGAGAACCAGCTGAAATACTACTGCTCTCATCATCAACACCGCATACTGTAGTGCCGACTACACACCCATGAATAGGACCAAAGATAATTCTTATATCGTGGTGACTTTGTTCGCCAGTGAGAATACTTGGTTCCAAACCCAAGTTTCTATATTCTTCTCTGTATCGAGTGGGAAACAACCCAGTAAGTGAGTGTTTTACAAAGCTCTTGAGTGAGAAAGTTATACTCATTTCCTTCCTTCGACCAATCTCTCTAAAGTGGTGAGAATTGTTGAGCTCTGGATCAAACTTATTCAAAATAATCTTGTTGAAATGGGATTTCGCTGCAGTAGGTGCTGAGATTGTAGAGTGTGTCGAGAATCTCCGTAAAGGCTTGAATGTCACCTGCCACATCTGATTGCACCGGAATCCCACACTACCAGCAACCATTGAATTATATAACTCCCTTATACTAACTTCCCAACCTGACGTAATCCAACCTTCGTGCCAAACTATCAAATGGCCACAATCAGACAAGATTACCTTTAACTGAGTTCCTAGCATTTGGTAATGCTCATCCACCTCAACGTTGTTATCAGATTGCCAGGAATACATACATACAATTTCTCTGTGCCACTTGTTGAGCCCTTCATTGCATATGTCCTTGTTAAGTACAGTACCATGACCCACTCCATTCGATTTAATGGAAATGCATAATTGAATCATTATGAGATAACACTTCAGGACTGTCTCTTTTTGCTGAGCATAAACACCCACCACTCTTAGAAGTAACTCTTTCCTTCCTGAACACCACTTATTACTCCCACAACTCATAGAGCTAGGTATTCCCAGTTGAAACTTAAGGATAATTAGTACATAACCACTGCCAATTCCCATACTCCATAATCCGAGAGAGAATACAATGAAATCTAACTGAGATGAGAAAACTAAATAGTTATACTCCCATAGAATGATCAGTTTCCACACTAGAAGCCTAACAGTAACTGGTGAGGGTGTTTCCATCTTCTTGAACCCCTGCAAAGTTTCTTTCATTGGAATAGGGCTGATATCTCCAACAAGTAGCTGATAAGGAGGTTCTTGTGCATGGCCAGATTTATGTTCCTTTATAATATGAAGTCTCAAAATAGTACAGAGAATATGAACTTGCTGCAAGGTTTCACCACACAACTTGCAAGTCTCTAAGCTGCCACCGTTTTGTAACAACAAGTACACATTCCCATTGTATTCAACTATCATTTTTGACCCCTTAAGAACAATCATACAAGGATCAAGAGTATCTAGGCAGAATTTAGTACTCCTCATAATCAACTCCAGCAACCTACCTCTATCAAATACTCTTCTAGCAAAATCCTGGTTACAACAGAGGCACCTTCCACTACTCAAACTGCGCATTACACCCTCAGAAATTTCAAGTAAACCATATCCCAACTGCAAGTTAAGATACTCATTGCCACAGCTTAAACTCTTGTTACTATTACCAAGCATTTGAACAATAAGCTCCTGAGTGTTCTCAAACACGTCCATTGTAGTCACTGTGCCACTACCTTGCTGCAACATTTCTTCAGAGAACTTGCAAACACCCTGACCAACACTAGTTTTCACAAACACACAAAAAATTGGATACCCCCATAAGCATTGTGAACAATACACATTCAGAACAAGCAAACCCAATTTAAGTACTCTAAAACTGAAATGAAAACTGCTGCTATCATAATGAGAAGACATCCTGATCAATTCAAACCACTTTCCTCGATCAAATAAGGTTCGAGCCAATTCAAAGCTACAGCAAAAACATATTCCACTAAACAGCTTGTTGTCGATAATGAATAAGACCTTATGAACTTAGAGCTTTTCATAACACATCTCTATAAGTGAGAATGAGAACATTTTACTAAATTTTCTCACATAATCCGCGTTCTCGAAAAGAATAACAACATTAGAGAAACAAGACTTAAGTTTAGATCTGTAATTACCTTCCTCCATTGCTAGAGGAGTAGAAGCCTTTCCACTGAACTCTCTTGACGAGTTGAAATCCTTGACCCCACCATTTATAACCCTTCTAACTTGAAAACCCACATCATCATCACCAGATTCATTACCGAAATTGAATGGTTTACCTTCTTGGTAATCCAGAAACACTGTAGTGGCCTTGTACTTTTGAATCTCATTAACAACACTAGATCCATCGACGCTAAGGAAATCAATTATAGGTGTAGATTGAAAATTACCTTCATCTGTTGCACTTGGAGTTGAAGAATTTTGAATTAGTTCTCTCACCGAACTTAAATCAACTGAGTCAAGTGAAATCGATTTCAATTCGACGTCAATTTCATTCTCGGTCATCTTTAACTCCGATTTACCAGATCTGTGAGAGCAATTTGTTGTTGCAATAGAATCTAAAACTCCAGCTCCAATTAAATCATAGTTATCTTTAGTCCTGGACTCCAATTTCTCAACATCAGTTTCTACCTGCGAATCAATAGCTACGCCACCAATCTCATCGTCGAAACTTGGTGTTGCTCTGTCCCGATACCTTTCCCATGTTGCCAAGAATAAATCAGTAAAAGCTTCACTGAAAGCTTTATTAAACTCCGGTGAAGACATATTGTGATTTTCCATTAGTAACTTGTGAAGACAATCTTGTTTTACTGAAATTTCCGCTTCCACTTGTGAAACTTTATTTGTTGCAGCAGCCATGGTAGCAGTCCGAGAATCGACTGCTCTGATACCACTTGTAGTGATCTACACTACAATTGGTGCTCAGAAACAAGATAAATCTCTAAGGATAGAGATAATTGAAGAAGGGGGAGGAATTAGAGGGTTAGAAGAAGAATTAGAGGGTTAGAAGAAGGGAAAGAGAGAACAGACTATATTTAGGAGAGAAGAACATTATTTCATTTCATTACTTGATAAGCCATATGGGCGTACATCTCAATCCTTATATAACAAGGACGGACCACTACTAATACTACTGAGAGCACCCAAGGCCTAATACCCTAAGCTAGCTCACGACGGCTGCCCTTAACCACATTGGGTACCTCCCACTGGGACATGACAAAATCTATGAGCCTGATTGATGTGAGAAATACTTAGACGGTACCAAAGACCAATGCCCATGTGTCAATCAATTTATATCCAACAAACAAGGTCGGATTTACCAATTGATTGAATTACGCACAACCTGTGATATTTCAATTATATAACAAAATATAATGCGGAAAAGAAATAACACAGACACCTGAAATTTTGTTAACGAGGAAACCGCAAATGCAGAAAAACCAGGGGACCTAGTCCAGATTGAACACCACACTGTATTAAGCCGCTACAGACATTAGCCCACTACAAGTTAACTTCGGACTGGAATGTAGTTGAGCCCTAACCAAGTCTCACACCGATTAAGGTACAGTCGCGTTCCTTACGCTTCTAGAACCACGCCGGATTCTGCGCACTTGATTCCCTTAGCTGATCTTACCCACAACTAAGATTTGCTATAACCCAAAGTCGAAGACTTATAAACAAATCTGTCTCCCACAGATAAGTCTATTCTGATAGATAAATCTGTCTACGAAGTTTTGTTCCGTATTTTGATAAATCAAGGTGAACATGAACCAATTGATAATCCGGTCTTATACTCCCGAAGAGCAGCTTAGAAATATCAATCACTTCACAATAACTTAACTATATTGTAGTAGAAGAAGTTACTGTGGAACCACAAAGTCTAAGACGGAGAATTTTGTGATTACTTTTTATATCTTACCTATTGGAGATAAATCTCGAGCAAATCTTAGAGAAGATAGTACTCAATACGATAGAACAAGTAAGATTAAAATACACAACTACAGAGAAAATAGTTGGATCTAGCTTCACGAATCCCAAATGAAGTCTTCAAGTCGTTAACCTAATATGGTTTTGGAAAAACCTGGGTTAAAGGAAAATCGACTCTAGTCGCAACTAGGACACAGGAAAGTGTCGGGATTAGGTTTTCCAGTTGCTAGCTCCCTTATATAGTCTTTCAAATCAGGGTTTACTTATAATCAAAGCTTAGATAGCTTAGTAACAAGGCATTCAATATTCACAGTTAGATGAAAACCTAATTTAAGATTCAAGCTAAGTCTGCTAAGAAATAAAGCAATTAATCTCCACCGTTAGATGGTCTTAGCTTGTTACACACAAATGAAATATACCTTCATTTAGATATGGGTAACCGTACCTAAACGTGTACATTGAGTTGGCTCAATAACAGTTAACCGAAGTTAGCCATATAAACACTTTTGTGTTAACCACATTCATCTAACAATTCTAGATCAAATATGATGATCAATAAATCATGAAAGATAATCAAATGAATCTAATTGTGTTTCACATAGAGTTGTTCAATTGTTCACTATCTCATAAAAATATATATGAACAAATTGAATCACAATCGAATTGATTCGTAATCGTACAAAGTACTTATACAAGAATCCATTCATGAACATTAATCCACGGTTTGAAAAGATTGCATTCCTTGATTCATAAATGTATTTTTTCATGTGTATGAAAAACATACTTAACCGATTTTAGAACTTGAACCATTGTGTTCGCCAACCAGGTACGCGAACAACAGCTTCGGGCCTTGGCCTGTCCAGCCATTCGCATACCAGGTACGCGACCAGCCGTTCCGGACCCAACTCAGGTAGAACTGTTTGCATACTAGGTACGCAAACAAGGTTCCCGGACCTTAACAGTTAAAACCGTTCGCATACTAGGTACGCAAACAAGGTTCCCGGACCTGAATCATTATAAAACAGTTCGCATACTAGGTATGCATACCGTATTGTATCCAGACATGGTTATTTGTTCTAAACTCTCATTTCAATCATTGAAACATCCTTAGAAGACGACAATAGCTGTCTTACACAAACTATTAGCTTCAAGTAATTTTCAAGTGATCGAATGATCAATACGAAACTTTCTAAGTTGACATCAAATGATTGTCTAACACAAATCATGTAAGATGTTTCAAGGTAATTTCCACATGATCATCTTTTGACTTAATATTTAGTTTCCAACAAATAAATTGTTTCCAACTAAACTCGTCAAGAATAATGATGAACATAGTTAAAGCAAAAAGCTTCCAATGCATATTTCGAGAAATAAATAATCGAGATAAACTCAGCTCGAAATATCAAATATGTATAATGTAAAAGTTTATATAGCTATAAGACTTAGTCTCATTAGGAGATAGAATAAAATAGGCTTCTGAGTGATAGATAAGTTTTAGTCTCCACATACCTTTTGTTGATGAAGTTCCTCCAAGCTCTCCTTAGTAGATCTTCGTCTTCAATCGATGAACGTCTTGAAGTCTAAATCTCAACTACACATTCGATCCTAATCCGAGACATAGCTATAAGTAGACTAGAAATCAAGACTTATAGTTTTGATCAACTAAACTTGACAAACAAGCTTGAGATAACAACGCTTGCGAGTTCGACAGAGCAATGCTCTAACACTAACCGACTGTATTAGATGTTTGCATTTCCATTTGGCCATCTTTTTATCAAATTTGTCACAAAGGTGTCTAAAAGCATCATTTTTGGATCTGCCAATGAAGAGGGGGATTCCCAAATACTTATCATTTAGTTCAACCTTCCTAACATTCAGAAATCTAATAAGAGAGATGCAAATATCTGGATGGACATTTTTACTAAAAAAAACATCCAGATTTATCAAAGTTAATCATTTGTCCAGAGCATAAACCGAAATCATTGATGATGGTCATCAAGTTGCTTTCTGCAGAGTGAGATGCTTTGCAAAAAAATAAGCAATTATCAGCGAATAAAAGATGTGACATGCTTGGGGCATCAACAATAACTTTTATACCATTAATTATTTTGCAAAACTCAGCATGAAGTAAGTATCTTGAGAAGGAATCCATGCAAATGATAAAGAGATAAGGTGAAAGTGGATCACCTTGTCTCAGATTCCTAAAGGGTTTATAGGGTTTGCACGAAAAACCATTAAGCATGATGAAAATACTAGTGGTACTGACACATTGGAAGATAACATCGCACCAATCATTTGAAAAAAACAAATTTTTTAAGAATGTCCATCAAGAAGGGTCATTCGACTCTATCAAAAGCTTTGGACATATCTAATTTAAGCCCCATGACCCTACCTTTTTCCTTTTCATAGAATGAATAAGCTCATAGGAAATCACTACATTATCTTGTATATGTCTATTAAGGACATATGCAACTTGAAATGGAGAGATCATTTTGCCTGGCGACGGTTTCATTCTATTGACTATGATTTTAGAAATAATCTTGTATCTAGTGTTACAAAGAGATATTGGTATAAAGTCAAATGGCGAAGAAGGATTGGTGGTTTTAGGGATAAGAGTGAAAATAAGAATATGTTTTGAATCAAAAAAGTTCTAGACTATCAGCCAGACATCATTAATGACGAGCTCCTATTATGCTTATAAAATCCCGGTGGAAATCCATTGGGACCGGGAGCATACCACGAAGCCATTTGGAAAATTGTGTTTCTCACTTCTTGAATAGTAATAGGGCTCATCAGAGAATCATTGTCCATAGTAGTAATACATGGATCAATGCAATCAAGTAAGTCCATAATGCAAATAAGATTAGTAGTAGTGCCAATATTCTTAAAGTGGTCTACTAGTAAATTTTTAAGTTGATCCCTGTCACTGACCTATTGGCCATCAGGAGGTTTTAGAGAAGAAATATTATTATAATATTTATTTATGTTTACAGAAGCATGGTAGCAGCTGGTGTTTCTATCATAGCTTTTGATAAACTCCTTTTTGGACTTTTGAGCATAAAAATCTTCTTGAATTTTCTGCCAATTCTCTAAGTCAGATTCCACTTTTTTAATCACTTCATTATTCTGACTTGTCATTGGTTCGCAGTTAAGAAAGTGAGTTCATTATTTAACTCAGTGACTCTATGATCTATATTACCAAAGTGGTTTTTATTCCAGTCATTAAGGCCAAATTTGACATTCCTTAATTTTTTTATAAACTGAAAAGTCGGTGAGCCCCTAACATCTATATCATAAGATTTTTTAACTATTTCATGAGATGTAGGGTATCGAAACCAGCATTTAAAGTATCTGTAAGGTATTTTTTCCATATATGTTGTATCGTATTTATAACTTTGACATTGATGAATCTCAATTTATTTATCTTCGAGTATCTTATGCATATCTGTCGATACATATCTTATTTGTATCAATTTGTATCCGTTGATACGTATGAATACCGGCCCACACTGACGAATATGAAATATAAAATACATCTAAACGCTGAAACATAATGATATTGACTGTAATTGTTGGAAACATAAATGGGCAGGATATAATAAAAAAATTGCACCTCTGTTAATTTTCCCTATGTACATTGGAAATATTTGTGGATGTTGGGAAGGTGAGAACAATTCATTTTTAGTGCTGACAACGCCCGAAAAGTGAAAAAATAGTTCAGCGATAATAATATACCGTGTCAATATCCAAGCAATGAATCAAGATTCGTTAGATTAAGCCAGCAAATGCATTCCATGTCATTCAATGATCAATTTCATAATGGAGAACAATTGGAATTTGGATCAACAATCTCAATATCCAATGTATGAGTGTCGTGATAGATGAGAAGGATCCTTTGAAGATTCATATAGTTCTTACAAATGTCTCTACAAACGGGGACATCACCTAGGAAAAAAAAAGTCAATCATCTCATGTTTATTCAAATTTGAACTTTAATGTATTTTCATGTTATTTATTGTTAGAGCATAGCTCGGTTGAACCCACCAAGCGTTGGTGTGTCAAGTTTGGTTGTCATATTTTAGTGAATAAAAATTCATCTAAGAGTCACTTGATTATGTACTAGAGACAACTTCGTATAGGTTATACTAGAAAGTCTAGGATTATGAGACATACAAGTATTACTCGAAGACCTGAAGAATGTGAAGAAGTAACAAGCTACAACGACGACATTATCCTTCCTATTGAGGTTAGTAATATTGACTTAAACCGTTTCATTCCTAACGTATCTTTCAAGTCGTGTTATATTGAAAACATAACTGCGAAGCTGTGAATGATTATACTCTAGTAGTGAGACATGATCACATGATCATAATGTTAAGGAATTAGAATACGAAGTATAACGCTTATCTTTTGAACTTCGTATATATGACATAGACATAATCGTATGAATGCTATTATGATTATGTGTATGGGTAAAGGTGAAGATTTCATCATAGGAAACAATGTTTACATTTTTTTAAAGGAAGTACATTCATGAACTTGTTTTATGAATCGAAAGGGAAATCGCTAGGCTTATTGGTATTGTTATTCATTGCATATCTTTGGATTACCAATATGTGTGAGTTAGTAGAACCGATCATAACTTGTTATGTATCTTGGTATAACTAATCACAGTGCATGACCTATGATTTGGTATGACTGGTTTTCATTAATTAGTGTAACCGATCCTAAGTAATCACCTGAGATGGTATGATCGATATTTGTAATTGGTGTGACCGTTCCTAGTAATTTGTGTGACCGATCACAAAAGAATTGTGTAATCGATCCTTGTAATTGGGTGTAACTGGTCCTAGTAATTGGTGTAACCGATGCTGGTAATTGGTGTAACCGATCCTAGTGACTTGTGTAACCTATCA
Source organism: Papaver atlanticum (assembly GCA_023531105.1). Lineage (NCBI taxonomy): Eukaryota > Viridiplantae > Streptophyta > Magnoliopsida > Ranunculales > Papaveraceae > Papaver > Papaver atlanticum. The sequence goes on from JAJJMB010008870.1 coordinate 860,775, forward strand.
CAAGCAATACCATGAGTATATGGTAACCGGTCCTGGTAATTGACGTAACCGATCCTGGTAACTGATGTAACTGGTCCTGGTAACTTGTGTGTTCGATCACAAGTAATCCATATTGAGGTAGAACATATCCTTGTGATTGGTAGAACTGATTAAACCCATGATTGTGATTTGATACTTGATCAATCACATAGTTGTCTTGGAATACAGATGAACCAATTCTAAACTTGTTTGGAAGTGTTGTATAATCGATTCCAAGATTGTAAATATGAAAGAGGATTTACAAAGAAAAAGATGTCAACATACTTTTAACATGAATAATAATTCTTACCTTTTATTGTTCAAAGATATTCCTTAATTACTCAAGGAGATCCCGGTCCGAAATAAATTAAGAATCTTTTAATTAATGTTGTTAGTTTTATATGCTTTAATTACCAGCAATAAATGCATATCTCTAGAGAATAAAAATTAGTAATGTGCATTTACTAATTGGAGATTTTCTATTGAGAGATTTTGGAAAATATTGGACAAAGCATTTCCAGGAATTATGAAAACCGATTTGGGCATTTATTGCATATCTTGAGAATATTCGGTTTTGGAAATTCCTTGGTGTCCAAACATCCTTGGTCTATAAATACCTAAGTTTGCATTTCGAGCAACCTATCCTAAGAGCTAGACAAACTTCATCTTTTTGTTGTTTCTGGTGGAGCCGTCTATCCGGAGAGGAAAGTACCCTAATTAGGCGAAATCTCCTACGTCCGCTCGTTTAAAGACTTCCGTGGGATCAATAAGCTCCACGAGTACGGTTGGTGGGAAACTAGATAATTGTAGTTTATTAGTTTTCGATTGATTTGATTGACTAACGGTTGTTGAACTTTGATTGCACCTAGTTTGTTTATTCTTGAGAATCTTCTCTTCTAATATACGATTCACTCAAACTAGATCAAAGTGTCGACGAGATCTTTAGAACTGTTTGTAGATCTAAATACATCTTGTGATAATCCATTATTAACAGACTCCGTTCTGTGCGTGATTAATCACAAGAGATTCAAGTGGTGTTGTGCAGGTTTAATTGAAGATTAAAGAAGATTTGAAGACGAAGAAGATTTCTGATTGGTTTCTCATATCTTTGTGTAGCACAAACCTTGATCGGCTGGGATCCAACTAAAATTGGATTTATTCGATTGATTAGTTGTGTGAGATCGGCATCGCTTTATAGTTTCTTGTTGGATTCTATATTGATTGATTGCAAATCTTAACTCTGCTACTTCGGTAGTTGTTGGATAGATTGATCTAACCAGGCAAAGGAGTTTATTAGTTTAAACGGAAGAGCCTTTGCATATGACTTGAGAAATCTTTATCTGGAAAGAATCAATAGGGTTGTTACCAAACAGATTTGTTGTCCTTTTACTGTTTGGAATACGATCCAAAGGAATTGTTCTAGTGCGTGCACTTATTGAATGTCGGAAGCGCAGGGATACTGAAGAAACTAAGTGAACTAGGTTTAGTTTCTTGGTCTCAACTATACGAAGTTGGTTTAGATTTTGTATTGCGGCTTAATTCTGAGAGTATTCAATTCTGGACTTGGTCCCGGGGTTTTTCTGCATTTGCGGTTTCCTTGTTAACAAAATCTTGCTGTGTCATTTAATTTTCCTTTCCGCAATTATAATTGTTGTTATTATTATTTAAAGTAAATTACACAAATGTTAACTCCGTATTACTTGATAGTGATCCTATAGAGTTTGGTTAAGTCCGAACCTATTATAAAGTAATCACACTTTGATTGTTGTATTGTCTCGATCTCGTATCCATAGAGGATCACACAAAGTGTGAATACCGATTTGTAGTATTGTCTCGACTAAGGGTGCACAGGAACCGAGCCGAAAAACTAGACCGTGCCGGAACAGGTGGAACCGTACCTGGTTTTGTACCGAACCGAGGAAGGGGGTACCGGTTCAAAAACTGAGAACCGGCCTCTAGGGGTACAGGTACACGGCCCTATTCATGTCCCGTACCGTCCCGTCCCATCCCATTTGTACCGAATAATACTGACCATTAGATTTAGGGATTTAATCTGATGGTGGAATTGATTTTTTTGCCGTCTCTGTCATGGAGAGGAACTGTCCTGATACCAGGTCTTAAATCCCGAACAGGCAAACAAGTCTGTCCACCAAAATCATCCTTCTCACCTGTATCATGATCGTGAACTTCAAGACGAAGTATTGCTAATTCTGGAAATGTCAATGGGAATGAGAACTCTTGGTTCCAAACTGGTATCCAAGTATTGTCTAAAGTTTCTGTTTTATTTTTTTTAGCATATGCTGGAACTCCTACTATATGCACCTGTCAAAGAACAATTTCATCAGTCCTCAATAATCTAAACGCACTAACTCAGAGTGGAGTTTCTAAACTCAAAGTTGTTTCAGACTCAATGTGTGCTATTCTAGCATTTCAATCAGGTAGAACCTAAGAGCTACTTAGATAATGAATCAAATAAACTTAGCTTCACATAGAAGTCTGGAGGGGAGTATGTGTCAAAATGCGTTGGCTTGAAATCCAAATGCCATCCATCACTCATGTACACTCTCACCTGTTTATAGCAGTCATATGATGAGTGCTCATGGCTTATCAACCAAAAGAAAACCAAGTACCGACTGGTACCGGAACCGTCCCTGGTACTGTACTTGTCCCGAATGGTACCGGAACCGAGGAAAGAGGTACAGGTACCGGTCCAAAAACTAAAAACCGAGACTAGGAAGGTACAGGTACTCGGCCTCGGCAAGAACCGAGCCGAACTGTACCGTGTGCACCCTTAGTCTCGACTTTGTCCATAGACAATCACTTTCGGTAAGAGGACTTATAGGTGGATATTTTAAAGATTGTGGTTTATTTGTGTACCCTCGTCTTTTCATTTATAGAGGGAGGATCCATGTATAATCTTATATGGACGTTATCTTACAAGATTTGACCCAATTTTTTGTAGAGTCCAGACGACAATAAATTTAAAGCCAATACTTTGGCGATATGTTATTCTTATAAAACTCGATAATCCTACAAAAATTGAGCATAATTACGTTGCCCAACTGCGCGCTAACCTATAACCCACAAAGGATGTTGGTCGATTAAGACAGCAGGACGGTGGTCATGGAAGTCAAAATCTGCTAAGGAGTGTGTATCAACTCACCTGCCGAATCAACTATCCCCGAAAGTGGATGGCGCTGAAACGCGCGACGCACACTCGAGATCTCTTTCCTTTTCAACTCCTTTTGAGATGTTATTCAATTTAAACCTGATTACTCTTTTCTCAGAGCCTTTGGTTGTCCTTGTTTCCCTTGGCTCAGACTATACACATCTACTAAACTTGAGCCAATGAGTAAGATGTGCATTTTATAGTCTATTCTACTTCTTAATCAACCGTTGAAAATTAACGGTCGAAGTTAAAATAGGTAGATGGTGAGGTTTGGTATCTCGTATTGTGCTTATTTTTGGTAGGAATTCATAGTTTAATAAGTGGAACGTATCATCAAAATATTAGCTTGAAATTTATTGTCGCTTGGACTCTAAATAAAAAATGGACAAAATCTTGTAAGATAGTGTCCATATGAGATTGTCCATATAAGATTGTCCATGGGTCCTCCCTCTTATTTATATATATGACCGGTAGAAACAATAAAATATGCTTAGTCATAACTAATGTAATAATTTACTTGAATTACAGTAATATTTTGGATTCAATGGTTCAATCACCTTTGTTACACTTATTTATTGTACTTGAAAGTGTATTTAAAAATCTTATACTCCCTTCGTCCCTCTAAAGATGACCTATTTCAAGTTTGCACAATTCTTAAGGCAACGATGAAAAAGGGATATTTTTAGATAAAATTTTTTCTTCCAATTATACCCTTATGGATGACGATTAGTACATTTAGAAATAACACATCTCTCAAACTATGCCACTGATATTTGTAAATTTATACCGCCGGAAACCATTTTAAAACACTTATATAACGAATATAAACATGACTATCAAATTATACATATTGGTTATACTAAGATTTATAAGATTTAATAATAATAATCCATTAAAAGGGTAAATTTAGAAATATGACATTGTTTATTTATAAAGGTCAACGTTTGGAGGGCAAAATTTTAACATGAATATGTCATCTATGGGGGTGGGGTGGGGTGGGTGGGTTGAGGGGATACATGTAAATACATATGAAGAAGGACAACAATACCTTAAAGTAGATATTTTTCAGTTTCAGTCAGAGTCATAGATATCGTTGTATCGTATTTGTACCTGTGAGGATCGATACCGATATCTGATATGGCTAACCATGCTCCATATGTGAAGTCAAATTTACTCGTGTATCACATATTTTTCACAAAAAAAATTGCTTTTAATATTTACCCGACTAATACTATGAAGTCTCGTTATATAATCCACAACTGAGAACATTCTTTTACTGGTTTAACATCGCAATTTATTGGTTATTTCTAAAAATGACAGTCTGAATTAATGGTGTCATGAAGTTGTCGTCCCATGGTAACACAATAAAAAGTTTTCTTTAATAGGATGTAAAGACCACGATACAGACTATAAACCCTTTCAAAAGATCTCAAGTGGAAAACATTTTCGCACATGATAAATTAAAAATCTAATAATAATAATAAAAAAGAAGTTTAATTTACAATGAACTGATACTGGTTTTAGCCAATGTATATGCAAATTCAAGTAACAATGAATGAATGCATGAAGGCATCAACTGAGGAAAAGATGAGATAATTAACCATGTCTTCAAGGTAATAACGATACACCTGTCCCCATAACACACTTTTTCTTAATATTGGATTCAACTAACTTGATATAGCAAATAAGAGCATACCACATCCTCACCACAAACTTTTCAGTTCCATTGCAAAGATTTGGTTTAACAAACTTCAACATGCTTGATGCAGAAACATGATTATCAAGACTCGAAATGATTCGTTGAAACACTGGAATAACTCTTTCATGTGCAGTGAACTCCCTGCATGATGTTGATTTGATCATCCACCAATCCAACTTCTTTTTGTTGCCTACTTTAGAGTCTTTATCCATATCCCTCTTCACACGTTCTTATGCAGCTTACATTGACATCAAAGTCAACAAGTGATAAGTTAAGGACACATACCAAACATTTAACAAATTATTGCATATGTAGCAAAGGGACAATCACAAATGGTTTAAACTTACCTTCTCGTATACACCCTAATTTATCTCATACGAGAACAACTCTACTTTTGTATTTTTGACATTTTTACATTAAACAGTCCAAGATTGCAAAGGTTTTCGTAATCGAACATAAGCAGCAAAAAATGATGGTTTCTGCTAAATTTGTCTTTGTACTCATCTAACACATTTTTTATCCAAACCTCTCTTCTCTCGTAGCCTCATAGCAAAGACTGTGGTATCCTGGTAGAAAAATAAATATGAAGAGCATGAGTATGATTGAACTTCGCGGCAGACTAACCTTCTGTAGAGTAACAAAATGTTTAAAAGAAAAGACGTGATGTAGACTGAAAAACATGAACTCTATGAGATGAATTACGCAAATATGTCATTCAGTTTTTTAAGGTGATACCTTTTACTGATAACTTGATCTCGAAGATAAGCCTCGTCCGTAAATCAAGCACAAATAAATGAGAACAATTACCCAAACTAGGTTGGACCATGTTCAATATGTCTTGTGCACTACCATAGTCTTTGATTCTCGACAAAATTGAATCGATAATAACAGCAGCATATTTCTGTGGCCTAAAAAACTCCATAATTACAAAGAAAATCCATGTTCTCGATTGGTTATGCAACTCTTCCTGGAGCATTTTTTTGGTCTAGCAACATCACAATAGACCATCATACAATATGTATGGCGTTTAATCAATTCACCTAATTTAGATAAGTTTTTTACTTATCAAATGTTATCAAGTATCATCACAACCATCCATATATCCAATGGTTGGTTGGGATGTTGAGCAGTGCGCGAGCAATTTTTTTACAAATGGTAAGATCAAGACAACATACACTCAAGTATAAAACTGTAAGAACATTGTTATAACACTTAGAAACAAAAACTAGATAACGTACATCAAATTTAGTGAATTCCTTGCTCTGAGGTTTATTGGTCGTATTTATAGTAATCATGGAGACAAACCTCCATGGTCTAATGCATTTTAAGGCTATCCTAGTTAAATTACATACTCAAAGTTAGCAAAACTACTCAGTCTTGGTCTCTCAATACTTTAGGCATATCTATGATATCAATGTTTTTTTTATTCAAGATATGTGTTTTAGGTGTAAAACAAATATAGTGAGAGTAAGGGTATTTATATGAGTTTGAGAGATCAAAATCATACCAAACTTGCATAAATTAATAAATGATCGTTCGAGCACCGCTTCAGTCATAGAGTGTAACTCCATACTTTGAAATTCTAGGTCGGCCGTCCAAAAATCCCAAGTATGGTATACTCATGAACCATTTTACACATTCAAACCGTCAAGCCAACAAATGGAGATCAAGTTATTGTATGGAGCACGTTTCACATTACTCCAAAAATAAAATAATTTTACTCTAATGAAGTTGATAAGGAAATTGTAAAGTAAAAATGTATCTTGTAGAAACAAAAGAAATTTTCGACATGCAGGTAGTTCCATCAATAGGTACTAAACTTTTGTGAAAGAAAATGAACTAGAGTCTAGATATAAAAGAAGTAAATCAAAACTGTAACAACCACCTTATGAAAATTTGTAGAAAAAGACTTCTGAAACGGAGATACGGTCTAAACTCAAGTTGCCGGGCAGTCACAGTTTTCTGAAAAAAATTGTAAGTTGGGTCAGAGCCCAACTAATAGTAGATTTCTACACACATAAAATATAGGTAGAAAAATCCAAACAAACTCAAGTTCGTAACATGAAATTACTAAAGTCTTAAAATTATGAAAATGAAAACAAAACCCCTCATTCCCGTTGTAACCCCAAACTCTCGTCACTACTGTCCTATCACAGTACTCATGAAGTCTAGGTCCGAACACATATATACCTTTCCATCCAACATCATACTGCACATCTTTATTCTCACTTATTGATGATCAGTACATTTCCGCACACCTAGCTGATATGTGGTCCACATACTTACGCAACACCGCATTGGCTAATTACGTGTTCGCATAATCCCTTTTTTCTCATGAACAAGTAGTAGTATACACATACATTACTACATTGCTCGTACAAGTTATGCGACCTTAGGTCATCGCAAAATACAAGAAAAAAGTCGAGCCAACCACCAGCAGGCATAAATCATTTAACAACAACTACTGATAGTAAACAGACAAAATCCTTAAGACGTCTTAATGTAGAATAGTCCATCTGCATAAAGCATATATATATATATATAAAGAACTCGTGGATACACTGTACATTCATACCAAAATTCATGTCGACCTTCTCATTCATACCAATACTTGCCATACATCAAAACTTTACTCTTTCTGGCAATCCGCACCAGGACATATTGACAATATAAATACCTAATCTACCATTCGCACTACATATGACATATCCATAATTTAATTGGTTGAAAAATAATTAATAAAACTTAGTTTTAGACAAATACAACGTGTAGTATTCGTAACCATGTTAGCTATGTAGAAATAATTTAAGACACTCCATAAAATCATAAGTATTCTGTATTCACTTGGCATACCATTTTACTAAAAGCAATTCATATATATATACGATTTAAATCAACATCCCAAGCTTTATATTTAAGACCCTACGGCTTAGTTCAATAAATTTCACTCACAGGTAGTATATAAAAGATCACAGCGTGACGTATAGATTAGTATCGTATAAACAAGCATATTGACAAAAATGTAATCTTCATATGCATATCATCAGAGAAACAAGAAGAGGGTAATGAAGTCTATGTCGTGTACTTACATCATTTGTCCCAAAGATAATGAATGCCCTCAAAAGAAACAAACTATACATCTTATACATCACAAATATAAATCATAACAAACTAAACAACAAAACCATTATATTCCAAACTAGTAAGGTCGGTACTTGTCATCACAGAAAATCCTAATCATTTAGAAACTTGTCAGGGAAACCTTTGAACATACAAGATGATTTTACGTAGACGCCAAGAGTGAAAAAATCTACCAGGATAATATTTCTCTTTCTTTTCCTAAAACGAGAGCATAATTCCAAGCTTATTTTTTCTCAATACCCTCTCCACTTAGTAGAGCCGAAAATATTAACTATGTAAAAGCTTATTGTACAATACTTCAAAAGAAATCACTCCAAGGTTACTATACAAGGAATTATAACTTTAACTCATTCTTCTTCATATTCTTCAGAAGGGGATTCCACAATACTTTTCAAGATGCATCAACTCGAACTATAAAGAAACCTATAACAAGACCTACATCATTCGCATTAAGGTGTCTCCTATCAGTATCAAACTTATTAAAAATTTCGCAAACATGAAACAACCAATAAGCAATTTCTTATAGGGAAAACAACCAATGTGCTCCTAAAATTGTGCCTACATGATCAAACAAGACCCTACACCCGTTCTCAAGGATTTATGTTACCAAAGCTATGCTACCACTTTGTAATGCCCACTTCAAAATTCTAGGTCGGACGCCCTAAAATCCCAAGTGTGGCAGACTCATTAACCATTTTACATACTCGAATCGTCAAGCCAACAAATGGAGATCGAGGTATTGTATGGAGCACAGATCATATTACTACAAAAATAATAAAAAATTATTCTAATGAAGTTGATAAGGAAATTGTAAAGTAAAAATGTATCTTTTAGAAACAAAAGAAATTTTTGACACGCAGGTCGTCCTGACAATAGGTACTAAAATCTTGTAAAACAAAATGAACTAGAGTTTGGATATAAAAGAAGTAAATCAAAACTGCAGCAACCGTAGTTTCCTAAAAAAATTGTAAGTTGGGTCAGAGCCCAACTAATAGTAGATTTCTACACACCTAAAATCTCGGTAGAAAAATCCAAACAAACTCAAGTTCGTAACATGAAATTACTAAAGTCTTAAATTATGAAAATGAAATCAAAACCCCCCATTCCCATTGTAACCCTCAAACTCTCATCACTACTGTCCTATCATGATACTCATGAACTCTAGGTCCGAACACATATATAACTTGTCATCCAACATCATATTATAAATCTTTATTCTCACTTATTGATGATCAGTACATTTCCGCACACCTAGGTGATATGTGGCCCACATACTTACACAACAACGCATTGGCTATTTATGTGTTCCCATCATCCCTTTTTCCCATGAACAAGTAGTAGTCTACACATGCATTACTACATTAATCGTATAAGTTATGCGACCCTAGGCATTGCAAAATACAAGAAAAAAGTCGACCCAGGCATAAATCATTCAACAACAACCACAGATAGTAAACAAACAAAATCCTTAAGAAGTTCTTAATATAGACTAGTCCATCTGCATAAATCATATGTATATAAAAAGAACTCATGGATACACTCTACATCCATACCAAAATTCATGTTCACCTTCCCATTTATACCAATACTTGCCATACATCAAAACTTTACTCTTTCTGGCAATCCGCACCAGGAAATATTGACAATATAAATACCTAATCTACCATTTGCACTAGACACATGACATATCCATAGTTTAATTGGTAGCCAAATGATTTATAAAACTTAGTTGTAGACAAATGCAATGTATAGTATTCGTAACCATGTTAGCTATGTAGAAATAATTTAAGAGACTCCATAAAACCATAAGTATTCACTTGGCATACCATTTTACTAAAAACAATTCATATATAAATACGATTTAAATCAATAACCCAAGCTTTGTATTTAAACCCTACGACCTAGTTCTATTAATTTCACTCTTAAGTAGTATATAGAAGATCATGGCGTGTCGTATAGACTAGTATCGCATAAATAAGCATATTGACAAAAATGTAATCTTTATATGCATATCATCAGAGAAACAAGAAGATGGTAATGAAGTCTGTGTCTTGTACTTACATCATTTGTCCCGGAGATAATAAATACCCTCAAAAGAAACAAACTATACATCATATGCATCAATAATATAAATCATAACAAACTAAACAAAAAACCATTATATACTTGTCGACACAGAAAATCCTAATCATTTAGAAACTTGTCAGGGAAACCTTTGAATCTACAAGATGATTCTACGTAGACGTCAAGAGTGAATAAATCTACTTGGTTAACATTTCTCCTTCTCCTCCTAAAACGAAAGCACAATTCCAAGCTTCTTTTTTCTCAATACCCTTTCTACTTAGTAGAGCCACAAATTACCTTCTAGTGCTTATTTCAGGGTTATGAAAAAGATAAAACTTTTTGATCCCCAAAACCCTGTTTTTTATGTGGAAAAAAATTATGGAATTTAAGATTCCTTATTTAACTATACGTCCACAATAAATGGTAATTCTGTTTGACTAATAGGAAGACTGAATACACACAATAGCCAAAGCGATGCTAATAGAATTACATTTAAAAAAATTCATTGGTTACAATCTTCCCCCTCGAAAAAAGATTTCGTCCTTGGAATCAGTTTACGTTTGCTGATGTAAGACTCACATGGTGCCTCATTATTGTGCAAGTGGTCAGCTAACCATGTGTTAGCATACCAAATATTCGCATTGAAATTTCCAAAGTTTTCAACCATCTAAGCAATATAAATGCGTCCCCTCGTTCATCGCAAGTATCCATGCATAACAACATATATGCGACTCATCAGTCATCGCATTAATAATTTATGAAATTCGCGCCAACCACATAAAAATCAAACAACAAATAAAATTATTTACTCTTGCATGTTATTATTGCATTAGCCCTCAAGTAGTTCACTTAATCCTCCTATCGTGGGACGGAGGATTAAGTTTTATCAATCCCAATCCAGGATAATAGAGCCATAACTTTTAGGCGACCCTTAGATCATCGCCATAATAACTTATGGAAGTCGATCCAACTACAGGAGAAAAAATAATCAAACACTCAAATGATACCATTCGCTTTCACATAGCATTAACGCATCAACCCTTGTGTATTCCACAAAACTCGACCACCGGGCGTCGGAGTGCTAAGTGTTATCGATCCCATTTCAAGATAATAGATCCATATCGTTTAGGCGAAACCTCAATCATCGTCATAAACCTATGGGTATCGAGCCAACTACGGGCAACAATTAACAAGTATCCTAACAATTCACCCATATATAAAACTAATATGTTTACGACGCCAAATAATGGCAGACCCCAACACATTCATAGAACATTTTTTCTACGACCAACATACAATTAAAACATGTTAGTACAAAACCGAGTACTTGAGAAAAATCAACTACGCAAAAGCTTATTGTACAGTACTTCAAAAGAAATCACTCCAAGGTTACTATACAAGGAATTATAACTTTAACTCATTCTTCTTCATATTCTTCAGAAGGGGATTCCACAATACTTTTCAAGATGCATCACATCGAACTATAAAGAAACCTACAACAAGAAGACCTACATCATTCGCATTAAGGTGTCTCCTATCAGTATCAAACTTATTAAAAATTTAACAAACATGAAACAACCAATAAGCAATTTCTTATAAGGAAACAACCAATGTGCTCCTAAAATTGTGCTTACATGATCAAACAAAACCATACACCCGTTCTCAAGGATTTATGTTACCAGAGCTATGATACCACTTTGTAATGCCCCACTTCGAAATTCTAGGTCGGCCGCCCTAAAATCCCAAGTGTGACAGGCTCATGGACCATTTTACACACTCAAACAGTCAAGCCAACAAATGGAGATCAAGTTGTTATATGGAGCATGTTTCATATTACTCCAAAATTAAAAGAATTTTATTCTAATGATGTTGATAAGGAAATTCTAATGTAAAAATGTATCTTTTAGAAACAATTTTTTTTTCCGACACGCAGGTTGTGTCGTCAATAGGTACTAAAATCTTGTGAAAGAAAATGAACTAGAGTCTGGATATAAAATAAATTAATCAAAACTGCAGCAACCATGCTTTCTTAAAAAAAATGTAAATTGGGTCAGGGCCCAACTAATACTAGATTTCTACATACCTAAAATCTCAGTAGAAAAATCCAAACAAACTCAAGTTCGTAACATGAAATTACTAAAGTCTTAAAATTATAAAAATGAAAAGAAACCCACTCATTCCCGTTGTAATCCCAAACTCTCATCACTACTGTCCTATCACGGTACTCATGAACTCTAGGTCCGACCACATATATACTTTGTCATCCAACATCATATTGTAAATCTTTATTCTCACTTATTGATGATCAGTATATTTCCGCACACCTAGGTGATATGTGGTCCACATACTTACGCAACAACGCATTGGCTAATTATGTGTTCGCATCATCCCTTTTTCCCATGAACTAGGTCATCAAAAAATACAAGAAAAAAGTCGAGCCAACCACCAGCAGGTATAACTCATTCAACAAGCACCATGAATAGTAAACAAACAAAATCCTTAAGAAGTTCTTAATGTAGACTAGTCCATCTGCATAAAGCATATACATATATAAAAAGAACTCGTGGATATACTGTACATCCATACCAATATTCATCTCTACCTTCCCATTCATACCAATACTTTCCATACATCAAAACTTTACTCTTTTTGGAAATCCGCACCAGGGTATATTGACAATATAAATACCTAATCTACCATTCACACTACACACATGACATATCCATAATTTAATTGGTAGCCAAATGATTAATAAAACTTAGTTGTAGACAAATGCAACGTATAGTATTCTTAACCATGTTAGCTATGTAGAAATAATTTAAGACACTTCATAAAACCATAGGTATTCACTTGGCATACCTGTTAGAGCATAGCTCGGTTGAACCCACCAAGCATTGGTATGTCAAGTTTGGTTGTCATATTTTAGTGAATAAAAACTCATCTAAGAGTCGCTTGATTATGTACTAGAGATAACTTTGTATAGGTTAGACTAGAAAGTCTAGGATTATGAGATCAGCTATGGTAGGCGGATTTTCCCTGAATAAAAATTAGTAATGTGCATTTACTAATTGGAGATTTTCTATTGAGAGATTTCAGAAAATATTGGTGTTGATGGTGGTTTTCGGTTCAGGGCTAAAATCGTGAAACCCTGTATTTAATACGCTGTCATCCTGCAAAGGAACAAAAAGCCATTTAAAAGTGATGAGTGCATTAAACCTCTTCACTTACATATGTATTGGGCAATTCAACATATTTACGAAATTTATCCAGAATGGTGCATGAAGCAACAATCCCAGATATTCTGTAAATTTTAACCTATTGCATTATTCACTAATGCGTGACCTGCCTGGTATTTTCCTATGCAATGTTCCCAGCCGAACTCTCAATATTGGAATGACATGACAATTAATGTTCACTCGCAGCGGAGTAGCATGAATCTCCCGAAGTGTTGGTATTGAGACCTGCATGAAAACACTCACATAGGCTACACCACCCTCTGACAAAGAGATCAGCGTGTTTACACACTTTTTAATTAAAAGTTAGCGCGATCGAACGCGTTTAAATTCCTTAAAGAAAATCTAGACTGTCCATATCAGTCTTAAAAAACGATCACGGCCACACGATTTGGCCACACAATTCAACAGGCCTAGCCTACTCCTTGCAGAACTAGGCGATCACCCTGATAAACATCGGCAGGCCCACTAACATCCCGACTGGTCGAAATTCTTTTAGCTCATCCGCTACACCCTTGAACGCTCTCCAAAACATGGGTGATCGCGCTGTTTTAAAAAAGAGCTCAAACGAGCTAAAACCGACAAAAACGGTCTCAAACAAATCACGACCGCCCAACTTAGCTAGCCCAGTTGGACGGCTTAGATTTTCCTTCAAATGATCATAGAAGTGCTGGCGTGTTCACCGGAGACCCAGCTACACCCATGATCGACCGGCTTGTCCACGGCAATCAGAAAGTGTATAGAATCGTTCGCCCAAAGTAGGGTGAACACGTTGCTTTGGAAACCCTAGTTTGCGTTGCGGCGACACACTACAGTCGCAAATCGATAACAACCATCCATCTTCACCAGCCACATTGAGTGGCTTAGATCCAATTTCAGGCGGCCCAGGAGACGTCAGCGTGCTCACTGACGACCCACCTTTTCACATGGCCGATCGGCCTGCTCAAACTAGCGCCCAGCGCTTCCGAACGATCACCCAAAAGAGGCCGGTCGCGCTGTTTTCATAATCCAACGGCGGTACGCAACTGCCGCAAATCATCTCGTCCATCCAACTTCCCTAGCCTAGTCGGATGGTTTAGATTTATTTTCAGGACGCCAACAAGGTAACGTTGTGATCATCGGCTACCCCTATTCCACAGGGAGCGATCGACCAAGTGGCAGCTCATCCATAGGGTTCCCAAACGATCGCCCAAAGGTGGCCGGTCATGCTACTTTTTTAAGACGTTCAATTCGCGACTAATTTGAACGAGCTCTAAAACAACGATGTTTCCTTATATCGATTATTTGCAGCTGCTTGTTTAAAAGCAATGCTTTATATACATCGATCATAAGCGATGTTTTATAAATATTGATTTCACAAATAATTTTATTATTATTTGACCTAAAAGAACTATGTGCTGCTTTTAGTGGCGAGTTTCATGACTTCACCCATTTACTCGAGACATCAAACATGTCACAAACTGGGGGATTCTCATTGGGGTATTGGTCTGGCGGTTTACGGCGTGCGGCATGCAACGCGCCCATTACGAGAAAGTGTCAGGAAAGAACGGATGGTTAACAACAATGAGAGTAGTGGGTGAAAGTGTGACCAGTTTTCCCTCATAATGGAAACGTGGTGATCACCACTATGTACACAACCCCACCTCTCCACTACTTAATCACCTCCACTTCCTACAAGATCAGGGGTGCTCAAACATGACTTGTATAAATAGGATTTCAACCTATTTCAAACACAAGAACAGAAGTGTTATCAACACAAGTATCCAGAGAACACCAAGGAATGATAGCTTACATTCTGCAAGCCAGTTCTATATTCTGATACAAGTCATAAAACAGCCACACCTTCGTAATTCAACATTCTGATCTCAACACCTTCTTCGCTTCCCTCCCTAAGATCAACCCTTCTCCTTCACTTTGTGACCGAATAGAATCTGGAATGGCCATTTCTTGGTTTAGGCCAGAGTCTTACAGATTGATCTCTCGAATCTAAAAGTACTCATGTGAAGTACATTTGTTTAGGGTTTGAATTCGTTTCTCATCAACACACCCAAATTTACCAAAAACAACAGAATCAGTTTTTACCCCAAAACAACTGGCGACCACAGTGGGAGATTAATCTCTCGGTTGCAAGATCAATTTTCAATTTCATTTCAATTTTATCAAATTCAAGATGGTAGATCTTAGGTCTGGGTTAGTTACCAATCCTGATGCTGCAGGCGCTGATAACACTCTTGGTGCCAATATCCCTGCCGTTAACACCAATGTACCGCCTGCCAGTGCAGTCAACACATTGCATGGTGTCACATCCTCTAGCACCAACACCAGTAACGCCGGAAGCATCCCCTCTGGCGTGACGCCTCCTATTACCATAGCCAGAGCCATTGCTACTCCTAATATTTCTTCAAGCATGACACCTCCAATTATCACCAGGGCTGCCACCATTTCTTCATCAGGACGAGAGACCGGAGGAGATAGAGGAAGCCAACCCCCTATCACCATTGTCGATTTGGTGGAAAGACAAGAAGTTCTCGCTAAGGCTCAGACGGACATGGCTACAACTCAGAAAGAGGTACTCACTTTCCTCAAGTCGCTAACGGAGCGACTACCACAAGAGCCGCTTCAACCCATGGAGCCAATGAGGAGTACTTTTAACACTCCTAGCGCAAGCACTTCAACCGGGCGTGCCTTCATAGATGAGGAAGTTCGTGTTGCTCCTGAACGCTCACGGGAAAGGAATCAGCCATCCAACTTCATCACACGTGAGGACATGGAGTCTCCTCCAAAATCGAGGCAAAGAAAACCCGTTTGACATGCACCAGCACCAACCTCCGTACCCTCCTGATGTGCAAAGGGTTCCTCTCCCGAGAGGATACTCCTCTCCTCAGTTTTCCCTTTATGATGGCACTGGTAACGCTCGTGAACACATCTCTCATTTTCTGGAATCCTTAGGAGAACACGAATACAATCATGTCCTCCGCCTGAAAGAATTCTCAAAGTCGCTTACCGGAAGAGCGTATACCTGGTACAACAATATCACACCAAATAGCATATCCAACTGGTGCGAGATGGTCACCGCTTTCTACAAGAAGTATTTCTTCGTGTCTGAGCAAATCACTTTCTCAGACTTAAGGAGAATGTTTCAACGAAACAATGAACATCCAAATAATTATGTCAAGAGATTCAGAATTCAAGTATTGGATTGTCACGACCCAAATGTGACCGAACAACAGTTGGTGGAGTCATGCATTAACGGTATGGTTCCCATCTATCGTGCTTTGCTGGAAAACCTGCATTTCCAGATGTTCTCTGAACTCCATGAAGCTGCTAAGCGGTCGGCCACAACTGCACCAGCGCTGTTAGAAAGAACCAGACCGGCCAGGGGTGAAGATACACGCGAAACTCGAGGAAATAGGCGCCTCATCAACAAGCAATATAACACTGGTCCTTCTGTAAGCGTAGTAGGTGAAGGAGGGAAGAGGAAAGCTCCAGCAGCGGAGCAACAACCCAAGCGTGCAACACCAGGGCAGACAACTCCATCCCGGAAAGCTGCGGCTAAGATGCATGTGCAACAACAAGGAACTGGAGATGCTGCTTCGGATTTACCATTTCCAATGGATGAAGTCATTGAACTCCTGGAAGCATGGATTCAAGATGACGCCATCAAGATACCTCTTCTCCGACATCCGCCAACCAAAGAAGAGATGGCAAATCCCAAATATTGTCGTTACCATAGGTTTGTCAACCACCCAACCAGTGACTGCAACAAATTGAAGCGCATTTTCAAAGAGAAAATGGATGCAAGAGAACTTCAATTAAGAAATGAAGGAGTTCACAGGGACCCTCTTCCTGTCAGGAGCTGCATGATTTATGGGGACTCCATCCACAAAACTGTGCAGTCTATGATGGAGCATTTATGTGAAATTCTGTATTTCTCCAAGGCGCAGCGTCAAGACATGTTTGGAGCCTTCAACCGTGTTGTATCAGGCGAGCATCTGTTTACAGTCATGGAAGTCACTCCCAAACCCCAATCTTTCCTGGGAAGCGCGACTAACAAATGCAACTGGGGACTCCTAACCACCGCTCATTTAAAATATGTCAAGTTTGACAGCACACTGATTGATGCAACACCTGATTTCAATATTGTCACTGTCAAGACTTTGAGAGCTGCGAAGATTTCAAAGCAGGAAGCTGTTCACTACCCAACTGTGATTAAAGGTGCAGAAGGAGAATCGAAGGATGCTTACGGGTACATTAATCTCAAAATCAAGGTAGGAGATGCTCTAACACGCGGCAAATTTCATATTGTTAAAGAATGCCCGAACTATGATATGATTCTGGGCCGTTCGTGGGTACACGACAACAAAGACAAGCTATGAGTGTGTCCTTTGCCAATGTCTATACCTGAAAGGATTTCCAACAAGCCGTATAATCCCGAAGATCATTTGTTTCCGTATCAACAACTTGCCAATGTGACACAACTACCTTGAGAGAGCCCATCGATGTACATTCGAAGATTCCAAACCCAAGTAAGTCTTATTGAACAACCTTTTCTGCAACCAATCACTTCTCCTCCCATCAAAGCCTGGGGACTCGATATGATTATCAACCCAGCCGTTACTAGGAGATGTGAATGGGATGCTGGTCCTTTCAAGTATTTTATCAAGAGTTTAGAAGCTGTCACAGTTAAAGATAAGGAATCTGGAAAAGTAATGGCGCAACGCCCAAATCCATTCCAAGTTGGAGATATGGTAGTGAAAGTTACCACTCAGCCTAATTCACATACAGAAGGGAAAGACGAGCCGTACCTAGTGGCAGACGTTATCTTAGGGGGTTACTGCAAGCTCATCAATGCCGACAAATTGGAAGGCGTGATGATTCACTCACGATGGCTCAAACCTTTCAATACCTAAAACGATGTGTGTTACCTTTTCCTCCAGCGTTCTCTTTAGTATTTTCTCTAGCAATTTCCCTTTTCATACAATATTTGTAATTCCTTCAAAATGATTGCACTGCTTGCATTCATAATTAGGGTTTCAATTTGTCAGTTAATCGAAGTATCGTTTCCTTTTAGAGATCTCTTTACTCCTGAATCATGACACAAAGTCTCAAGCAAGCCTAAACTCTAATTATTACCCATCAATTCAAACCAGAAAGACAAAACCCTAAAAGAAACATCTCACATCTTTCAAGAAACACCGAAAAGGAGAGTATGTGAAGAAATAAAAGGAAAGGAAATTGTCAAGCGATCAGTGTGTGATTTTTAAGGAAAGCGCCTTTTGTACCCTGAAGTGCATCCTATTTCAACGATGAAGCAGCCCCTCAATCACCACATGGATTGCAACTCGCTATCAATTAGAGGTGGACAGGTTCGTGGTCAATCCTTAATTTCTATCATTGCATCCCCTACTTCGAGCTATCATTATTTGGGTTATATGCAATTATCATGGAAGTGATATCCGGTCACATAAAAGGAAAACACATCACCGAATGTCGCGTTCCCATCGACCGCACCTCAGTGGAATGGGGAGATTCTATCGAAACCTTACTGGAAAGCGCTACAACTAGAGTATCAAGATAACATGAATAGAAGAACTATTATTTGATAAGGTTCAAGCTCCAATCACATAAACAGAAAAACCACTGAATACCAAAAATGTCTACAAGCTACAAAAAGATGTTGAAAAGAAATAGCAAAGTGGGAAATCTAGTTGTCGGTGTTAACAGAGAGATCAATGGCGCCCTCACTGAAGTCCTCATTGGAAGCTACTTCAACGTCTTTTTCACAAGGCGCCCCCGTATCCACTCCAGAAGCCTCCTCGACCTCCCATTCGAATGTCGCTTCAACACCTCTACCAGTTTCAATATTTCCCCTAAGAGACGCTCCAACATCTTCCTTGGAAGCTGCGCTAACGTCCGCTTCGGAGTCCGCTTCAACATATTCTACAGATGCCGCTCCCATGCTCTCCTCAGCAGCCACTTCAGCTTTCCCTCCAGCTGTCGCTTCTATGTCCTCTAAAGAAGCTACTTCGACCTCTTCCTCGGAAGCTGCACCGACATCTGCCCAACCAGTCTTTTGAGGATGCTCATCCGCTACACCCGACCGGTTGAAATTCTTTTAGCTCATCCGCTACACCCTTGAACGCTCGCCAAAACATGGGTGATCGCGATGTTTTAAAAAAGAGCTCAAACGAGCTAAAACCGACAAAAACGGTCTCAAACAAATAAGGACCGCTCAACTTAGCTAGCCCAGTTGGACGGCTGAGATTTTCCTTCAAACGATCAAAGAAGTGCTAGCGTGTTCACCGGCGACCCAGCTACACCCATGATCGACCGACTTGTCCACGGCAATCAGAAAGTGTATAGAATCGTTCGCCCAAAGTAGGGTGAACACGCTGCTTTGGAAACCCTAGTTTGCGTTGCGGCGACACACTACAGTCGCAAATTGATAGACGCATTTATGTGTCTATTTTCATCTCTATTGTGTATAATGTTAGTACCCATTTTTGTACTTATTTTGGTATTTTATCTCTTTGTAGGTGTTTTTGGAGAAATAAGCTTTTGTGGCGAAATTGGCTCGAAAAGTTGATGAATGCAACCTAAGGGACGAGTGTTATGCGGACTCCAGCAACGGATAAGGGGTAACCTTTCCCCTTCACATTCAAATTCTGAAAATGGGCGGGAAACCAAAAACTTAAAAACGTGTTTCCTGGCAGATTTGGTGATGGATTTTTAGAGGTGTTTGAGGTCGATTAAACCTCTGATTTTCATAGGGTAGACTCCTTATGGGTCTAGGAATCTAACATGGGTGTTGAAATCGATTAAAATGGGCTCAATCGACGGGTTTTGATCTCAACAGCAAAATATGGAAAGTCACGTGTGTGACCGATTTTAGGAAATTTTAGAGAGATTAAAGGCAATATTTTCTTCCCAAAGCTTAATATATATCTAAGGAAGAGTTTAGAATCAAAAGGAAAGCCCAGATATACGTGGAAATTCTAAAACAAGAAATTGCCGCAACTTTGCCGTGAAGAGAAAGAAAGAGATTTCGGAAGATTTTGGAGAGATTTAATCGCTCTTTTTGATATAAATAGATTGGTTGGGTCATATAGAATGGGTGTGTAGAGTTTGGGTAGCTTAGGAGGGATGAGGAGTGAGAAATCAAGACGAACAGAAAGTTACCTGCTGCTGTTTTCTGCTGGTGCGGAGCTGAAGAACACGAAGAACATAAGACGCACACTGAACAGTCGCGAAGAACACGAAGAACATCGACCCACACGAAACCGTCACAGAAGCAGTCTTATATTCTTGTTTATTAACAGCACTTCAGTTGTATCGGTGATTCTGTAACGCCATAAAAGCGTTGCAGATTCGCTGTATTATTATTTCTCTTCAATAAAAACACCTTTTGAGCCATGTTTCTATCTTTTGAGCATGTTTTTACCATGAGGAGCTAAACCCAAACACTGGGATGACGGAGGAAGAC
Source organism: Papaver atlanticum (assembly GCA_023531105.1). Lineage (NCBI taxonomy): Eukaryota > Viridiplantae > Streptophyta > Magnoliopsida > Ranunculales > Papaveraceae > Papaver > Papaver atlanticum. The sequence continues at coordinate 881,582 of JAJJMB010008870.1, forward strand.
GAATATCATACTTGGGGTAATTTTATTAATTCTTTTTAAGACTTTTGCATTAATTTTAATTGAAATTATGATTTGAATTAATTGGTTGTCATTTAATTTGATGATGTATGCTTAGCTTAGGTGTTTTGATACATCATGCTTAGGATTTACAATCAATGTTTTGAGAATCTACCTTGGCAAAAATAGAGTCCTTGTTTTTCTTGAGCTAAAATTGTCAAAGAATTAATAATTGAACCTTATGTTTTGAATTTGGTGGAATCCCGAATCCCAGTACCTCTCACCATTGTTTATTATTTTTGTATATATTTTTATTAAATTTAAAAAATCCTTCACAAGTCCGAGTGAACGACAACCTTACTCACCACTTTCACTACAACTTAAAAAACACACTAAGTTTTTGGCGCCGCCGACGCGGACTTGTTTTTAGGGTTTTTAGATTTATTTTTATTTTTTTTATTATTTTTGTTCTTCTTTACGCGTTTGGTATTTTTCGATTCTTTTCAGATTTGGAGCGGAGCTAAAAGGAAAGGAAAAAGTGTTCTAAGAGGAAATCATCGCCAAATAAGGAAAGAAAAGAGGAGTCCAAAGGAGTGAAGAAGAAGATTTTTGTATATAGTTATTTTTTTATTTTATTTTATTTTTTTAGATTTTATTACTTTTTATTTTTAGAAATTGTAAATAGGGTTTTATTTTTATTCTTGTAATTTTTTATTTTTGGACTTTTTTATTTTATTTTTTTGGACATTTGGACTTTGGACTTTTATTATTTTTAAAAACCCTAAGGAAGGGTTAAAATTAAATATAAACTGTTTGCAGGGAAGGACGACGATTACGATATCGTATCGGCCCCTCGGGTTCGCACATTGACACAGGAGTCAGTGGCCCGAGTCGACTACAGCGGTTCTTCGCCCGTCTGGTACGGGAGGTAAATCTTTAAACACCCGCGAATCCCCTGTCAGCGGGTTTACTGTCTTCCTTAAGGTGCATATATGTTGAGGCTTTGAATACGGATTTTAATTTCCTAGTAAAGGGCAAGGCCTGGCCATACAAGATAAGGGTTCGGATTTCATCACCGTTCTCTTCTTGCCCGCCTTAGGAAAACGATACCGAACGCGAACCTAAGCTTAAAATATTGACTAGAACGAGACCGATAGGGTAACGAGCTTGTAGGAAAGTCGTTCAAAAGGATCGTATTGGGTATCTTGTTAGCCTAACTCAAAGTTCAGGAAGATTACTGTAAGTCGATTAGAGCCGCCTTGTAACCCAGGGAAGCGTTGCCAAAGAGGTGGGGGTATCAAAGCTCCTCTGAGCTTCTCCTACTTCTCTTCGACTTACTTTATTCGGATCGTCCTACGAGGTTTGCTAAAACTATACCCAGTTGCCTTTTGGGAGATTAGAAGCTGGTCTAGAAACAATCTAAGTGGAACCATCGTGCTTGTTGTTTGCTAGATTTTATAGGTTTGATTTGGTCGAGTCAGACTTGTTTGTGATTGTGTAGAATTCCCTTGCAATTAAGAATGTCGAACTGGTATGATAGAAGCCAATACAATGAATATCCGACTGAGTTTCAAAATGGACATTATTCACACTACGACCATAGTGTAAATAGTGGTTGGGAACACCAACCTTTTGAAGGTTATGGTTCATACCATGGTGAGCCCAGTTACTATGCACACACACACCGGTCATACGAGCAAGAAAATATGGATTATTATAGTGCTAGTACCTCGTCTTTGGACAATACAATCAAACTGTTGAAAACTAGTCCTTATTATGATCCTTCTGTTTATGATCCTTCCGTATCTTTAGAAGAGTCTCTTAAGCAGTTAACTGAACAGACAAATAGGTTTTTGTCAGAAATGAATAGACGAACTGCACCATTGAGTGAATTCTCTATCGAGGAATCCCTCAGGCAAATGGCTGAGACGAACGAAAGACTTGCTCGAAATAATCTTGATTTCCAATACAGTGTTTCCAATAGTACCCTTGAAAATGAGGATAGTTATTTGCATAATCAAGATGACGAGGTTAGCATTGGAAACACTAGTTTAGACGAGGTTTGACCATTTTCATGTTATTACAATGATGATTATGACGAGGATAGTATTGATGAAGAATATGAAATTTGTAGGCATAGTGATCAGGAATTTGTTACTCCAATTGAGCTTTATAATGATAATGTTATTTCTTGTTCAAATCCAAATAATTTTAATAATTATTCACCTATTCAAAAGGACGAGGATTTGTCTAGAGATATCCCCGGTTTAGACGATGTATTTTTTCCTTTTGATTACGAAGCCGATAGTGGTTTAGGGGAATGGGTTTATTCTGAAAATGCTGTTTTAGAGTCTAGCGACTTAGAAACAATAGTCTTAAATAAAGAAGATGAACTCGTAGAGCTTTTAAATTTGAGTGAGGATACATCACCTGAGTATAACCTAGAAGAAGCAATTGACTATTTTCAGGATTCTGATGATCTAGAAATTAGGGAAATTATAGCTAGTCTATCCAGAGACACCCAAAACTCTAAGTTTGGGGGTGATTATCATTCTCCATGTGCCTTACCTTTAGCTCTTACAAAGATCCCTCACTTGGGACTTGATATCTGTACCTCGACCATTTTACAAGATCACCTTCATACTCGTTTTCCCGAACCTAATGATGTCCAGAAAGAAGCTCAGAAGTTAGAAACCCATCCTCTGGTTGATGTGGTTTTCCCAGGCTATGATACCCAGATTGACTTTGTTTCCCACCAAATAGTTTTCTTCCAACTGTGGGAACGTTTATATTCCAAATGTGTCGAATATTAAGTTGTGAGACTAAACCTAAATGCTTTAGGAAATTAAAATCGACACGTTTGCTTAAGAATGACCACTACTCTCATTGTGGTCAATTATGTAAGTCAAACCTGATTGACTTAGAGGATCCTCAATTACGACGTCAGTGTGCTCACTACTCTTATCTTTCGGGCGGCCCAGGAGACGTTTGCTTAAGAATGACCACTACTCTTATCTTTCAGGCGGCCCAGGAGACGTCAGTGTGCTCACTGACGACCCACCTTTTCACATAGCTGATCGGCCTGCTCAAACTAGCGCCCAGCGCTTCCGAACGATCACCCAAAAGAGGCTGGTCGCGCTGTTTTCATAATCCAACGGCGGTACGCAACTGCCGCAAATCATCTCGTCCATCCAACTTCCCTAGCCTAGTCGGATGGTTTAGATTTATTTTCAGGACGCCAACAAGGTAACGTTGTGATCATCGGCCACCCCTATTCCACAGGGAGCGATCGACCAAGTGGCAGCTCACCCATAGGGTTCCCAAACGATCGCCCAAAGATAGCCGGTCATGTTACTTTTTTAAGACGTTCAATTCGCGACTAATTTGAACGAGCTCTAAAACAACGATGTTTCCTTACATCGATTATTTGCAGCTGCTTGTTTAAAAGCGATGCTTTATATACATCGATCATAAGCGATGTTTTATAAATATTGATTTCACAAATAATTTTATTATTATTTGACCTAAAAGCACTATGTGCTGCTGTTAGTGGCGAGTCTCATGACTTCACCCATTTACTCGAGACATCAAACATGTCACAAACTGGGGGATTCTTACTGGGGTATTGGTCTGGCGGTTTACGGCGTGCGGCATGCAACGCGTCCATTACGAGAAAGTGTCAGGAAAGAACGGACGGTTAACAGCAATGAGAGTAGTGGGTGAAAGTGTGACCAGTTTTCCCTCATAATGGAAACGTGGTGATCACCACTATGTATACAACCCCACCTCTCCACTACTTAATCACCTCCACTTCCTACAAGATCAGGGGTGCTCGAACATGACTTGTATAAATAGGATTTCAACCTATTTCAAACACAAGAACAGAAGTGTTATCAACACAAGTATCCAGAGAACACCAAGGAATGATAGCTTACATTCTACAAGCCAGTTCTATATTCTGATACAAGTCATAAAACATCCACACCTTCGTAATTCAACATTCTGATCTCAACACCTTCTTCGCTTCCCTCCCTAAGATCAACCCTTCTCCTTCACTTTGTGACCGAATAGAATCTGGAACGGCCATTTCTTGGTTTAGGCCAGAGTCTTACAGATTGATCTCTCGAATCTAAAAGTACTCATGTGCAGTACATTTGTTTAGGGTTTGAATTCGTTTCTCATCAACACACCCAAATTTTTACCAAAAACAACAGAATCAGTTTTTACCCCAAAATCTTGCTGTGTCTTTTACTTTTCTATTTCCACAATTATAATTGTTTATTATAATTAAAAGTAAAATACACAGACGTTAACTCCGTATTACTTGATAGTGATCCTATAGATTTTGGTTTAGTCTGAACCTATTATAAAGTAATCACACTTTGATTGTTGTATTGTCTCGATCTCGGATCCATAGACGATCACACAAAGTGTGAATACCGATTTTTTGTATTGTCTCGACTTTAAAGATTGTAGTATATTTGGGTACCCTCGTCTTTTCAATTGGTATTAGAGCAGGCAAACACGAAAAGATGTAACAATCTGTGTTTGGTGCGATCCAACCTATAAGACTGGAATCTAAAAATGGTTTTTATAGAACCTGAGAATGATTCAATTAACGTAATGCAAGATATCAAGAGTTTTGAATTAACACTTGATGATGACATCTACGAATCAATATCTGAAAACGTTCATGAAAGCATCACTAGAGAATCTACTAGACAAGGTAATCTTGTTAATGATGTAGAAACTGATGACAACTGGAAAATTTGTCTACAAGAAAGGTTAGATGAAATTTCCGATGATGATGACTCAGATTTTGAACAAGATGTAGAAGAGGATATCTCAGAATACTCTAAACTACTGGATCCTTTGAAAAATAAAAAACTGGGAACTTCGGATTTTCTTGGTGTTATGACACCTCTTTGTCGTGAGACCACGAAACTGAAGAGGGTTTTTCAAGGATATTATATTGGTTACCACACCAATGATTCTCTTCTTAAAGATCGTACAAACGAGCTAAATTCTAAGAAATTAGAATGTGAAAATCTTCGAAGAGATCTCTTTTTTTCGGAAAAGAAACTTGTTGAATCTGAAGCAAGGGTTAGTTCTCAACAAAAGAGTTTTGAAGAGAAAAAAAGGTGAATATCTCTCACGAGAAAAACGCCTTGAGGTTGATCTAACTGGTGCATTTGATAAAATCAAGACGTTGGAAGAAGAAAATTTGTACTTGAAAAAGTCCAATGATAGCACAAACAATTTATTCTCATTGTTAGAAGCAGGAAGATATCATGGTGATACACGTGGATTGGGATATAAGAAATCAAGTGCTTCCAACGATAAAAATGAGGTAAAATTTGTTAAAGCTACAAATTCTTCTCAACCAGAGACTTCCACTGATGTCAAAAATGATATTATTTCTTGTAAAGAAGTAAAGCCAGTCAATCCTAAGAATCATGTTCAACCAGACTCTTCAAGTGCAGCCATCAAAGGGAGCACTTCTACTAATGTCAAGAAGGAAACAATGTTGAACAAAGATAAGAAGAAGAAGAAGAAGAAAACTCGTCGTACTCCAATGCAAGAGGGTCCACAAAAAGGTAACATTAAAACTTAGTCTTCGTATGTTACTAAGCATTGTTATTATTGTGGTAATAAAGGACACTTGCAATGGGGATGCAGAGTTCGTAAGATGCAAGATGCACTTTCTTTTGTATCAAATGAATTGGCTAAGTTTGTTCCCCGAAAGAACTCAGATCGTTATTGTCCTAAGTTTAGGCAAAAGAATTATTATAATGATAGTTCAAATTTTACCTATCGCTCAACAAGGTCATCTCATAAAAGACCCAATTATAAAAAGAGAGATGACTTTGTAAATGCGAAGACAAGATCTGATGTTCCAAATTGGAGAAAAGTCGTTTCACAAAATATTTAAAAGGGAAATGGTCCTAATGGTATGAAGGAGAAAGCTGCTCCTGCGAAAACCATCCATAAATGGGTCCCTAAGTCCTCCATAGCCAAGAAGGGACCAAAAGTTAGTCATAAAAATGATACTCAATTGATAAATGTTGGTGACAATGTTTTTGAGAGTTTTCTTGAAAGACTAAGGAATGACATCTTGATGTCTAAAATCTCTTGTACTAGTGAACATTGTGATAATGACACTCTTCATCACAATTCAAAGAAGAAAAACAAGACATGGAACAATAGAAAACAAACCAAGCAAGAGGTCAAGAATGATGATTCTGTCTTAGTCCCTTGTGACAAAGATGACAAGGCTCAAATGAACACAACCTAGTTGTGTTGGAATGTGCATGCTCACCTTTGTGCTCAATCTTATGAAGGGTGAGTAAGCACATGAAATTGAGCACATGACCTCTCGGTTATTATATGACTAATTAACATCTTTTGGGAGATAATTCTTTTCTTCTATACTCATGCCTTCTCTATCTATATTTGATCTTTTGATAGAAACGGTAATTTTGAGTTTATGATGTTGATTTATACAGGTCATATGTGTGTAGCTCTTGTTTTTACGGTTAAAACGATCCAAAAATCACTAAATTCGAACATTGTATGCAAAAGTTATGACAAAAACAGTTTAGTACTGTGATCCATCACTAGAAACTACAGTAACCGGTCCTAGTGACTATTGTAACCGGTCCTAGTGATTGGTCCATACGAAGGAGTGTAAAACTGTTTTGCCCATAACTTCTTCGTCCGAACTCGGAATGACCTCATTCTTTTTGTGTTGGTTTCGTAATTCAATTTCCTACAAGATTGAGGTAATTGCAATACTTGATTTTCTGTATTTTTGGTGTATTTCATTTAAGTTTATGAGATAAACCATTGTGTTTCAGTCTCATATATTGGCTCACTTCCTTATGGTTAGTGACTTTTGAGTATAGCCGATCTTTGGATCATATCTTCGTGATTGCTATATCAAAATCATAATAAAGTTGTGATGTTGTAGCTCATATGTAAGTCACGTATACTAGTGTTTGTTTATGTTCTATAAACTAAATATTTGGCATACATATGAGAACTCTGGGTTTGTGGGATGTCTGATTTCGGTTTCCATAACCTAAATATTCAATCTCATATGATGTGAACCCTTATGGTTTGTGTGACTTTTTGATTTAGTGGGATTAAGTTCTAGCCCAAGTTGGTAGGCTTTAACAAAGAATCATAAGGTGTTCCGATTGAGACTCATATGTAAAAAGCCACAATGTGTTGAATCAATTTGTGTTTACATGAGTTTTGTTTAGCATAAACATATGTGTTTCGGTTTTTCAACTTTTGTTATTGGCACGCATTAGTTAAAACCGATTCAACCTTTCTCTGGTAAAGGTTGCTCTTGTTGTTGTTCTTTTGTTCTTGCGAGAGGATGACAACATACTGGGGGAGAGTTCTAACTTGAACTTGTGCTTAATGATATATTTTTCTGGGGAGAAGAGGATGTGGAATCTGAGGTAACGAATTTGTTAGTTAATCGTTTTCCTGTTTAAGAAAAGCCTGCTTATATTGCATATATTTTGCTTTTGCTTAACAAAATTTCGGTACAATTGATATATATTCCATTATGTGTGTATGGATGTGTGTGTGTGTGTGATTCAATTGTTTCCGGTTAAGAAAAATTGTGTCAATTTATTTGACTTATTGTTTGATATCTTCTTTATTGTTTGGTATCAAGTGTTTTTGCTTAACGAAATTTCGGTGTAATTGCGGTGCTATAATGTCTACGTTTGTTTCAATTGCTTCCGGTTAAGAGAAATAATTGTGCAAGTCAAATTATTTGGTTTGTATGTATTGTTTATGGCTTAACGAAATACGGGATCATTTGTTTAGTCCAATTCGATTCCGGATAAGAGAAACTAAGTTAATTCTGATCTTAGTTAGACTTATCAAATTGAAGGATTCGGTTATCCAAGTCTAATTGAATTCCTTGACAAGAAATACTAGTTAACTAACCTAATATTCGTCTTGTCTAAAGTGAAAGGTCTAAGTTATTGTCTGAATAATTAGAACCTGATGAGAAAAATAAAATTAATTCTGATCTTTATTTTGGTCTTATCGAAATAAGCGATTGTATGTGTACAATCGTTTAGCAAGGGAACTAAGTTTCTTAGTCAGTTTGTTAAACTATTAGGGAAAATTGCTTCAGGAAATTGTTTCCTTGATAACATATTAAAACCAAATTACTTGTAGTTTCGGTTTTGATATTGGTTATCAAAAGTGGTATGTGAAACCTTCGTGCTTAACTCTTATTGTTAGAGCATAGCTCGGTTGAACCCACCAAGTGTTGGTATGTCAAGTTTGGTTGTCATATTTTAGTAAATCAAAACTCAATTTAAGAGTCGCTTGATTATATACTAGAGACAACTTCGTATAGGTTAGGCTAGAAAGATTAGGATAATGAGACATACAAGTATTACTTGAAGACTTGAAGAATGTGAAGAAGTAAAGAGCTAAATCGACGACATCATCCTTCCTCTTGAGGTTAGTAATATTTTGACTTGAACTGTTTCATTCCCAACGTATCTTTCAAGTCGTGCTATATTGAAAACATAACTGCGAAGCTGTGAATGATTATACTCTAGTAGACATAGTGTTAAGGAATTAGAATACAAAGTATAACGCTTATCTTTTGAACTTTGTATATAAGACATCGGCATAATCGTATGAATGCTATTGTGATTATGTGTATGGGTATGCGTGAAGATTTCGGCCTAGGAAACAATGTTTACATTCGTTTAAAGGAAGTACATTCATGAACTTGTTTTATGAATCGATAGAGAAATCGCTAGGCTTATTGGTATTGTTATTCATTGGATATCTTTTGATTACCAATATGTGTGAGTTAGTAGAACCGATCATAACTTGTTATGTATCTTGGTAAAACTAGTCACAATGCCTGACTTATGTATTGGTATGACTTTTGTTAGTGTAACCGATCCTAAGTAATCACCTAAGATGGTATGATCGATATTTGTAATTGGTGTGACCGATCAAAAAAGAGTAGTAATCAATCCTTGTAATTGGTGTAACCGGTTCTGGTAATTAGTGTAACCGATCCTGGTAACTGGTGTGACCGATCACAAGTAATACCATGAGAATATGGTAACCGGTCCTGGTAATTGATGTGACCAATTTGGTAACTGATGTAACCAGTCCCAGTAACCATATTAAGGTAGAACCGATCCTTGTGTTCGGTAGAACCGTAAACCCATGATTAGTGTATTGATTTGATCAATCACATAGTTTTTTGAAATCAGATAAACCAGTTCTAAACTTGTTTGGAAGTGTGGTATAATCGGTTCCAAGATTGTTAATATGAAAGAGGATTTACAAAGAATTTAGATGTCGACACACTTTGAACATGTTCAGTAACTCTTATCTTTTATTGTTCAAAGATATTCCTTAATAGCTAAAGGAGATCCCGGACCGAAATAAGTTGAGACTCTTTTAATTAAGGTTGTTAATTTTTATATGCTTTTAATTACCGGCAATTAAAATGCATATTTCTGGAAAATAAATATTGGTAATGTGCAATTACTAATTGGAGATTTTCTAGTAGGATTTCGGTTATTTTTGGACAGAGCATTTCTAGGAATTATGAAAACCGATTTGGAAATATATTGCATATCTTAAGAATATTTCGGTTTTGGAAATTCCTTGGTGTCCAAACTTCCTTGGTCTATAAATACCCAAGTTTGCATTTCATGTAAACTATCCTAAGAGCCAGCAAAACTACCTTGTTGTGTTGTTACTGGTGGAGCTGTCTATTCGGAGAGGAAAGTACCCTAATTAGGCAAAATCTCTTACAACCGCTTGTTTAAAGACTTCTGTGGGATCAAGAAGCTCTACGAGTACCGTTGGTGGGAAACTAGATAATTGAAGTATTATTAGTTTTCGATTTGATTTGATTGACTAACGGTTGTTGAACTTTGATTGCACCTAGTTTGTTCATTCTCGAGAATCTTCTCTTCTGATATAAGATTCACTCAAACTAGATCGAAGTGTCGACGGGATCTTTAGAACTATTTGAAGATCTAAAGACGTCTTGTGATAATCCATTGTTAAAAGACTCCTTTCTGTGTGTGATTGATCACAAGAAATTCAAGTTGTTGTGTGCAGGTGTTTATTGAAGATTTAAGAAGATTTGAAGACGGAAAGATTTCTGATTTGGGTTCATAATCTTTGGTATGCACAAAAATTGATCGGATGGGATCCAACTATAATCGGTTTATCTTTTGGTAGATTTGATTGATTAGTTGCGTAGATCAGCATCAGTATTTAGTATCTGGATAAATCCTATTATTGATTGTAAAAATCTAAACTCGACTACTTGTTAGTTGTTCGTTAGATAGATCTAAACCCGACAAAGGAGTTTATTAGATTAAACAGAAGAGCCTTTGTCTAACTCATATCACTGGATTGAATAGAGTTGATACCGAACAGATTTGTTGTTCCTTTACTGTTTGGAATACGATCCAAAGGAATTGTTCCAGTGCGTGCACTTATTGAATGTCGGAAGCGCAGGAATACTGAAAAAACTAGGTGAACTATAGGTTTAGTTGCTTGGTCTCAACTATACGAAGTTAGGTTGATTTTGTGTAGCGGCTGAATTCTGAGAGTATTTAATTCTGGACTAGGTCCCGGGGTTTTTCTGCATTTGCGGTTTCCTCTTTAACAAAATCTTGCTGTGTCTTTTACTTTTGTTTTCCGCAATTATAATTTGAAGTAAATTACACAAACATTAACTCCGTATTTCTTCATAGTGATCCTATAGAGTTTGGTTAAGTCCGAACCTATTATCAAGTAATCACACTTTGATTGTTGTATTATCTCGATCTCGTATCCATAGACGATCACACAAAGTGTGAATACCGATTCGTTGTATTGTCTCGACTCAGTCTATAGACAATCACTTTCGGTAAGAGGACTTATAGGTGGAAAAGTTTTAGATTGAGGTATATTTGGGTACCCTCGTCTTTTCAATAAGGTTTACCCCTGGGATCTTCATATAGGTTGGTTTTTATTAAAAGTTGTTTGTTTAGTTTGCATGTTTGTTAGAGCACTTCTCGGTCGAACTCACATGCGTTTCTATCTCAAGCATGTTTGTCAATGTTAGTGATCAAAACTATAAGTCTTGATTTCTAGTCTGCTTATAGATGTCTCGGACTAGGACATAAATTGTGTAGTTGATCCTTAGACTTCACGGCGTTCATCATTTGAAGACAAAGAACTACTAAGGAAAGCTTTTGGAACTTCATCAACAAAAGGTATGTGGAGACTGAAACTCATCTATCACTTGGAAAATCTATTTCTACTCTATCTCCTATATTTAGACATAAGTCGTATTACGATATAGTTTTCTATTATACACATTTGAGATTTCGAGTTGAGTTTAACTCGCTTACATATTTCTCGGAATATGTATTGGCAAGCTTTTGCTTCGACCAAGTTCATCTTATATTCTTGACGCAAGTCAAAAGATAATCATGTGAAAATTGCCGAGTAACATCTTACATGGTTTGTGTGATACAATCATTTGGTGTAGACTTGGAATGTTTCGTTATGATTATTTCAATAAATTGAAAATTGCTTTGATGCTAATAGTGAGTGAAAACGGCTATTGTCATCCTCTAAGAAATTTTCAATGATTGAAATAAGAGTTTAGAACACTTAACCATTATTGGATATGACATGTTGTGTACTCTTGCACATATGTAATCCATGTCATGGAACCATAGTATGCGTACCCGTACGCGTACCTATTGGATTGAGAAATCTGGGAACCTTAGTATGCGCACCCGTTCGCGTACTGGCGTAAGGTTTATGTCCGAATATTTCTGCTGGGATTGGAAGTACACGTACCTGTTTGCGTACTGGCAAAACCCAATCTTGGTCCGGGTATTTCAAGTTTGCGTACCCGTTTGCATACTTGAAGGTTAAAGTTCTAAAATCGGTTGTGTACATGAACTTAAACATTTATATGATAGGGAATGCAATCTTTGCAAACCGTGGCTATAATGCTCATGAATTGATTCGAGTGAATCAAACCGATTTTGCTCCAATTGTGTTCTTGTATACTTCTATGAGAATATAACAATTGAACAACTCTTTAACTAGTTTCATTTGAGTCATTTGAACTAGTTATGGTTAAGATGAATAAGGTTGATATGAGAGTGACCATATGGCTAACCTCGGTTAACTATTGTTGAGTCAACATGGTGTACACGTTTAGGTACGGTGACATAAACCTAAATGAGGGTACATTTCATTTGTGTGTAACAAGCTAAGTTCGATCTAACGGTTGAAAGATATTAGCTTGGTTGAATCAGGTTTTTCATCTAACGGTGAATATTGAATGATTTGTTACCAAGGTAACTTAGATTGCAAACCCTGATTTGAAAACTATATAAAGGAGAACTCTAGCAACTGGGAAACCTAATCCCCACACTTCTGTGTGTTACTAGTTGCATAGCTAGAGTCAATTCTCCTTTAACCTTAGGTTTCTCACGAGACCCTGTAGGTTAAAGACTTAAAGACTTCATTGGGATTATGAAGCCAGGCCCAACTATTTTCTTTGTAGTTGCGTGATCTGATCTTGCTGTTTCTATCGTGTTGAGTACAATTATAAGAATTGGCTCGAGATTAATATCTCCGATAGGCAAGATAAAAAAGTAGTCACAAACACCTTCGTCTCATCGTTTGTGATTCCACAATATCTTGTTTTGTTGATCGATTAAGATTATTGTGAGGTGATTGATAATACTAGGTTGTTCTTCGGGAATATAAGACCGGCTTATCAATTGGTTCCTGTTCACCTTGATTTATCAAAAGACGGAACAAAAAACTCATAGGTATTTCTGTGGGAGACATGTTTATCTATTCCAATAGACTTTTCTGTGTGAGACAGATTTGTTTATCAAGTCTTCGACTTTGGGTCGTAGCAACTCTTGGTTGTGGGTGAGATCAGCTAAGGGAATCAAGTGCGTAGTATCCTGCTGGGATCAGAGACGTAAGGAACGCAACTGTACCTTGAATCAATGTGAGATTGATTAGGGTTCAACTACAGTCCAGTCCGAAGTTCATTGGTAGTAGGCTAGTATTGTAGCGGCTTAATATAGTGTGGTGTTCAAAGCTGGACTAGGTCCCGGGGTTTTTCTACATTTGCGGTTTCCTCGTTAACAAAACTTCTGGTATCTGTGTTATTTCTTTTCCGCATTATATTTTGTTATATAATTGAAATATCACAGGTTGTGCGTTGTATCGATCAATTATGAAATCCAACCTTTGGTTGTTGATGTAAATTGATTGATCCTTGAACATTGGTATTTGGTACCGTTCAAGTTACTTCTCTTATATTCAATCGGGATCGCAAATTTCTATTTGCTGATTGCAGATTGAATTAAAAGTTAGAGATATAAACTCTTGTATATATTTTTCTCTAGATTGAGTCTGACTGTCTAGTTGATTCTCTAGAAAGTATATTGGAGTAAGTCCTCTCAGATTGCCAAACGAATTGTTTGATGTGGCTGTTGTACCCCCGCATTTTCAATGTTTACTTCTTGACACTTATTAACATGGCTGCCAGTGTGAAGATGGAAATTATTAATTTAACAAGGAATTTTTTATGGGATTGTAATGAAAATAGGAGAAAAATGTGTTGGGTTCCTTGATTTTTTTTTTATAAAACAAACATATGGGCGGATTGAACTTGAGATGTGCTAGTCAGGCTTTGAAGGCCAAGTGGATATGGAGATTTCAACAGAAAAATCATCTTTATGGCGAAAAATGTTGCAGCGAAAGTTTAACAATAATGAATATGTTTTTCTACCTTCAAATGACAAGCCACAAGGAATGAGTGTATGGAAACATATTTTGAATGCATACACTTTTCTGAATGATCATATTATTTTCATTTTGAATAATGGCAAATCTACCAGGTTTAGTCCACGACGGAACCTTTGAAGAACAAGTTCCCTACAATTTACAACGTGTGCAAGAACAAACAAGCCCCGTCTGCTGAGATGGTGGTGGACTGAAGATTACAGTGTCAGACAAAGAGATGTTTGATCAACTTTAAAGGGACTTATTATGTAATGAGTTGGGTTATGCTCACAGTCTGGATGATGAAAATGATGCAATGGACAATTTAGGTGGTTTTTTCGTGAAGATATGTTGTGAAGTGTTATTGAATGAGACTGTTGATTATGATGTTGAGAAGTACTTAGGAAGAAAAATATTTCTCCACGGGTAAGTTTTATGCTCTGGCTAATTTTCGTAATGTGAATACGCAAGATGATAAAAAAAACTGTAAGGAGGTCGAAACTGGAGATCATATCTCTGTCTGCTACCAATTTTTTTTTGAAGTTTGGTCTTATTTCATCAATTAATGCTTTTAAAATCTGTTGGGTTGCTTCTAATACTGTGGAAAAACTTTTCGATGCTTAGAAACTTAAAAATTTAATAGGAAGATGTAGGGAGGTTTGGTGGAAGGTGATCTACGCTGTTATGCAGCACTTGTGAAAGGAAATGAATAAAATGGCCTTTGTTTATTAAACAAACTATTTTTCTACGGTTTTTGGGTAGGATTGTTTTGATGGTGGATTTTTGACAAAGACTAAAATTGTAAAATCATAATCTTGCATATTCCTGATCCGGAAATCAGGTGAGTATTGAGATTCATGTCTCTCTTTTAAGCATGAAAGCTCATTGCATGATGACCTCTGACTGAGTGTATTGCCTCTCAGAGCATCACTCTGACTGAGTGTACTGCCTCTCAGAGCATACATGAGATGCGGTTATTAAAGTCTCTCAAGTGAGCTATTTCGTATATTTCATCAATACTGAGCAACTTAAGTAATCACTTCTGTATAAAATCGAAAATAATTGGATGGCTCCTAGATGTATTAACCACTAGTATAGAGCAATAACGTCTTTAGGATTTCTCGATATTCCCTGATTATACAGATTAAACATTCAGAACGAGTATGACGCTTCAACTAGCTCATACCTCGATTTTCGAATAATTATAATACTCCTAGAAAGCATGCCTGCTAGTATAGAGCCATCAATTAATTATTTCTAGTCGCAAGATTCATCAACTGATTTCCTAGAAAATATTCTACGTTCTTTATAATATTCGGTTACTTCAATTCATGGCAATTCTCAAAAGAATTCCATGGGTTAGTAATAAATAATCAACGTACGGGCATCTGGGCAACCACCGAGTAAGCCCCGAGAAAATGGTGCGAGTGTACTTAACAATAATGCACGAACGAGCACCGAAATGCACGAACAAGTATTCAAAAAATATGGACGAACGAGGAAACCTATGCGAAATAGGGAATAATAATAAAATAATAGAGAGGCGCCTAGGGGACCGGACCCACCGGCCGGCCGCTCATGCCGTCGTGGCCGGTCCCATGCCTCTCCCTTTTATTTTATCTTATTTTATTATTTTTCCTAATCTCATGAAAACTCCTTCATTCGAGCAAAACTCCTAATTTCTCCATATTTCGTCACACGATGAAAAGTAATATAAAATAGGGAAGAGTGTCACGGGACCTAGCCCACTGGCTGGACGGTCATTCCCTAGCCATGTCCGGCCCCACAACCTCTCTAATTCCTTATTTTATTATTATTCCTTCTCTCATCTCATGAAACTCCTTCGTTTGAGCAAAAACCCTGATTTTTCCATATTTCACCAATATTGCTCAAACTAGCAAAAGCCAAAAGTCAAATGGTCACATGACCGACTAGGCTTCTCACGACAAATATTAAAATATTATTAATTTAATATTATTAAAATATTGATCGCACGAGCGAAGTTCTATTTGCTCATTCAAGCAAAATTGTGAGTATCAGTCAAGATCAAACTCTTCTGAAAATCCAAAATATTGCTCGAACGCACGTCAGAAAATATCAAAAATTCTCAAAATTGAGCCACGAGCAATATCGTGACACGAGCATGCCACCCTAACCGACCAAGGTCGTCCATTTGGCTTGCAAGGAGCCGGTCCCACACATTTTCATAATTTGACCTAATTTGTCTTCTACATTTCATATTGGGTCCAAACTCTTTCCAAACAACTTGGAATTTGATCAAACGACAATCAGTTAGTCCCACGACCACCAAGGACCGCATCTATACCCCTTGGTCGGTCCCTCATATCTCCATAATTAGGTTTTATTACCTAATGCTCAGACGGGCACTATTTTAATAATGATTAAACCAGCATTTAATCATTCTTTCACCAACTGGTCTGCAAAGGACTTTGGTGCTTGCTCATTCGAGCATCTGGGCGCTAGATGGTCAGTCCACCATCCCATGTAGACGGTCCCTCCCATTCATTTATTTTCAGTAAATCATCAATTGATCAGCAATTGGTCAAAATTAGGGTTTCGAATCAAATGCTCTGCAAAGCATAATTCTGAACAGGTTCAGACACCAATATTTTTATGTTGATCCAGCAATCAACATTCTAATTAATTATATCCGGTCCAGCTTCCAATATTTTAAACTATTATTTTATTTGGTCGTGCTACCAATAATCATTAAACAAACAATATTTGCTCAGACGAGCAATATGTGCTCAGACTAGCAATATTGATTCAACTATCAATATTCAATAATTCGTCAAATGAGTAATATTTACTCAGACGAGCAATATTTGCTCACACTAACAATATTGATTCAACTATCAATACTCAATAATTTACCAAATGAGCAATATTTGCTCACACTATCAATATTTATCATGTTGATCCAACTATCAACATTCATTCGAGAATTATACATCTGTCTCAACATACATGCTCAATCCATGAATTATAGAGATTTCGTCAATCATGCTCGAGTCAGCAATATCAAGACTCATCGTCTAATCAAGTCAACAATTGACTAATTAAATACACGTCTGCCTTACAGACTCCACAATCATGACACATCAATCATGTATTATTAGGGTTTTGGTCTTGCGTCCTACGGCACGTGTGTTCATCCACGATGAGAGATGTGAGTAAGTCGTGCAAGCAGTTGAGGAAGTTAGCAAAGTAGTGGGTGGACAATCAACCAAGTCTCCGCACGACCTGGAACTGGTTTAACCACGATTTCCCACTTTCCCACTCTTTCACTAGAGCAACCGTCACACTTACTGGGATCAATGTGTCTACTATTCTTGAAATATAAATAAGTTTCTGAATCCACGATTGAACAACTAAGAATCATCGTCTACAGAAGAATTCTCATCCGAGCAATCACTCTCAAGAATTCAATCAATCAACCAGAACTTATTCGAACCCAACAGTTCATTTGCAGAACTTACAGCATATTCACAATCCTTGATCACCATTGATCCCACACACTTCTCAGCTTCCCTTCTACAGATCGACCCTCTTCCCTCTTTGTGAGAATTGACTATGGAACGGCCATTATCTTGGTTTGGTTCGAAATCCTACAGGTTGATCTCTCGAACTCAAAGCACTCCCGTGCAGTGCATTTGTTTGAGGTTAAGCAGTTTGCTCGGTCGAGGAGTCCCGTCCGCACGGTCGTCTCTCCACTTTCCTAAAAAAACAGCAAATTGTTTTGCCCATCAACAGATTGACGACCACAGTGGGAGATTAATCTCTCAGTTGTAATCTCTATTCGTCAAAATGGTTGATCTTAGGTCAGGTTCAGTCAAAAATCCTAACCCGAACGGTGCTAGCACTAGCAACAACAATGGTGGTACTCCAGTCACTCTGGATCCCAACGGTGGCGCTACTGATACCACCCCTCTCAAACCAACATCGGAAGTAATCCTCTCTTCGGCCGGTCTCCCGAAGAAATCAGGGAAAATCCGCCTACCATAGCTGATCTTATGAAAGTTCAGGAAGTTCTCGCTAAAAATCAGACTGACATGGCTATAACACATAAGAAGTTATGCAATTATCTCAAAACTCTCACAGATAAAATATCAGACAAAGCTCAGGACGGGTCGGAGAAAGGAAAAGCCAAAGAAACATCCCCAGCTGTTGATCCTGAAATCTCTCCAATTCATGTGGTGGATGATGATGAAGTCCGCAAAGCTGCCGATAACCCACCAACGAAGGAGTCCGCAGGTTTCATCACTTGTGAATACCTGTAACGCTTTCTGGGGGATCGAGGGAAAGACAAGACATCATCTGTCCATCGTCACCAACCTCTGTATCCCACTGCTACACAGAGAATTCCTCTCCCAAAAGGCTACACTTCTCCAACGCTTGGTGAGTTCAACCGAGCTATGTTCTAACACAAGCGTTGTTATCTCAAGCTTGTTTGTCAAATTTAGGTGATCAAAACTATAAGTCTTGATTTCTAGTCTACTTATAGCTATATCTCGGATTAGGATATAATGTGTAGTTGAGCTTTAAACTTCACGGTGTTTATCGATTGAAGACGAATATCTACTGAGGAGAGCTTGGAGGAACTTTATCAACAAAAGGTATGTGGAGACTAAAACTTATCTATCACTCAGAAGTCTATTCTATTCTATCTCCTATAGAGACTAAGTCGTATAACTATATACACTTTTACATTATACACATTTGATATCACTTGAAAATTACTTATAAGCTAATAGTTTGTGTGAAACAGCTATTGTCGTCTTCTAAGGATGTTTCAGTGATTAAAATGTGAGTTAAGAACAATTAACCATTGTCTGAATATAACATAGTATGCATACCAGTATGCAAACTGTTATAGTATGATTCAGGTCCGGAAACCAAGTTTGCATACCAGTATGCGAACGGTTTTAACTGTTAAAGTCTGGGAACCAAGTATGCATACCAGTATGCGAACGGTTCTACCTGAGTTAGGTCCGGAACGACAATATGCATACCGATTTGCGAACTGTCGGATAAGACCAAAGTACGGAACTTAAGTTTGCGTACCTGTTTGCAAACTGAGTTGGTTTAACTTCTAAAATTGGTTTAGTATGATTTCATACCCATGAACAAATACATTAATAAATTAAGGAATGCAATCTTTGCAAACCGTAGCTTAATGCTCATGAATTGATTCTTGAATAAGTATTTTGTACAATCATGAATCAAATCCGATTTTGCTTCAATTGTGTCTTGCATACTTCTATGAGAATATAAACAATTGATCAACTCTATGAGTAACACAATTATATTCATTTGATTATCATTTGATCTAGAAGTGTTAGATGAATGTGGTTAATACAAAAGTGTTCATATGGCTAACTTCGGTTAACTGTTATTGAGCCAACTCAATATACACATTTAGGTACGGTTACCCATATCTAAATGAAGATATATTTCATTTGTGTAACAAGCTAAGACCATCTAACGGTGGAAAGATATTGCTTTGGTTTTAAGCAAACTTAGCATGAATCTTAAATCAGGATTTCATCCAATGGTGAATATTGATTGCTTTGTTTTAAAGCTATCAAACCCTGATTTGAAGACTATATAAGGGAGAACTCTAGTAACTGGAAAACCTAATCACCACACCTTTTGTGTGATACTAGTTGCGTACTAGAGTCGATTCTCCTTTAACCTAGGTTTTTCCTAAAACCATTATAGGTTAATGACTAAAGACTTCATTGGGATTCTGAAGCCAGATCCAACTATTTTCTCTGTAGTTGCGTGTTCTGATCTTAATTGTTCTATCGTATTGAGTACTAACTTCTCTAAAATTGGCTCGAGATTTATCTCCGATGGGTTACATATAAAAAGTAATCACAAAGCTCTTCGTCTCATTTTTTGTGATTCCACAATAACTTCTTCTACTACCATATAGTTAAGTTATTGTGAGGTGATTGATATTTCTAGGCTGTTCTTCGGGAATATAAGACCGGATTATCAATTTGTTCCTGTTCACCTTGATTTATCAAAAGACGAAACAAAACTTCATAGGTATATATGTGGGAGGCATATTTATCTATCAGAATAGACTTTTCTGTGGGAGACTGATTTTTTTAAAAGTCTTCGACTTTGGGTCGTAGCAACTCTTAGTTGTGGGTGAGATCAGCTAAGGGATCAAGTGCGTAAAGTCCTTCTAGGATTCAGAGGCGTATGGAATGCGACTGTACCTTAATCGGTGTGAGACTTGGTTAGGGATCAACTACATTCCAGTCCGAAGTTAATTTGCTGTAGGCTAGTGTCTGTAGCGGCTTAATACAGTGTGGTGTTCAAATCTGGACTAGGTTCCAGGGGTTTTCTGCATTTGCGGTTTCCTCGTTTACAAAATTTCTGGTGTCTGTGTTATTTCTTTTCTGCATTATATTTGTTTATATAATTGAAATATCACAGGTTGTGCGTAGTTCAATCAATTGGTAAATCCAACCTTTGGATGTTGATTGAAATTGATTGACACTTGAACATTGGTCTTTGGTACCGTTCAAGTTGTTTCTCATAATAATCAGGCTCACGAATTCCTATCTGTTTGATTTGCTAATTACATTGACAAAAAGAGATATGACTCTTGGATATATTTCCTTGATTGAGTCTGACTGTCTAGTTGATTCTCTTGGAATTATATTGGAGTTAGTCCATACAGATTGCCGAACGAAATATTGGGTGTGGTTGTTAGACCCCCGCTTTTTCAAGAATATATTGGGTATTATCCTTTGCACGGGTGTCCACATGTGCCAAAAAATTGGAAAGCTCTGATACCTGCATAAGCATGGAATCCCACCGTGCAAGGAATGCCGAACCAGCAGAAGATATTCCGAGCGCGAACGATCATGCCTAGCAAGTTTCATGAAGGAGATCTAGTTCTCAAAGCAACTAAGCGCAATCTTCATTCTGCAAGGAACTCCAACTGGGAAGGACCTTTCATGATCACTAAGTCTGTGGTCGGTGGATACTACAAATTAGTCAACATGGATAACAAGGAGAACGTGGAAGTAATACACGAGAATTGGCTCAAAGCATTTGACGCCTGATATATTAGACGTTTGAGGTATCAGGTGTTTGATTCACGAACACCCAAAAACATCTAGATTTGGCATTTAGGATTTTCTCTCATTGTATTTTCAATTCCTCCAAAACGTTTGCAATACTTGCATTCAGTATTTGAATTCAACAATTAATCAAAGTTCATTTTACTTAAAGAAAATCTCTATCAAATCCAAAAGAAAATCCCCAATCATCTACTTATCCAAAATCAATCAAAAAAAAAAAAAAAAAAAAAAAAAAAAAAACCCTCACATCTCTCAGAAATTCAAGGTTCAAGAGATCATAGAAGGAAAATCAAAGGAAACTGGCAAAGTAAGATTTTTGTTCTTCTGCAATTTTATGCAAAGCTGCTTTCTACAACTCCAGTTCTTCAGTCAACTTGGCAATTTTGGCTTCCTTCTTCATCACAGCATCACTAGGAAAGGTACATTCTTCTCAAGTACGTCCTTGATGGTGTTAATCCTCTGACGCAACCATTTCAAATTGAAGCCTAGTTTCTCAGAATTTTCCAAATTGTACTCCCAATCAAAGAGTACATCCTTGGTCATAGTACTTCTAGCCCTGGTTCGTATATCATCTATAACACGCAAGATAGCTCCTACTTGCATGATTTAGAATTAAATGCATTCGTGATATTTGGTAACGACGATATGGCCATAACTCTTCCATATTTCCTCATACATGCTAGCATATCCGATGGGAACTCTAAATCCGCCAATTAGTTCATGATACGGAAGTGGCTCACTGAACGGAGGATCAAAATCAACCCTTGCATTTGGGTATTCATGAATGATCATACGAGGAGCAGCTTCTTCTATCATTGGAACAATTTCTTCTATCACCAGAGCAGGAGCAGTTTCTTCTATCACAGTTTCTTCTATCCCCGACCCGGTTTCTCCTATCTCTGAAGTGATGGCGACTTGAGCCTCGTTCTCTTCAACAACTGCAGTAGCAACATTATGATGACCCTGAGGTGCAGAGATGGTGATATCATCATTTTGATTTACCATATTGTTTGAATCATCATTATTGACTCCATTATTCTCAACTTCGTCACTTGGCTCCTAATATGATGATTACATGGGATTAGAACACTCCAAGCATGGAAATCAAAATAAATCATCAAATTCAGAATTTAAGTGATCTCACATCATCAAAGTTCTTCATTATGCATTCAAGACACGAGCAAATAGTGTAAAATTCATAAAAAGACGTTCTACAACAAGCTCATTTGAGGAGATTTTACACTGCCCTGTATAAGACGACGATCTGGGAGCAATTGGTAATGAATATAATGTTTAGTAATATGTAATTCTATTCGTATGGATGTCCTCTACAACATATCAAAAATTCACAGTAATTGGATGAATGAGCAAAAAGTTACAGCCGAAACACCGGACTACATGCCAGCTGCAAATTTTCTGAAAACTTCCTGGAAGTTTACTGTTTCATCGATTTCGACCCCTAAACATGCTCAAAATTCAAACACCTTCTTTGAAAATGCTAGGAAATTTCCTAGGCATGAGAAAACAGGGGTAGATCGCAAAAATCTGATGTCGGATGAAGATTCTACAGCGTTTTTACTAAAAGACTGAATGCTGAATTTTCTGGTGATGTATTTCGGCAAAACTTCTCATTTATTCACATGGATTCTCATTCATTCGTTCACAAATCAGCAATTTTATACTTCTATAAAGATAATACAAGATGGAAACTTACTTGAGTGGTCTCCAAACTGTTTGAAGGATCAATATTGTCGGCATCACCATTAGGAACATTATTGCCTTCATTCGGTTCCAACTCTTGGGAATTCTCTTTCTCACCATCATCCGAAGACGAACGAGCATTATTAACATCTTGTTTATCCATGACAATCTCCTCCTGGATATATCAACAAAAATCATTATTATTTTTATTCAAGAAGTATCATGATCAATTACGCGAAGGAATACTTACATCGATTTCTTCTTCATCACTAGACTCATGAGTTGCTTGCTCAACCGAAGCGAGTCGGAGACCGTCAATACTTGATGGAGCAAAATTCTGAAACGAATTAACAAACATTAGTCTTATGATCCTAATTACACGGATAAGGAAAAAGTCACGGTCGAAGAAGCATTAACGACTCACCAATGAGACAGCTAGGGACTTTACACTATTCGGTAACATCCTATAATTCTTACTTCTGGCTTCTCCGCCCCGGGGACTTTCTTCCATTGCCGTGAAGTCCACATTGATATGAGGTCTCACAATACGACCATCCTGTGGTAAAGTTAATGAAATGATTAAAATGCGATTATCATGTCTTTACAAAAATCAAAAGAGAAGTACTTACTGGTGAACATCCTGGAAGTATTTTTCTTTTATCACCACTAGAGAGATACTTCAATCTTGGTCGTTCAGAAATCATCTCAGCGGAAGGAGGTTCTCGTACTAGAGGTTGAGAAGCCATTACAAAATTATGCAAACGCTCAAGTTGCTGATGCAAGAAGTCTATATAACCCGGAGTTGCGTAGGTGACTCGGTCAGAACAAGGGAACATATATTCGCGTCCATTCAAATGTGTACAATCTAAAGAAATTTTAGGTTGGTCGACTGATGGCTTTCTCTTATGAACATCCGGAACACACTGATCAAGGCCCATTTATCGAACCGCTCTATCGATATTATATTCTTCCACCAGAAACTTTCCTTGTATTACCGATAATAAGTAACTAGGAGTGCAACTCAGTATAAAAGATCTCTCACCATCACTCAGGTCTGTACCGGATTCCAAAGTGATGTTTTATTCAGCATAATTAAAGGTGATCAATTGTGAGACGAAAGAAGGAACTGATACCCACAGACGAAAATTAAACTCTGACTCGTTATCTAATACATTGGTGAGACGTGTCTTTAGTCGAGGCTGCTTTGTGGACCAACGCATAATCCTGGCATTATCTTTCTCGGAGAAAGCATGACGAGTATCAATATTTTGTCCTTGCAAGACGCTACGGGGGATCGGTGCATAATTCTTGAAGCGCTCCCACAATAAGGCTTGGAGAAACATTGTATTAACATACGCTTCAATTTTCATAAAGCCATTAGAAACGCTGGAATCTATGACTAAGGAGTCTAAATTGGAGAATAGCGAACCCAAGAATAGGTTACCGATGGGAAGTTTCTCACCTTGAGCCATCTTAATAGCAAAGGGAATCACAAATGGCTTCAACAAGTATCCACTATCTTCAAGTACATCTCTGGACAGCCACAAGCACAAGAAAGCAGCAATGGTTAGTGTACCGTCGACAGGTCTTTCAGGAACCATATCTCTCTGCCACCAGTGCTTTAACCATTGAGTATAAAAAAAATTGCTGGATAATTTATTAAAGTCATGCATCGTAGTTTTCAAGACGCTAGACATTGTAGTTTCCTCTGCTGAAAGTCCTTCAAGAAAATTACCCGTAACCGGAAGATGCAATAAAGCAACTACATCCTCCAAAGTGATGGTAAATTCTCCCCATCTGCATATGAAAGTATGAGTAGGAATACACCAACGAGCGAGCAAAGCTACCATACCTTGTACATCATGGTAAATAAACAAGTCTCCATCCGCTTGGATAGCCCGCGTCACTTGTGCACGATCCAGCATGACTCGCACATGATCGTAACCAAACATATCATTCATAGATGCAAATTTCATCAAGGCACAACAAAATAATAAGGATGCTCACATCAGTGTCTACCAAAATGGTAACTTTCCAACTCTTACCTGTTTACGATTCTGCTAACAATAGTGATTGTGATACAAGAGTTAATACTTCAAAAAACTAGCTTGTTTCTTCAAACCTGCAAAAAATGAGCAAAACTTGTTATTCAGAAATCAAAACTTGAATTTTTATAAAGTCGTGAACATAGTTTTCACTGTGTGAACATCCACTAACTTTTCATTGAGTGAACATCCACTATTGAATTGTAAAAACTCACACCAAGACAATATTTCATCATAAATAATTGTCTACTTTTAATGATTATTTAAAATCAATATTTCGATTTTCAACAACAACAAAAAAATGTGTGAATTACTCACATAAATTTCTTAAAAAATAAATAAATTTCAAACGTGAATAACTCACGTAAATTTTTTTTTTCTCTCGAACAAGCGTTCGACTTCAAAACGAGAGTTTATACGATTTTTTGTGAAAATTCATACATTAAAAATAAGATTTTGGTTTTCATGAAAGCTCATAGATAAAATTTTATTATTAGACGCAGGTCTATTCAAAAAAAATAAAATCTCTCTTATGTTAGATATTTCGTTTCTTAAACTAACGAACGAACGAATGTCCGTTCCTAAAACAATAATTTTTGTGAAAGCGCAGACATATGTATACCTATACATATAATATTTTACATGAAAAAATCATGAACAAGTTACAAACAGTAAAAAAAAGTGGTTGGTCGGTGCCGGTCGGAATTTGGCCGGATGGTGGCGGCGACGGCTCCGGCAAAAAAAATTGCTCATCTTCTCTGCTGCTCGGACGTAAGGGGAGGTGAAGGAAGCAAGTGGTCGGTTGTTTGGAGAAGAATTATTTTTTTTTTTAAAAAGGTGTTTCTTCCTTTTTATAAAATTTTTATTTGCTAAACCTAATTAAACAAGGGTTTCCTTTCTTGGGCCCGGGCCTGTGAATCCTAAACCGACCAAGATTAGACGCTCCATCACCCAAACCAGCAGTGCCACACCAATTTACGCTTGTTAGATGACACTCTATCATACTACCAGGATCTATATCTCGGCAACTGTTAATACGTGACATCATTGGAGCAAATCGAAAATTGGGTAACATTCTTTCTTACGACTGAGTTCAATTACTTATTTCGTCCGTAACTAAAAATCACCATCCAGTGCTGACTGAGGAACATGAATGTCCCTCACTAAGCAGGGGACTTAATGTTGATGGTGGATTTTTGACAAAGGCTAAAATTGTAAAATCATGATCTTGCATATTCCTGATCCGGCAATCAGATGAGTATTGAGATTCATGTCTCTCTTTTAAGCATGAAAGCTCATGCCACGATGACCTCTGACTGACTGCACTGCCTCTAAGAGCATCACCTTTGACAGAGTGTACTGCCTCTCAGAGCATACATGAATATGCGGTTATTAAAGTCTCTCAACTGAGCTATTTCGTATATGTCATCAATACTGAGCAACTTCAGTAATCACTTCTGTATAAAATCGAAAATAATTGGACGGCTCCTAGATGTATTAACCACTAGTATAGAGCAATAACGTCTTCAGGATGTCTCAATGTTCCCTGATTATACATAATAAACATTCAGAACGAGTATGACGCTTCAACTAGCTCATACATCGATTTTCGAATAATTATAATGTTCCTAGACAGCATGCCTGCTAGTATAGAACCATCAATTAATTATTTCTAGTCACAAGATTCATCAACTGATTTCCTAGAAAATATTATATGTTCTTTATAATTTTTCGTTACTTCAATTCATGGCTTTTCCCAGCAGAATTCCATGGGTTAGTAATAAATATTCAACGTACGGGCATCTGGGCCACCATCGAGTAAGCCCCGAGAAAATGGTGTGAGTGTACTTAACAATAATGCACAAACGAGCACCGAAATGCACGAACGAGCATTCAAAATATATGGACGAACGAGGAAACCTATGCAAAATAGGGAAGAAAAATAATAATAATAAAATAATAGAGAGGCGCCTAGGGGACCGGGCCCACCGGACGGCTGAACATGCCGCCATGGATGGTCCCACGCTTCTCCCTTTTATTTTATCTTATTTTATTATTTTTCCTAATCTCATGAAAACTTCTTCATTCGAGCAAAACTCCTAGTTTCTCCATATTTCCTCACACGATGAAAAATAACATAAAATAGGGAAGAGTGTCACGGGACCGAGCCCACTGGCCGGACGATCGTGCCCTAGCCATGGACGGTCCCACAACCTATCTAATTCCTTATTTTATTATTATTCCTTCTCTCATCTCATGAAACTCCTTCGTTTGAGCAAAAACCCTGATTTTTCCATATTTCACCAATATTGCTCAAACTAGCAAAAGCCAAAAGTCAAATGGTCACATGACCGACTAGGCTTCTCACGACAAATATTAAAATATTATTAATTTAATATTATTAAAATATTGATCGCACGAGCGAAGTTCTATTTGCTCATTCAAGCAAAATTGAGAGTTTCAGTCAAGATCAAACTCTTATGAAAAACCAAAATATTGCTCGAACGCACGTCAGAAATATAAAAAATTCTCAGAATTTATCCACGAGCAATATCGTGACACGGGCACGCCACCCTGACCGACCAAGGTCGTCCCTCTGGCTTGCAAGGAGCCGGTCCCACACATCTTCATAATTTGACCTAATTTGTCTTCTACATTTCATATTGGGTCCAAACTCTTTCCAAACAACTTGGAATTTGATCAAATGACCATTAGTTGGTCCCACGACCACCAAGGGCCGTATCTATACCCTTGGTCGGTTCCTCATCTCTCCATAATTAGGTTTTATTACCTAATGCTCAGACGAGCACTATTTTAATAATTATTAAACCAGCATTTAATCATTCTTTCACCAACTGGTCTGCAAAGGACTTTGGTGCTTGCTCATTAGAGCATCTGGGTGCCACATGGTCAGTCCACCATCCCATGTAACCGGTCCCTCTCATTTATTGATTTTCAGTAAATCATCAATTGATCAACAATTGGTCAAAATTAGGGTTTCGAATCAAATGCTCTGCAAAGCATAATTATGAACAGGTTCAGACACCAATATTTTTATGTTGATCCAGCAATCAACTTTCTAATTAATTATATTCGGTCCAGCTGCCAATATTTTAAATTATTATTTTATTTGGTCGTGCTACCAATAATCATTAAATGAACAATATTTGCTCAGACGAGCAATATATGCTCAGACTAGAAATATTGATTCAACTATCAATATTCAATAATTCATCAAATGAGTAATATTTACTCAGACGAGCAATATTTGCTCTCACTAACAATATTGATTCAACTATCAATACTCAGTAATTCATCAAACGAGCAATATTTGCTCAGACTATGAATATTTATCATGTTGATCCAACTATCAACATTCATTCGAGAATTATACATCTGTCTTAACAGACATGCTCAATCTATGAATTATAGATCATTCTTCAATCATGCTCGACTCAGCAATATCATGACTCATCGTCTAATCAAGTCAACAATTGACTAATTAAATACACGTCTGCCTTGCAGACTCAACAATCATGAGACATCAATCATGTCACATGGGGGATATTTATTAGGGTTTTAGCCTGGTGTCCTTCGGCATGTGTGTTCATCCACGATGAGAGATGTGAGTAAGTCGTACAAGCGGTTGAAGAAGTTAGCAAATTAGTGGATGGACGATCAACTAAGTATCCGCACGACATAGAACTGGTTAAACCACGATCTTCCACTTTCCCACTCTTTCACTCAAGCAACCGTCACACTTACTGGAGATTAATGTGTCTACATTCTGGCAATATAAATAAGTTTTCTGAATTCATGATGAAGGAGACAGATATACGGGAATTATAACAAGAATTCTCATCTGAACAATCACTCTCAACAGAGTAGAATTCAAACTTATTTGAACCCAGCAGTTTATCAATTTGCAGAAACCTACAAGACATTCACAATCCTTTGATCATCATTGATCTCACACATACTTCTCACATTCCCTCCTACAGACCGACTCATCCTCTCTTGTGACCGAATTGACTCTGGAACGACCATTTTTTTGGTTTAGGCCGAAGTCCTACAGATTGATCTCTCAAACTCAAAGGTTAGATAAATTTGCTCGTTTAGGCCATTTTCTTGGTTTAGGCCAGAGTCCTACAGATTTTCTTGGTTTAGGCCGGAGTACTTGCAGTGCATCTGTTTGAAAAAGGTTAAATAAATTTGCTCATTTGAGGAATCGACCCTCGTCTTATCACTTTTCCTCAAAAACCAGTAAATCGTTTTCTCCCGTCAACAGATTGGCGACCACAATGGAAGATTAATCTCTCGGTTTCAATCTCAATTCACAAAGATGGTCGGTCTTAGATCTGGTTCAGTTATTAACCCGGGTTCAACACCCCATCCCAACACAGCAAGCTCTAGTGGTACTATCACTGCTAGTGCCACCCCTCTCAACATTGCAGGCTCTAGTGGTACCGCTAACACCACTCCTCCAGCCAGCAATGTCACGCCAAGTGTGTTAGAGCATAGCTCGGTTGAACCCACCAAGCGTTGGTATGTCAAGTTTGGTTGTCATATTTTAGTGAACCAAAACTCATTTAAAGAGTCGCTTGATTATTTACTAGAGTCAACTTCGTATAGGTTAGCTAGAAAGTTATTAGGATATGAGACATACAAGTATTACTCGAAGACTTGAAGAATGTGAAGAAGTAA
Source organism: Papaver atlanticum (assembly GCA_023531105.1). NCBI lineage: Eukaryota > Viridiplantae > Streptophyta > Magnoliopsida > Ranunculales > Papaveraceae > Papaver > Papaver atlanticum. The sequence continues at coordinate 910,989 of JAJJMB010008870.1, forward strand.
AGAACTACAACGACGACATCATCCTTCCTCTTGAGGTTAGTAATATTTTAACTTGAACTGTTTCATTCCTAACGTATCTTTCAAGTCGTGCAATTTTGAAAACATAACTGCGAAGCTGTGAATGATTATACTCTAGTTAGACGAAGTATTAAGGAATTATAATACGAAGTATAACGCCTATCTTTTGAACTTCGTATATAAGACATCGACATAATCGTATGAATGCTATTGTGATTATGTATGGGTATGGGTGAAGATTTCGTCCTAGAAAACAATGTTTTACATTCGTTTAAAGGAAGTACAATTCATAAACTTGTTTTGTGAATCGAAAAGGAAATCTCTAGGCTTATTGGTATTGTTATTCATTGCAAATCCTTGGATTACCAATATGTGTGTTTAGTATAACCGCTCATAACTTGTTTATGTATCTTGGTAAAACTATTCACAATGCCTGACTTATGTATCGGTATGACTTTTATTAGTGAAACCAATCTTAAGTAATCATCTAAGATGGTATGATCGATATTTGTAATTGGTGTGACCATTCCTAGTCATTGGGTAACCGATCCTAGAACTTGGTGGGACTAATCACAAGATGTGTAATCGATCCTTGTAGTAGGTGATGTGAGTTTTAATTGTAGTGAAAGTGGTGGTAATAGGATTCGATGCTCGAACTTGTGAAGGATTCTTTTAGACTCAAATTAACTAAAATAAAATTGTATCAAATTATAAAAAAGACACCGAGACTTTGGATTCCACCATTGACCAATTATTTGATAAATTCTAATCAATATTCATGCAATATTTTTCTTTAAGTTGACTCTAATATTTGCCTCTAATTTGGTTCTTGAAGTAATAATTGTAAGAACGAAGCATGAAACATCAAAAGTATTAAAACTAAGCATGTCCCATCAAAACACTTCACAACTACTCAATAAAAACCAATTTTTTCTTTTAAATTCTATGCAAAAAATCATGTGAAATAATTGCAATAAATAATAAAAATAGAATTATACCACTTTTCATGGAACAATGGCTTCCTCCGTCGCCTCGGCTAAGGGGTTTAGCTCCTCATATTAATCTCTTGCTCAAAATACATCTTTGGTGTTCAAAAGTAGATTAAAAGAGTGAAAAGTTCTAAACAGCGGGTTTTGTAACTAATATAAGTGTTACAGAACCTATTTCTACCGAGAAACTGTTGCGACCAGAAGATAACTGTTGCAAAAATTGTTACAAAAGGTTTAAAGTTTGAAAGTTACGGTCACAGAATCTGCGACTTTCTTTTTCTGCTGTTTATGTTCTTCTTCTTCTCCGGCCACGGCTTGCACCAGCAGAAACGTGATTTCTTCCAATGGTTTTTCTAGCTTCTCTAAGGCTCTAAACTTCCCCTAACTTCTTCCTTTCCTTCCTAGGACCCTAACCAACCCTTTTATACATAGTAGAGTAAAGAAAATTCGAGAATAAACTTGGTTTATTCCTCCACAGCACATTAAGTTATTTCTTTTTTTTTCTTCTGTTTCACGTGCATTCGATTGTCCAAACTCCTCCCTTGATAGAAACAAGTCCTTAATAAGAGTTTCCTTCCTCTTCTTCACGTAAATTTCTAAAAAATAAACCAAGAAACTTCCCAAAAATAGAACGTGATATTTTAACCATTTTTCGCTTCCAATTCGAGTTCTAGCCACTTTGGATCCATTCCAACACCCTTACCTCGCCTGTTAGGTCCATAGGAACAAACCCAATCAAATTCAGCCCTTTAATCTCCCTAAAAATCGATCAAAAATTCATCCAAAAAATCGTCTGTTTTCTGAAAATTTTCCCGCCAAATTTCTGTTTTTGAAAACGTGAAGAAATTTGTCCTCCCCCTATCCAGTCTCGGTCTGTGCTTAGCAGTTGCTTGGAAATGGGTTACCCCTTATCCAAAATGAGAGTCCGAATAGCAAATGTCCTCCCATGAGCCTTTAACAACTTTTCGAGCCAATTTTCCCGCAAAAGCCTATTCCTCCAAAATACACCTACAAGGGATAAAATACCAAAATTAGTACAAAAATGGGTGCTAACACTATACATAAAAGAGATGAAAATAGACACATAAATGCGTCTATCAGTAGGTTAACAAGTTTTAGTGATTGGTGTAACCGATCCTATAACTTGTGCAACCGATCACAAGTAAGTACCATAAATAGTGGTAACCGATCCTGGTACTTAGTTAACAAAGTTTTGGAAACTATTGTGACCAATCCTAGTAGCCACTTGGAGGTAGAACCGAACTTTGTGTTTGGTAGAACCATTAACCCATGAATGGTGATTGAATGTTTTTGATCAATCACATAGTTCTTGGAAATCAGATGAACCAATTCTAAACTCGTTTGGAAGTGTGGCAAATCGGTTCCAAGATTGTAAATATGAAAAATGATTTACAAAGTAAAGACGTCGACATACTTTGAACATGTGCAGTAATTCTTATCTATTATTGTTCAAAGATATTCCTTAATAACTAAAGGAGAATCCCGGATCGAAATAAATTGAAAATCTTTTAATTAAGGTTTTTAGTTTTATATGCTTTTAATTTCCAGCAATTAAATGCATATCTTTAGAAAATAAAAATTGGTAATGTGCATTTACTAATTGGAGATTTTCTACTGGATTTCGGTCAATATTTGGACAGAGAATTTCCAGGAATTATGAAAACCGATTTGGGCGTTTATTGCATATCTTTGAGAATATTCGGGTTTGGAAATTCCTTGGTGTCCAAACTTCCTTGGTCTATAAATATTGAAGTTTGCATTTTGAGCAAACTAATCCTCAGAGCAAGCAAAACTACCTAGTTGTGTTGTTCTGGTGGAGCCGTCTATTCGGAGAGGAAAGTACCCTAATTAGGCGAAATCTCTTACGACCGCTCGTTTTAAAGACTTCTTTGGGATTGAGAAGCTCTACGAGTACCGTTGGTGGGAAACTAGATAATTGCAGTTTATTATTAGTTTTCGATTGATTTGATTGACTAACGGTTGTTGAACTTTGATTGCACCTAGTTTGTTTATGCTTGAGAATCTTCTCTTCTGATATAAGATTCACTCAAACTAGATCGAAGTATCGACGAGGATCTTTAGACTGTTTGTAGATCTAAAGACGTCTTGTGATAATCCATCGTTAATAGACTCCGTTCTGTGTGTGATTGATCATAAGGGATTCAAATTGTTTGTGTGCAGGTGTTTATTGAAGATCTAAGAAGATTTGAAGACAAAGAAGATTTCTTATTTGAGTTCATAATCTTTGGTGTGCACAAAACTTGATCATCTAGGATAATCGGTTTATCTTTTGATAGATTGGATTGATTAGTTGCATAGATCGGCATCAATACATTTCTTTGTGATTAATAGTATTGATTGCATAGTCTAAACAATTACTTTGGTAGTTGTTGAATGAATTGATCTAAGAACCCGACAAAGGAGTTTATTGGGATAAACAGAAGAGCCTTTTGTCAAACTCATATCACGTTGTTTGAAAAGAGTTGTTACCGAACAGATTTGTTGTTCCTTTGCTGTTTTGAATACGAACCAAAGGAATTGTTCCAAGTGCGTGACTTATTGCAAGTTGGAGGCGCAGGGATACTGAGGGAACTAGGTGAACTATAGGTTTAGTTGCTTGGTCTCAACTATACGAAGTTGGTTTAGATTTTTTATAGCGGCTTAATTATGAGAGTATTCAATTCTGGACAAGGTCCCGGGGTTTTTATGCATTTGCGGTTTCCTCGTTAACAAAATCTTGCTGTGTCTTTTACTTTTCTATTTTCGCAATTATAATTGATTTATTATAATTAGAAGTAAAATACACAAACGTTAATTCCTAATTACTTGATAGCAATCCTATAGTGTTTGGTTAAGTCCGAACCTATTATCAAGTAATCATACTTCGTTGTTGTATTGTCTCGATCTTGTATCCATAGTCAATCACGCAAGTTATCTTGTTGTCGTATTTTCTCGATCTCGTATCCATAGACGATCACACGAAGTGTGAACCGATTCGTTTTATTTTCTCGACTCAGTCCATAGACAATCACTTTCGGAGAAAAGACTTATAGGTGGAAAAGTTTTAAATTGAGGTATATTTGGGTACCCTCATCTTTTCAAAGTGTTACTACTACTCTTCCCAGTACCGGTGCTCCAATGACCACCCCTTCTAATGTCGCAAGCAATGGTACCGACACCATCAATAATCCTCTTTTCGGCTGGTCTCCTGAAGAAGTCAGAGAAAATCCGCCTACCATAGCTGATCTTATGAAGGTTCAAGAAGTTCTCGCCAGAAATCAAACTGACATGGCTGCATCACAGAAAGAGTTATGTACTTATCTCAAAACTCTCACTGAGAAAATATCGTATGAACAAACCCGGGACCAATGCCGATCGAAGAAAGGAAAAGCTAAGGAAACATCCTCGGCTGCTGATCCTGAAGTCTCTCAAATCCATGTTGAAGATGATGATGAAATGCGCAAGGCTACAGATAACCCACCAGCAAAGGAACCTGCAAGTTTCATCACTCGTGAAGACCTAGAGCGCTTTTTGGAGGATCGAGGAAAAGACAAGACATCATCTTTCCACCGTCACCAACCTCCATATCCTGCTGCTTCACCAACCTACAACAAAGTTTCGCAATTTCAACCTAATCTAATCTCCAAGTAACAACCAAAGTCCTACAGTCAAGATAATCAGCTTTGCGGCAATTTGTTTAAATCAATGGGAAGATTTCCAAGCATCAGATTAATTTCTTTAGTGTTTTTTTCTCTCCAAGAATCAGAGTCGTGAAGTATGAGTCCTTCAAGTGAATAGATGATAACCAATTTTGGAAAGAGTATAAATACTTCCAAACTTATCTCATATTCTGAATTAACTATCATTTAATTCAAAATTAATTTTAATATTTTTTCCACTTTTATTTATGATAGATGTTAATTTAGGTTAGTTATTATGTTTAAATAATTAACAAGTTATTATGTTTAGATAATTAACAAGATTACCGATATATGCATGAAGGGTATATTAGGAGTATAAAATCGTGTTAGAAACCGTCCAAAAATAGAAGGATAATCGTCAGTTTCTGATTGGTCCCCCGTGCCCCCCACCGGATTTTGCCCCCATCAAAAAAAATCTCCCATAATTGGGGGATACCACGGTTATATGGGTCTATATTTTGGCTAAGGGGATATTTTTTCTAGTATTGAAATATCAATACTACCCTTTACCCAAATAAAAACTAAAAGAAAACTAAAAACTAAAAACATAAATAATATGTATCCCCCCTCGTTATTTTGCCGACTGCACCCCATTCCTTTTGGTAGTGTTATGATTGATTTTTATAAGTTTTAAATCAAAAATTAGGTTAAAATCAAGTTTACAGTTGAGAAGTCGGCATTGATTTGAGAATGAATGCAATATCGACGGAACTATCGGTTTTGTATTGTGGATAAATTCCATATCGAGGGAACCGTCAGTTTTGTACTGTAGAAGAAAGCAATACCAAATGAAATTGAATTAATTGTTGTTGCAGCTTGATTCATCAATGTTTGAGGTAGTCATATGGGTCTTTAACTACTCGACCAGATGTTGGGTTTAAGCGCATTCTGTTGAGAGAGTTCAAAAGTTTCATAAGAATGTCCACTCCAATTTGGAACAGGTTTTATACCACAAAAAGAATTGCCTACTTTTATCAAGATGAGACTTGGACGAATGATTGTGTACATGCCTTCTAGCAAGAGATTTACTTATTTATGATTTTATTTATACGAAGGGTTTTGAAAGTGATGAATGCACAACAGTGATTCATACTCATGGATTTGCCTATTTGTATGGTGCTGATTCGGAAATATCATTGGATAAATTGGATTGCCAAAAGAGTCGTACTTCAGCTCTTTTTCACGGAATAATTATATTTTGGGGGTTTATATGTTCCTAATAGGATTTTAAATTCATAATGGAAACATAAAACTATTTCATAGATATTTGGGGATACTAACACTAAAAGATAAAATCAAACTCAAAATTTTAATTTTCAACACACTTGGGGGATACTCAAGGGTAATTTAGCCATTACCATTTTTATTTTGAATAAAGGGTTTTTAAAATTTACTTCATAAGTTATATTGTATTTTAATTATAAAATCCAATATACTTACAAAAATTATGCTTCATACACTGAGTTGATTGGTAATGTAGCTACGAGCTGGGCACCAACATCCTTTTGAATAGCAATACCTAATCTATGAAAAATAAAACTACCTACACCGCTGTTAGCATCATTATTAACTAGGCAATTCTTCAATCTTTTAAAACACACACAGAGTATCTGCACCAAGTTCACCCAAAGTAGAGAACGCTAGCACACCTAAACCATAACCGTGTGAAATGCACCGTTCCAAATATTTATTACGTTTGCATGAAATGGCATTCAAAATAGCTTGGCCAGGGATGAAGGCACGTGTACCCTCTCCGGTGAAGGGCGAGACACCTGTGACATCCATACAAACATCCTGACCATTTTCCCAATTAAAAACGAGAATACCTGCAGGACGCAAATCTCTATTATCATCTGACAAAAACCCCAAAGCAACTTCCTTGTGCGCAAGTACACCATCCTTGTAACAAATGTCAGCAATTACATCATGGACAAGGTCGTGCCTAAATTTGCTCCCCACATCTTTGGCACAATGAAGCTCATGATCACCAAAAATATCCATAGGCTTATTGCAGCTTGAACACTGACCATCCTCGACAAACAAGGGAATACCGAGGAGATAGCAAACTACTGCCCTGAACTGTCTTGGTCCTAAACATTGATGCAACCCACTGATGGGAACAACTAATAAATAATCGTTAGCATGTTTAACACAGTTGCATTGCCACAGAATAGAGTCTCTTTCTGACATAGAAAATTAAATGGGAATATTCTTCTTTACCGCATCAAAACAAATAACTGCCAAGGAGTGCATGGATGGGGGGCAGTATCATCGACACAATAAGTATAAGTTAGTCCACATACCTGGATGAAATTCTGAAGAGCCAACTGATAAGCATCACAGTTGTCCGTTGAGAACAAATTCCCAAGAATCTTTTTTTTTTATGTATCCCCCAATCATGGGTTCTTTATTTAACCTTAATACAACCATCCTTATTAAAAATAAAATAAAAATTATGCTATGATAAATTAATGCATCCAACACTTTCACACAGGTTTGAGACGAAATATAATAAAACCTCTCTTCTTCTCCCCTCTCTCTCTCCCAAGCGGTTTTCGACGACTAAACCCTAACTTTGGCAACCTCTAACTACTCGGATCTGTTCTTTTTGGAGTGGATCTGAGTAGTACCCATCTTTTCCTTTTATTTTAAGCAAGTTATTTCATAGATTAGATAAGTATATGATGTTTTTTAGGTTTAGTTTTGGGATTTATTCCCCCTTGCTGGCGGCAAGTTGTCTCCATCTTCATGGTGGTTCTTTCTATGCTTTTATAACATCTTCTATCGACTTTCATGGTCGTTCTTTTTAAATGTTCATAGGGTTCAAGATCATCGGTGGCGAACTCCGGCGTCCAGAATCTTCACCGGGATATTCAAGACTCAAAGCAAATTACTCCTATTTTGGAGTATCTCTTTCTCAAGAAGAAGAAAATCAACAAAAATGGTGGACTTGTGATCCAAAAACCATTTTTCCTCTGATTCAATCGGTTCTTATGTACATACACTTTTCTAGTATTTTTCCGGTGCTCTTTCTCTTTTCTTGCTAGAATACTTGGTTGTGTACTAGTATTGTATGGTGTTTCTTTACCACTCTATCTTGATGTCTCGGAACTCTTTGTAAACTTAACATTGAATTATTATTATTTTGAAAGAGGAAAGGTTATATTAAAATAAAAATATATTTACAGACCTAGAAACAGTACATCAATATTACATATGAATGACTGTTTCCCAATGGAACAAAACCAGATTAACAGTAACAAAATTAAACACATCATTATCCAACAACCAAAGAAAAATAGTCTGCTTCATAAGCAAGATAAGTTCCTCCGCCTCCATCGCCCTGCCACAATATGCCCTGCTGTTTATTTCCTTCCAAAGATGCCAAAAAACAGCATAAAGCACCTTCCACCAAATCTCCCAACATTTTCCTTTCAGATTATTTAGTTTCCACACCTCAAATTGTTTCTTCCCAGTACTGGGCGCCACCCAACAAATTTTGAAAGCATTTATGAAATGTGACCATACTTCAAAAGCATACTGACAACACAATAAAAAATGATCACTATTTTCTTCCTCCTTTCTACGAAACAAGCATTTGTCGTCTTGCACATCCACACCTCTATGTTTTAACATGGTAAAAGTAGGTAATGAATAATGGAAATTAGCCAAAAGCATGAAGTTTATCTTAGGTGGGATGTTTTTCTGCTATAAAAACTTCTCAAAGTCACAGCCAACAGACTCGTTCAATTGTAATTCATAACATTTCTTCACTGTGAAGCCGCCTAAAACATCCACCGAGTCTTCGTCATCATTTAGACTATGAACATGCCCTAACTCATTGCACAATAAGTCTCATTCCAGCTGTTCACTTATGTACAAACGTCTTCTTATCTGACACTGTAACCTACCGTTCACCACCATGTCCGCAACAGATGCTTGTTTTCTCTTGTAAACCTTGAAAATAGCCGGAAACCTGTCCTTTAAAGAACCATAAGTTATCCATTTATCTAACCAGAATCTAGTCGAAACAAAACTAACATGTTCATGAAGAAAAGAAGAGGCATTTAAGATATGCTTCCAAACACTCCTTCCTTGTGGTTTACCATCGTCTGTAGGAAGGAACACATCAACATCATTATCAAACTTCTGCTAAACTACCTTCCTCAATAAAGCATTCTTCTCATTCGAGTATCTCCAAATCCATATAACTTTTAAAGCCTTACTAATGCATTTAAGGTTTTTCATCCCCAAACCCCTCATATGCTTAGGTTTACAGATTTTAGTCCATGATACCCAACACATTTTTCTCCTACTATCATTAGAATTCCACAAAAGGTTTTGCATTAACTCGATAATCTTCATCTCCACACTAACTGGCATATTGATAAGAAACAAAAAATAGACCGGCAAAATTGAAAGACAACTTTTAATAAGCACAAGCCTACCTGCCTTGTTCAGAAACTTTTTCCTCCAAGTTGCAAGTTTAACTTCCATTAACATTGAATTATTAATGAAAAGTTGATCTTTTATAACAAACAAAAAAAAAAAAAAAAAAAAAAAAAAAAAAAAAAAAGTTTGAGACAAAAAAAATGAAGCCTATTATTGGGGCGTCACATTCCAATAGAGGGGCTTCACCTAATGGGACAAAAAGGGTCACCCATAAGTAATTTCAAAAATCCCTTATCTACAATAATTTTATAATGACTAAACAACCCTTAAGTGGTTAGTGTTAATAATCTAATTAACTAATAATTAGATTGATAAGATTTTTTATATAATTAGTGATAAAAAATCATATAAAGTGATTTTGGTGGGAAGAAAAAGTTGAAAAAAAATGAGAAACTTTGGAGATTTTTTTCTAACTAAAACCCTAGATTTTAAATCACCAACCAATGTTCTTTTTATTTCTCGAAATTGATGAAAGTAAGTAAAAGAAATTGATTTTTTTAGTTTTTCAGAGCGGTTTACGGTTGGGTTTTTCCTTCGTAGCCAACCGTAAGACAAATTTACGGTTATGTGATGATGAACTCCTAACCGTAACTAGGTAAAATTAGGAAAACCCAATTTTAAACCAGTTACGGCTGGGTTTTTTAGGTCGAAACCCAACTGTAAATCAGTTACGGCTGGGTTTTTTTTTGTCGAACCCAACTGTAAAACAGTTACGGCTGGTTTTTTTTGTCGAACCCAACTGTAAATCAGTTACGGCTAGGGTTTTTTTGGTCGAAACCTAATTTTTTCTACGGTTTCAATCAATCTAACCATTTCAGATGCAATTGGTTTGTTGATTACCATCACTTCTATCAATATGCTTCTTCCACACCTTTAATAGAGAATTCAATCGACGATTATAAGTTTTTCGAACCGTCGATTGATCGAAGTTGGTGAAATGATTTTGATTGAAAAAAAAAGAGAGGGAATGATTTATGGTTGATGAAGGAGGGGAAGTGAAGAAGAAGAGGAGCAAATCTTTGAATGAAAATTAGATTTTGATTTTAGTTTTAGGTTTTTATTTTAATTGAAGGTTATTTTAGATATTTGGTATTGAATCAAGAATACCCCCATAACCAATTATTTGGTCACTAGAAATTCAAGTGAAGCCCCTCTATTGGAATGTGACGCCCAAAAAAAAAAATAGACAGGCAAAATTGAAAGACAACTTATATCTGGTGATAGTTGCACGACGATTTTTTGCAGATTTCATCCTAAGACAAAATAATGTTTTAGGGTAGGATGTCAGTGAAGTTTGTAGCTGTGTACATAGGATCTCAACCATCATTTCGTCCATATAATTTCATAAATTCCTGTTCGGGACACACAACCAGAGGGTCAGAACAATTGTGTCTCCCGATTGGTTTTGAGCAGTTGACCCATTGAATGTGTACGAGACACATAGAAAATGATAAGCCTCACAAACAGCGTATCATTTGTTCGGTGCATTTCTATATTTGTCATGTGTATTTACTATTTAGAAGGTGCTTGGTTTTCTTTTCGAGGTTGTAGGAAGACACAACGGCTAGAATTTTTTATTTTTGTTTTTCAAAACGGTAACAAAACAACGGTCGAATTATCTTCAAATTCCTTCATATCTAAAAACACCACCGTCTCTTCCATTCTAATATCAGATCATTTTTTTCCCCTCATCCTCCTCTTTCCCTCTCTCACTTTCTTCATCTCCAACTTTTTGCTTTGGCTTCTAGACCTTTTAGAAGAACATTTTACATCTGCTCTTAAATTAATCTTAATTTATATTTCATAGATCTCTGTTCATCATCATCTGTTGTATTTAAATCTAAAGGGTAGAAGAAAAACTGAATAATTTATAAGAAGATGATGCAACAGCAAGATCTATGGAATGGTCCTCCTGGTTTCAGACCAATTGCTGCTTCAAAATCAGCACCATGTTCACCAGTAAAACCGGTTCAAAGTGTCTCCAGGACTCGCTCTGAATCCTTTCATGTTACTCATAAGGTTCCTGTTGGTGATACTCCCTATGTCCGTGCCAAAAACGTTCAGGTAATTAAACTAGCATGAACCCCCTTTTCTCAATTTTGACTCAATTATAGTGCTGCCGCGTTTATTTTACAAAGATTAGGTTTTTATAAATTGGGTATTTTTTTCATTTGATGGTTTATTAGTTGGTGGATAAAGATCCGGAGAAAGCAATTCCGCTGTTCTGGGCTGCGATTAATGCTGGAGATCGAGTTGATAGCGCTTTGAAAGATATGGCGATTGTTATGAAACAACAGAATCGGGCTGAAGAAGCCATTGAAGCTATTAAATCCTTGAGGAGTCGATGTTCTGATCAAGCACAGGAGTCTCTTGATAATATTCTTTTAGATCTCTTCAAGGTACTGTGTAATCAAAAAAATTTCCCCAGTTTGAGTCAGTCAATTGCCCTCTCTCAAGTTCTACTACTGCTATATATCTGAGTGCAACATTGATATTAATATATGATTACAATGAATTTCAATTTATGCAGAGATGTGGGAGATTAGACGATCAAATATCATTGTTGAAGCATAAATTATACCTAATTCAACAAGGTATGGCTTTTAACGGAAAGCGTACCAAGACTGCCCGGTCTCAGGGAAAGAAATTTCAGGTCTCCGTCGAACAAGAGGCAACTCGATTACTGGTAAGTTAATTGGTTCTCTTTCTGTATACCCTTTCCATTTGCATTTAGTGTCTCTATTGACCCATTTTGTTGTTCTCTGAGAAATTGAAGTGCCAGTCTAACATTGTAATTGGATTATTTTGGTGTTTCCAGGGGAACTTGGGATGGGCGTTTATGCAGCAAAACAACTATGTCGAAGCAGAAGATTCTTATAGACGTGCTCTATTGATTGCGACAGATAATAACAAGATGTGCAATTTGGGGATATGTCTGATGAAACAAGGGAGAATTGCCGAGGCAAAAGAGACACTTCGAAGAGTGAGACCAGCAATGGCAGATGGACCAAGAGGTGTGGACTCCCATCTCAAAGCTTTTGAAAGGGCTCAACAAATGCTCCAAGATCTTGAATCAGAAATGATGAACAGAGTTGTAGATAGAGTTGAACAGGGGCGTCTTTTCGAAGCTTTCTTGGGTTCTTCATCCATTTGGCAACCTCAGCCTTGCAAGGAACCTTCTGCGCCTCCATCTGCATCCTTTGGGAGAAGTGTTCCAAAATCACAAAATGACGGTTTTGGCGATGAGAATGTCGATTCGTTGGCTAGAAGCAGGAATCAAGTTGTTTCCAATCAACCACTACTGCAGAAAATCACAAAACCTGCGATGGAGAATAATCAGTTGGCGGTCAGTAATTATGCCAAACCCCCCCAGGTGGTGGTCCATAATCCTCTATTGCCTAAAAGCACAAAACCTGTCGCTGCTGCTGGAGCACAATCAAAGAACTCTTTCAACGTTGCTGCACCACCATTCTATCACTCATCACAGATGCTGACCAATAATCCATCTCTAACTACACAGTATCTTGATCCTCTTGGAGGAGGTGGTATTAAGAGGACCAGGTCCATCAACAATGTAAGCCAACCGCAGCTTACCAATGATGAATCTAGGAAACTGCCCACTACTGAAGTTCGCGAGCAAACTGAACAGAGCAAAACTCGTAGAAGATCTTTGCCGATAGAAGAAGATAATGATTTTTCGCTGTTGTTGCCTGACAAGGCCTTTGAAGATGCTATCCTTGCTGCAGTACTTGGACCCAATAATGAAGCTACCAAGGCGGTGGGAAGCAGTAATAACAATCCTACGATGAAGATCGACAAGAGGCTTCGAGTTTTTCAGGACATAACACTGTGCTCCATGAGCCCAAGAGCCTGAAATTGACTAATAAGTTAATAACTCACTGGAATCAGTCAAAGCTTGATTTCCATTAACTATTTATTCTCTTCAAATTTATTCTAGTTTTTAGAAAGGGAGATGAACTTGTTCTCCAGTCCATCAGCAGTGGTAAGTAGTAATATAAACTTGAGAGGGACTTTGGGGCCTTGTAATGTCATTGGTAACTTATTAAAGTGCAGTCTGTTTGGTAGGAGGAGGGTTACTCTTTGGATTTTTGGCCTCTTAAACAAAAAAGGAGGCACCTCATTAATAAGATTCATGACCTTTATTGAGTGCAGTCTGTTTGGTTGGAGGAGGGGACTTTAATTTCATTGATAAGATTCATGACTTTCAGTCTTGCTTTGTATGTTCTCGCATTTCTTTACAACACAGTCGCATTTTAGTATCTCCATAACATCTCCACTCTTTTACTTGGCAGAACAATCTCAATTTCAGCCAATTTCTATGCAAAAAATCTTCTTGACAGGCCGGCCAGCCAACTAAACAACCCAGGTGACATTTTTGGGGCGGTCTGTGTAGAACCAATGGTGGTGCAGTGAAGAAATTCATCTATCAAGTGGTAATGTTATTCATTAATGTTACAGTTAAGAAACCAACTTTAAAATTGTCACAATTATATAAACTATCAAGTAGTAATGTTATTCAGTAAAAAATAGCGGCAAACAAAATAGACCACCTAGGTCCTCACTGATGCAAGGAGCCAAGGACCAACTAATAATTTTTTGCTTATTATTGTACTGCTGTCACACCTTAAAAGAACAAGTACTCCTGTTATCTACTTCTTGATTCTTCGAGCCTCATACAAGTAACTCAGAACCACCACAGCTGCAGCAACTGCGACTCCAACAGCACTTTGTGCCAACACAACAGTGGTCTTGGCCTCTACCTTGGAAGCTGAGGAACTTGGTGAAAACCCAAGCTCAGAAAGTTTCTTGTGTGCCATTGCGTAGTCTTTGAAAAATGTATCCTCGTCCTGTCAGAGAAACTGAATCAGAACAGTTTCCATTTTACAGTAGATACAAACCATAGGGCATAAGTTGGAAACAGCAGAAATTCTAATAACCAAAACTGTTGACAAGGGCAAATTCTAAAATTATTACCTGTGCATACAGTTCAACGTAACGACGAAATGCTGGATCATCCAATAGAGCATTATCTGTGGGAAGCTTCAATAACCCTTCAGTTTCTCCTTTCAGCAGCTCCCTGATATGATATTTGGAAGTAAGACCTTTGTCTCCTAGTTCAGGCAAAAAGAGTGGAACTATGGAAGATACGGGGAGGTATGAAATAATCAAATTTAAGTTAGTGTCTTACACGAAGTAGGAATTGTCAAACTTCAGAGGCTCACTAGTCCAAGCACCAGCAAAGCCTGATCTCTCTGGATGTGCCCTTCCCTACAAAAAGCAAACAAAAAACTCTATAAGTACATGTGCATCACTTTAGACCGTGTAAACATTTCTCTAAAGTCTTTAGAGCAATACCAATGTATGGGCTCCAGACAGTGCCACAATTTCCTTGTCAGATAAACCCATCCGATAAAAGATGTCTCTCAAATGCTGCCCACCTGTTATAGAAGAAAAATTCAGGTTATACAGTAATCACTATCTAGATAGTGCAGTTTTAAAAGGTATGGTTGGACTATGTACATGGCGTCAACAGATACATGGTGAACTATTTCTTGATTTCGGGGATAAAATCATCAAACACCTCTCTTGAATTAGTAGTTATGTGCACCAGATGGAGATATCTTTCGTTCACTACTATCGTCAAGAATACGAAATTGAGCATTCTATAATTGCAAGAGTATTTCCTTAAAACTTTCAGCTTACATGTACACAGTTATGATATTAATTCGCCTGTACTAAATCAGCGATCATGATCCTGAGAAGATCTACTGTCTTCTGAATATCATATTAGAGCAAATAGCTCCAATGAGTAAGGTTTTCAGTAGATGAGCAGAAAATCACATAAGTAGAAGATAAAAATCTGACGAGTAAGAGATAAAGGGAGAATTACCCTGTTTTGCATCTGGGAGTCGACCTTCTCTAGGGGAAACCAACGAGTCCTGATAGAAAGCAACAGATAGTCAGGTATAGAAACAGATACAGCTGTGAGCTCACCCAATGGGATTTTAACGCACCTTTCTACCCGGAACAAACTCAACAGTTGGCCCACCAGTGATCTCTACTGCAACGACCCCAGCAAGCTGACAACCAACGAAAGAGTGAGTGATCAATGATGTATGAATAAACCAAGGTTGTTTGACAAAGTTAATTTCTAGAGTGAGACTACTACTGCATATCCTAAAAGTATTGGTTAATGTAATTCCAAGGAAGTGATAAAAGAAATAAACATCTTGCATTAGATGGAGAACTGAAGACACGCAGTCTAATTTATACTATTCTACCACAATTCATACCCCTATAATGATATTAAGAGATAAAAGTTGGGAGGTACTAAATAAACTAATGGAGAGTAAGATGTCTTGCCTTTAGTAACGGAAATCCACTAGATCATATCATAGACCAAAAGAAACATATGATGTACATACATATTCAAAAGTAAACACTTGTTGTTTCTATAAAGTACTATCAGTGTTTCTCAAATTAAAGCACAACTCGAAAATCATAAACAGTGAAGCTTTCACTCTAGAAATTTACCTGGTAAAGATCTGCGTAAGTAATCCTTGGATGTTTTTTCTTCACTTCCTCTACAACCAACAATTAAAGCGAGAAAGAATAAAAATAGATCCGGAGTTCAGATAATCTGTTATGATATTGGTAACAAGCTCTACCATACCAATTCACATATAATACAGTAAACTACTTAGCAATAGAATTTTATTTTTTTTGCACAATAGAATCAGTAAGAAAATAAACGCACCACAAAAATCTATGGCAATTTTTAAGCCACTATTGGCACCATGTTTCAACTCCTCTTCATTCCTAATTGAACCATTAGCACCCCCTGTCTTTGATTTAACATCATAAGTTCCGGCATCATGCCACCTACAAGCATATAGGGAAGAAATCAAGAATAACACATCAAATGATTAGATTTATGCAAACACAACAAGTTCTAAACGAAGGATGAATATAACATGAAATTTGTTGCCACAGTCTTCGGATATGGAAAATGAACAGGTTCAGAATTAGGGATCAGGAAACAAAATTAAAAAGTCAAAATAGAAAAATGAGCTGAAACAATTAAAAAGTAAATAGAAATGAATGAAATTGGACTTACGCAAGACGGAGCATGATTGGAGCACAGTTCTTGGAAGAAATGAGAGCACGGAGATCACGACGAGCCTTTTCGATTTCCTTGAGGTAATTCGCATCTACTGCTACAGCTGCCATTTTTCAGTTTTTGAGAACGAAAGAAGAGCTCTCGAAACCCTTCCTCGACGATACTGTCAAAGAAGATGAAGAAGGGGAAGGAGGAGGAGTGACTGACTATCAAACAACACAAAACCCAATCCCAAAGTTGTTAGATTTCGCAGGAGTGGACCGACTGTTACATTAAATGAGATTGGGTTTGGGGTGTGTGCTAGCTAGGCGCTATCCAATCCTATCCTCCCCTCCGCCTTGAGCTGACTAGTAAAATAATTTTTTGTTTTTGTTTGTATTGTTGCGCCGAATAGAGGAGGAACTCGAGATAAAAAACCTAGTATTTATAGGGGACACCCAAAAAGAATTAGGGGCCACCTTTTTATTCCTCTCCATTGAAGAAGGTTAAGGGGTGTCTTAAAAATAGAAAATTATCTATATCGTCCTTCACCTTTATACTAAATCTAAACCTATATCATTTATTTTCATAATCATGTCATTCCTCTTCTTCTTCTCTTTTCTACCCATTGAAAAAAAATATCATCATTTTAGTTTTGATTGAAAACAAAGATCGTCGATCAAAAAAATGTTATGATTCATTGTTTAAAATTAAAACCAAAATTCATTAACCTTAAAGTTGAAACTTAGAACATACAAAAAAAAAAAAAAAAAAAAAAGGAGTTCAACAAACAAAACGAATAGATGATAATAGTTGTGATTCAAAATTAGGATTTGATTACTTGAAATCAAAAATTTGATCCGAAAATTTTCTTGGATTTACAGTAGCAGAAACATAATCGGTAGATAACAATCTATTTTACCTACCGATTATGGTTGATGTTCTTCGTTTTTTAGGAACATCAACCATAATCGGTAGGTAAATTGATCATTATCTACCGATTATTCTTGAATCAAGAAATTCAATTTCTCTGTACTAAAAGTTATGCACAATCGGTAGATAATGAACACCATTAACTACCGATTTTGAACGTAAAAAAATTCGAAATTTTATTAAGTTTTGAAAATTTGAATTTGGGGCCATGAACATAATCGGTAGATAATAAGCATCACTTATTAACAAGGTTTACTACCTATTATGGTAGTACTAAAATTCGAAAATTGAGTATATTCGGAGGTTAAAGTAACACATGCTACTACCGATTATGGTAGTACCAAAGTTCGAAATTTTTAGGATTTTGGCAAAATCACATTTTGGGGCCAATATACATTCGGAAGTTAAATTTACTACCGATTATGGTAGTGCTAAAATTCAAAAATTGAGTATATTCGGAGGTTAAAGTAACACACTTTACTACCAATTATGGTAGTACCAAAGTTCGAAAATTTTAGGATTTTGGCAAAATCACATTTTGGGGCCAATATACATTCGGAAATTAAATTTACTACCGATTATGGTAGTGCTAAAATTTGAAAATTGAGTATATTCGGTGGTTAAAGTAACACACTTTACTACCGATTATGGTAGTACCAAAGTTCGAAAATTTTAGGATTTTGGCAAAATCTCATTTTGGGGCCAATATACATTCGGAAGTTAAATTTACTACCGATTATGGTAGTGCTAAAATTCGAAAATTGAATACATTCGGAGGTTAAAGTAACACACTTTACTACCGATTGTAGTTAAACTACCGATTGTGGAAGGGCAATTTTGCCATTACGAAATACGCGAGATAAGGGTTAGCTTCAATTTACGTTTGGGTGACCCTATTTTGTCTTATTGTTGGCCCCTAATTCCTTTTGGGTGGCCCCTAAAAATGCTAGGATAAAAAAACATAGTAATTCAGATGAAAATAAGACAGAAAATAGAGCATATTTCCACTAAAAACAACAAAGGCTTGTTCCTGCCAGATATACTACTCTTTCTTTTACTGCCCTTGCTATTTCGGGATTTAGCCCTCTTCAATCTTTCTTGGGCTTCTTAATAAAGTGGCCATGTTTTTGTAATGTATTTCAGAAAATGGCCGTTTTTTCGAATGTTTATATAAAGTGGCCGATATTGACATTTTCCATCCTATTTTTTTCAAAAAATGGGTAACAGCCGTTAAATTCACGCATGTCAGTTAACCTCCTTAGTAAAAGACAATTAAACCCTCATTGAGCCAGTCTGGATTGGTGAGTCAACTCGCCTGACCCATATTCAAGCCATTATACTCTTCACCCCTGCACAGTCCTAGCATACATCTAAGTCATTTCTGTAGCTTCTCCACAACACAGTACCAACATATTATTCTTGTTATCTTTGACCTGCAACCCAATGCACTTTCATTTCATCTACACTGAAACCTATCAGCTCCACTAAAACCACAACAACCTTCAATAGCACCATAAACCCATATACTGCAATTCCAACACCACCAGAACTACTCCATTTCTCTTCAGCCAAGACTCATTCAAACAAATACATCCTCTTACTCTCCTTCTCATCTTAACTTACATCGATCCTAATTATAGCACAAATGTCATCTCAGCTTCAAGAAGATCTCTTAATCTTCCTCTTCTTGTAAGCAACAGCAGAAACAAATCAAACCCATTAATCCTTGCATTTTGTTGAACTTAGAACACCTGCAACAACTTCATGATCATAACCATCTATTCACACTTGCAACATGAGCCAACAGCTGCAATCACTTCTCATTTTCTCCCTGTAACAACCACCAATTGCAACTGCAATTTCATTTCAGCTGCACCATCTTCTTATCCAATCAACCGCAGCAACTCTTTTTCCTTTCTAAAAAACAACAACACCACTTGAGCTATCATCTCAGCTCAAAACCACCCATAACTTGAGCTCAACTCAAGCAACTTCTCATAACCTGGTTATTGCTTGGTTAACAGCTATCCATTTTACATCCTTGCCAGTGACTACCAACACCTTCTCATCATTATTTAAAGCAACAGAACATCAAAATCTCCTAATACTTGTCAATTTGAATTCAAGAACAATCGCATTCCTTCAAATCTGTCTAAGATACTCAACAACTACTTGAACTGCACTCTCCCCAATTTCCTTCACGTCTTATGTATTAACAACATATCTTCCATTTCACATGATCTCGACAAACTCTAACTTCTTAGTTCATCAGAAACCCATGGAAATCAATATTCACATCTTTTTCTTATCTTCGAACTCGATCCTGTACTTTTCTCTTCTTGAGTTCAAATAATTCAAACCCATCAGTATTTCTCCCACTTTGTTCTTCTCTACATCGATGCTTCAATCACAGCTGCAAATCAAGTCAATTCATTAAAAAAAAAAAGAGAGCCCCAAACCCTAGAATTCAAATCAATCGAAATCAATTGATTTCACCATCTAAACATGAGTTTTCATCAACTACTATGTTAATTAACGTGTGGGTTTTAAAATTCTTACCTAGATTCTGATTTCTTCATCCCCGATTTCAATTTCATCTTCGATTTGTACTTAAGCTTCGCTGCTGCATCCAGTAAAACCCTAAAAACTTCAAGATTGCCAAATATCACTAATAAACCATGCTTCTTCTTCACTAATAATCACTTCTTCACGCTTGATCACTTCTATTTTCATCAATCACCTGAATTCGACGAGAAGAATTGAGATAGAGAGAGAGACAAACATAAACAAGAAGAAAGGAATGAAAAGAAGAATCGATAATATAAGGGTGAGGATATAGTGGTAATTTTAAGCCCCAGGATTGACTAAGTCAGCTTGGTGGACCATTTTGGTGGGACCATATGTTATATCTAACTGAAAGGCCACTTTATAAAAGATTTGAATTTTTTGGCCGGTTTATTAAATATATGGTAGGAAGCCGGCCACTTTGTTAATTTCCATCTTTCTTTTACTGCCCTTGCTGTTTCGGGATTTAGCCCTCTTCAATCAAGCAAGCAAGCTCTACTTTAACAGGTCATCACTTACGGTGCCTTCAAATTTTCTCTACTCGGTATAGTATGGCGTATGAAACTCAAGCATGCAAGTGTTGCCCTCAAGGTACAAGGATTGACATTCTCTTTGATTTACTGCCTCTTGGTAGTACTGTGGTAATGTTTGACAAAAGAACATTAGTACACAATAATGCAGGACTTCACCAACTGGTAGTCAGCCTGTCCAAAGTAATAAATGAATACAGAACCAAGACATTCACTAGTGGCTTTGACAATCAGGATTCAGCCTAGAGCCAGCCCAGGAAATGTTACGTTTACGAGTTCTAGCGCTAATTCTAAGCTGATTTTTATTTGAACTGCCAAGGGATGTTCAAGTTCAATTGGGTACTATTAATGACATCTACAACCCAGAATGAACCATTACACAACCAACGACATAACAAGAAGGGAAGATCTTAATGGCATCTCCTTTTCCTACTTACATTGATATTTACAGTGACTACAAAAATGACAATAAATAAATAAAACAAACTTAAGGTCACCCTTTTTCTGGATGAACAAGAATTTCATTGCTTGCATACCATTACTTATCCCAACAGTTACCTTCTTCTTTACCCTCTCCGAATTTCATAGGGGTACGCTCTATCGGGAATCACCCAGCCATTATGTACAAAATCAAGCGTATTGAATGAATTCTGGCATCACTACTTCACAAAATTTCAGAACCTACAGTCACCATTCCTGCAAGCGAAAAATTGCTCGTGCTCTCACCAATCTTCAATTTCGTCAACATCTGATGAATTCTCACCATTTATGTCATCCAAAATTATGTCCCCATCAGAGTTTTCTTCCATAACCATGTTGCTTCTCCTATGAACTTCTGATGTTCTGTATCCCAGCCACTTCAAGATGGGTCTGTACTCGGTTGCTATGATTGATATGTCGGATGCACTTGCACTATCAGAAGCTTCTATTCTTTGCCTTAGCATTTCATCCTGCGACCTCACAAACAAAGTTAAGAAAAAACATGACCATTCAGAATCAGAAAGCAACCAGAGAACATCATGCATAGTAATACGAAGTGACTGGACTGCTCAAATTCAGTGCATAACTATCAGTGCAAGTTGGAGAAATAAAGGTGAATCCAACTGAATCAGAAGACTTAACAAAAAACAAGTTCACAGCCCGCACCTTATTTCGTCTCGATGACTGCTCTACCTGCCAAATTTTTGGACTGCGGATGGAATGCCACCTACAACAAACATACATAACTGGTGATTATGAAATTCTACTTTAACTTGGAGTGTGTCATTCACAATAGAAACAATAACAGAAAAGAAAACCTGCAAGGAGCGGGATGTGAATTCCCGAAAAGCACCCCTCTGACAGAAACCGAAGCAGCAGCTAATTGGCCAATCTTCTCCAGCTCATGTTGTCCAGTCATTGTGTGGGACCACGTGGACCCATGAGAAGTAGCAAGAAGGCAGTCAACGTCACTCAAATAGGAAGTTACTGCGCAGGCATCTTCTATTGCTTCACCACTTATGAAATCTAGAACTGTATGATAACAATATAACATATATGAAAGACACATCGATCAGGTTTGAATCTCATAACATTATATGCAACATCTAGAAAATCTGTCTTATGAGTTATGACCATTGCAACAGCGAACTTTTAGCTTTCTAAGAATGAACAAAGAAATGCCAGTTCCGATAGAAGTAATAGTTACAAGTCAACATATTACCATTTTCATGTAGAAAATCTGCAATTGGTCTCGCTTGACCATGTGCTTGAGAAAGAACATTCTCCGGATCACCCATTTGTAACGGTAATCTAACAAACCTTTCGCATAACTGAAACTCACCAGCCCCTACAACATTAGAAGAATTGTGTTTTCAGTATTTACAACTTCTCACTTGAGTATCAACGCCTAGCAAACAAAATTCCAGGTTCACTTATACGATTAAACAAACAAAAACAAAAAAGAAATCAAATATGTTGAATCCAACTTTAGATCTACAATTCCTAATTATGTAAAGACCCTAAGATCAATGAAGCTCAAACCTCTTTATCGTAAATACAGGGCACCACTACCCAATTAAAGTTCTCTTTTCCCTCTTCAAGTGCTCGTTTTCTTACATTTGTATATTCTAAAATGATGGTAGAGCTTTAAATAATCACTAAGATACCCCTTATATATCTGTGTCTCTCTCCCAGCGCGTATTGTGATCAAGCCATACAAATGTATGAGAAAAACCTAAGGCGTCGAAACCACCAAACTTTGCTTTTCACAACACTGATATAACTGCTATATGACATGGTCGTTGGTCTAAGATACATAACATAAAGCTATTATAGTTACATACCCAAGCCAGATGCACATGAAGACTCCCTTTTGTTGTGGAGGAACTTCCCCAACGCATGAAATAGAGAAAGTGTTTCGTCTCTGCCAAATGGAAGTGCACCATCCATTGGAGTAATGTCCAGTAACTTCTCTTTTGAATGGGTGGAAGAGAGTTTAAGTAATGAAGGCATCTGTCTTTGTCTCAAACAAAAGTACTGTAAGGATGTAACTGCATGCCTGATATCACCTCCACTGGCCTTTGCTATCAGAGCTATCTGGTCAGCAGTAGCACTGCACTGCTCTTCTTTGCATATTCTAGAAAGGGCCATCTTAACGGAATTTGTAGTAACAGGGTTAAACGCCACCTGAAATTCCAAGGAGAAAATTGAACAGGCTAGTTAGCAAAGAATAAACCTAATTTATATTGGTTCAGCCACCTCAAAATTCAAATAAAAATACAGTCACTACCTTACACGCCCCAGCACTCTCAAGACAAGATTGAAGATCTTCCCAGTAACGTGATGTATTATCAGCAGTGTCAACCTTATTGTACTCAGTGATCAATATAATCGTCGGAATCTTAGTTGATCGAGCAAGAGCATGCAAACACTTGCAGAGTTTCCCATGAGCAGCCTTTCCGTTTGCCAGAGGAAGATCATCAATTAAGAGTACGTATGGATTTTGAGTTCCTCCAGAATTGGATGGTGGAATCATTGAATATTTTCTAATCCTCTCAACGAAAGTCTCGAACTCTTCCAACTTCGACATGTAACTTACTCCTGGTAGTAACATGACATTAAATATTCAACAACAGAAAGTCGAGTTTTGGAATATAGTATGTCATCATGTCCATCAAGAAGTAATTAGATGCAAATGCTCCTATAACCGAAGTAAACCAACTACAAGTATTTGATCAGGATGGATAAGTGATGCTGACCACTTAGTACTTTGAGCTTTCTTTAATTTGATCAGTGCAACCAATATGTTGAATAAAGACAATTACTGTCCCTTGTCACAGATCACAGTATAACAATGATCTAATGAGTTCCGGATTTATTCCAGTCTGGATTCCTTCAGATTGTAGTGTTAGAAAGGTTATTTATTTCTCTAATGATATTTTAGATTAATGAATTCTTTACCTAAATTGGAGTTGTGGATATGTTCTTGCCAAAGTGTGAGTGTAGGGGTTTCCCATTCACACAAGTTGACTCCAAGATGAGATGCAATTGTGCGGACTGTCGCCTGTAAGACAAATAATGCATAAGATTCAAAAAGAAATAGTGGCTCATAGTTGAGAGGTGTAGGAACGATGTGTTTAACCAAAAAATGGAAATAGTGGAGCTTCAATTAAACCATTTATTCTCCAACAAGAAATCTTGAAATGCCAGCTTCAACTACAAGTCTACAAAGACATAAGTAGAGACCAGGGCTAAGAGGAACCATCTTAAGTTATCTCATACTCTATGAAACAGGCTGAAACCAGTAACTCTTGAAAACGGAAATGAGACATACCGATTTCCCGACTCCAGCTTGTCCAGTGATAACAAGAGCATGGCTGTGAAACTCATCCTAAAATGAGAAAACTACACCATCAGAAAATACAAAGAAAAATAGATAAAGAAAAAGACAAGACAAAATCACCTTTGAGGTTCTCAATCTTTCCTCTAACCACATTTTGACTTCTTCAACCTGCATAGATGGGAGAAACCGTGATATGAGTCATGCCCGCAGATCCAAAAATAGAAGTGAATATTCAGAGAGCAATGCTATTTGGCTTCCTGTGCCCAGTAGAGTCAAACCAAGTGTTGGTGACTATTACCCTGGGCATCTAGGAGATTGAGACCCCTATCCACTCCTTGTGGGGTTCTGGGTCAGGATGTTAACCCACAGAAAAGAGATGGAAATGACATTTTCATACTTAAAACAACAAGATTTGGAATCGCTGTAAACTACAGAATACAATTAACACATTTCTTTTTAACCAAAGTGTTATAGATAACCTCACATTTCAAATCTTAAACCAAATTTGAATTGTGGGCACAATTAGATGTTCTTGTTTTGCAATTCGCATGTGAATAATATAATAGAAATGGATTGTGACAGACAAAACCTTTTTCTTGTGTATCGCAAGCTCTTGCAATGATTGAGGTTTATATTTGTCGACCCATAGCTCCCTTTTGTTACTCTTTTGAGAACCTAATTCAAGTTTATGTTACATTAGCTCTAAAATAATAGTTTGATAAATAAACAAAAACACATTTTGCAAAACGAAAAATTATCCGCTCGGAAACACATAAATAGGTAATTTCCAAAGCGAACAAAAACTTGATGTTACAACTTACATGGGGTAAAGGGAAATAGAAAGGTTCGAACATTACCATTAGGCACCTCTACGAGACCTTGAAAGTCTTCATAAAAACCATCAGAAAATGCATCAAAATTGAACTGCATTGCAATAAAAAACAAAAGCACCAACTAATTAACAAAGCTTAATCACAGTAGAAATGGAGACACAATTACCACCACCAAGACGGCAATCACAACTACCTCTCCAATTGATGATGTATGAGAAGGAAAAAGCTCTTTATTTGTAGAAGAGAGAGAGCGTCGAGACCTCTTTGTCTTTGAGCCACCACCAGAACAGGAAGTCTTTCTATTACCATTTGCTAGCTTTTGAGGTGCTGATACAGAAATTTGTTTTTTCGATTTTGACCTAGTAGTAGGCTTGGTGCAGACCCGTGAGCTTAAATGATCATCTTCATTGTCAGATGAAGAAGATAACAAGATTATATTTCTTTTCCCCATCAAAAAAATCCAGTAAAAGTAGAAACCCTAGATAAAGAATTTTAATGAAAACCACCAGATTACTTCATAACCTGATTTTGCTTAGTAGTATTAGCACTGTGACAAGTAACAGAAATTACAACCATGGATCGAATCCTGTCAAGGAAAGAGAGATGCCCCAAGAAAAATAAAAAGAGGGAAACTTGGGAAGCGAGATCTTCTATCTATATGAGGGGAAAAGCAATTGCGCGCGCTTTTGAGAAACTACTGTCGAAGGAGCATTTATGTCGTTGAAGTGGGAGTGTGGTGTACATAAGAAGCCAACAAACGATTATTTTTTTTGATAAAATAAAAAAATTTATTGCTCATGGTGGTGTATAGTTGCAGTCCAAAACTAGAAGACTGCAAATATCATCCGAGAAATTGTTTAAAACATAAATATCCGCAGCTGATTCTCTAACAGTTTTTGCAACTGCATCAGCCCTTGATTGTCTTTTCTACTAACAAAAGAAAAATTGCATTGTTGAAATTTTGAACTAAGGTACTTTATTTCTTTGATTAAATTTATGTTTTCCCATTGAATGAGAAGAACATTATCCTGGATAGATTGAATGACCAGCTTCGCGTCTGCTTCTATGTGGATTCTGGAGAGACTTTTTTTCCTGCGCCCACTTCAAAGCCTGACGTATAGCCATGCATTCACCAGTTTCTGGTCCTAAAATTCCATCAGAGTAGAATCATTTGATCCCTTCGCAGCCACCTGAAGAAGAGCGCAGTACAATGCCAGTTCCAAGTGTATTAGTATCATAATCAAAGGAGGCATCTACATTGAACTTTAGAACATTTTGAACATGAGGCTTCCATTGTGAAGGACTATTATGCAGAGGGTTATATGAGTATGCATCAGATATATGTAAATGAGAATGAGAGTTAAGATGAGAGAAAATTATATGCATGGAGTTAAATGGGTTAAGAGTTACTCCCTGAAATACTGCATTACATATGTCTTTCCAAATTGTCCATGCACTAATCATCAAAGTATATAACAGTAGTTCATTAGAAGAGCTGTTACTACTTGTAAACCAACTTTCTACCCATTCTGAGACTGTGTTGCAACTGCTTTTCACGCTATCAATGTCAACATTAACCATCCTCCACACTGATATGGCATGTCTACAATGGAACAGCAGATGTTCCATGGTTTCTTCTGAGTTTCCACAGATTGCACAATGAGTTTCCATACCAGAATTGTAGATAGCAAGCCTACTCCTAGTGGAATTTATTTCATGGATACATTTCCATGCAAACAATTTAAACCTGTGAGCAGTGTTGCATTTCCATAGTACCTTCTATACAGTGTTTGGTATAATTCTTCCATTAATCTGTACTTCTGTGTTGTTCATAGTGAGCAACCTGTAAGTGCTCTTAACTGGGAATTTACCATCTCTAGCTGGGGTCCAGACCATAGTATCTTCTTTAGAAGTATCAAGAAATAAGCTTTGAATTTTCTGAGAAGTATTAGTGTCAAAGAGCAGATTAAGAAGCTCTATGTTCCAGATATTAGTGTTTGGTAGAATTAGTTCTTCTACTTCCTGATAAAATCTGTGTAGCTCATTAACTGGCTGTGGTGGTGTAGTAAGACCAGGAACCCATTTATCCAACCAAATTTTAGTATTTTTACCACTGTTCACTTCCATGAAATAGTTTTGTTGAACAACTTGTATGCCTCTGATAATACCATTCCAAATATATGAGCAGTTAATAGCTTTGAAGTTTTGATGAAGAATATCTCCATTGCTGAAGTATTTACTGCCCATTATCTGAGACCAAAATGCATCAGACTCTGTGCACAATCTCCACGCTAACTTAGTGAGAAGAGCTAGGTTTAGCATTTCTAAATTCTTGAATGCAAGCCCACCCATATATTTTGTTTTACAAACTTTTGACCAAGCAAGAGGATTAGAGCCTCTATTAGATTGATAACCCCAGAAAAATTTCCTCTGAATGGTTGTAAGTTTACTGAGTATATTATTAGGCAACCTGAAAGTGCCCATTTGATATATTGGTACTGAATTCAAGACATGCTTTATCATAGTTGCTCTGCCAGCCTGAGTAAGAGATGTAGATGACCAAGCTGAATATCTGTTCATGAAAGTTTCTTCAATAGCCTTGAAAGCTTCCTGTTTAGAATGACCCAAAAGTAAAGGAGAACCAAGATATCTTTCTTTGGAATTCATGGGTTTAACACCTAAGATCTGAGTAATAGTTTCAGCTACAGAAGGATTGGTTTTTTTTACTGAAATGAACAGAAGATTTTTCAAAGTTGATAACCTGACCTGACTGTGAGCTAAAATTATGTAGGAGTTCCAAAAGATTGTGAACTGATGAGAGGTTTGCCTGAGTGAAAATCAAGCAGTCATTTGCAAAAAGCAAATGATTAATGGCTGGAGAGTTTGCAGCCACTTTAATACCTTTGATGTTGTTATTTTGATGAGCTGATGAAAGATGTCTGGAGAGAAATTCCATTGCAAGGATGAACAGATATGGTGATAGTGGATCACCTTGTCTAATGCCTCTTGTTGGGTGAAATTCTTCACAAGGAGAGCCATTTAGCAAAACTGAGAGTGATGTTGTACTGATGCATTGGTATATCAGGTCACAAAAATCATCACAAAAGCCAAAGTATTTTAGAACTTTAATCAAGAAATTCCATTCTAACCTATCAAAAGCTTTTGACACATCTAGCTTTAGA
This sequence comes from Papaver atlanticum, assembly GCA_023531105.1. Classification (NCBI taxonomy): domain Eukaryota; kingdom Viridiplantae; phylum Streptophyta; class Magnoliopsida; order Ranunculales; family Papaveraceae; genus Papaver; species Papaver atlanticum. The sequence continues at coordinate 939,156 of JAJJMB010008870.1, forward strand.
GCCATCCAACCAATTTGACCTCTTTTCCTCTTCGTTGAGTGAATTATCTCTTGAGCTATTACAGTGTTGTCACTGATTAATCTCCCTGAAACATATGCTGCCTGATAAGGGGAGATTATTTTCTCCATTAATGGCTTCAATATGTTTACAATGATCTTTGAGATTATCTTGTAAGATGTATTGCATAGACCAATTGGTCTATAATCAGCTGCACAAACAGATTTCTTCTTCTTAGGAATAAGAGAAATGTTAGTTTTGTTGATCTGCTTTAAGATATGCTTTGTTTCAAAAAATCTGGTGACCATTTGGCAAACATCTTCACCAATGATATTCCACTGCCTTTTATAAAAGCCATCTTGAAAACCTTCAGGGCCTGGTGCACTCCAATTCTCCATGCTCTTCAGTGTATCATAAATTTCTTGGTGGGATGGTACTTTAGTGAGAAGCAAATTATCTAAATCAGAAATAATGGAAGGAAGCAACATGAATAGATTGTCGTCTAAGTGAACTCCTGTAGAAGTACTTATATCTTTAAAATGAGAAGTAAGATGGTGAGCAATTTCTTCTCTAGAATGAAGCCAGTTACTATCATGATCCTGTAGAGAATCTATGTTGTTTCTTGCTCTTCTTCTATTTGTTTTGTTATGGAAGTACTTGCTGTTGTTGTCCATGTCATGAATGAAATGATCCCTAGACTTTTGCTGATACAGTTCGCTCTTTCTCCTATGCCAAATGGATAATTCCTCATTGATTTGAAGTATTTTGTTGTAGTTATCATCTGAAGGAGGTTGAGCTTGCAAAGTATCCAAGTCTTTTTGTAAATTGTCTACCATTGTATTAACATCACCAAAATGATTTCTGTTCCATAAAGATAACTCCTTCCTTGTTGATTGAAATCTCTTAACAAGTTGAAAACCAGGAGAACCTACCACATCAATCTTCCATGCATTTTCAATAACAGAACTACAACTTTAATCATTTAACCAGGTTAGAAAAAATTTAAAAGGCTTCCAACTTTTTTGCATAGTGATATTAGAAGAAAACATGATGGGGCTGTGATCACTCCCAACCTGAGTAAGATGTCTTAGTTGTGAGTAAGGAAAATGATAACACCAGTCATTATTCCCTAAAGCCATGTCAATCCTAGATCTTCTAGTGCCAGTACTTAGGTTATTTCTGGTCCAAGTATAATCTTTTCCAACAAAACCTAAGTCCTCAAGACTACAAGAATTAATGATACTATTGACAAAACCATCTGATGAAGAGGTAGCAGTTTGGTTATCACATGAGAGATGAAATTGAGGTTTCCAATGAGTATCCAAGGGCTTCTAATACTATTACTGAGTTCAAGAAGATATTCCCATTGTTCTTTTTTCCTAGTAAAGTCAGGGAAACCATACATACAGGTAAGTTGATATGCTGGTTTACTAGGGTCAGATTGAATGGAAAGGTTGAACATATTATGACTAACATCTAGCAGATTGCAAGTGAAACCATCTTTCCATAGTAGAATAAGTCCTCCAGATAAGCCAATTGGCTCAATGAAAGCTTGATTGGGGTAGTGAAGATTCCTTAAAAGAGGCTTGCTTTTATGCTGGCAAATTTTTGCCTCACAAAGAAAAATCATGTCAGGATTATGGGATCTAACTAAATCATTGAGATGATCTCTAGTTGAAGAGGTTTTTAAACCTTGCACATTCCAGGAGATTATTTTCATTCTTGGATGAGTATAAGAATAATTGAGGAATGAAGTTATGATTAGGGTGCACACAAAAATATGATAAGTTAAATTTTCACGATGAAAGGGTACGTAAAACTTAAGATGATCTTTTATGTATGCATGAAAAGGCAATGAATGCTGAATAAAGAAAAAATTGACCTGCCTATTAATGATTACTAGGGAGCTGTAAAGAAAACTAATGAGATGTGAATAAATTTTAAGACAAAAAATTAGAAGCAGTGTAAGAATTATCTGGCTTTCTTCCGGTGTATTAACAGTTTTTGCTTCATTAGTTGTGCCCCTGTGAGCTGCTTGTTCTCCCATGTTTTTATCATTATCAGCATTGGTAGAGGAAGTTTCACAAATGGTGAGACTAAGAGAAGTGTTGCTGTCAGTTTTATGCCGTTTCCCTAACCTAGTGTCTTCATCACCATCTTCAGTACTTTGCTTGAGAAGAAAGTCCATGTTAACAGGAATACCATCTTTAGGTGGGACAAAAATAGTGTTCTTAATAAAATTCTTTTGATTTTTCCTGGAGGTTGGTGCTTCAACAGTTTTTGTAGAGGAAACCGTCTTTCTAGATTGCAGACTTTGCCAAAGAAATATGGCTTTTCATGAGCCTTAACTAGGAACTCAGCAGCATCTTTGCATAATACACTGCAATGTTTTATGATGTAACATTCAGTGCGGAAACCTGGAGGTTGACGTTCATAAAAAAACTTAATCCAACGAGTTAACCCAGCATTGGATATAGCTTTGACACCTCTTCTCAAAGGATTGGAGAGATCGATATTGACACAAACTTTCACAGGTACTCCATCCACTGGTATAACATCTTTTGGTTCTATTTTAACAACTTCTCCCATGATTTCACCAATCTTTGTGACAGCAAAAATGTTCATGTGTTCTGGTAATAGAAACTTTAGCTGGATCCAGAACAATTGAAATCCCCATTGTTTTTCAGTGTAGATCATCTCCGGTCTGTAGTCATGAACCACTAACATTTTCTTGTTAATATTCCAGGGACGTTCATCAATAACTTTGTTAAGCAGCACCCAGTTACTGAACTTGAAAATAAAGATATTGGGGTCGATTTCAACTATCTTGAGCTGATCAGCTGTAATGAAAGGCCAAGTGAAATGGATGTATTTTTGAACCATATCATGACTCATTCTACCTTCAATGATAACTTTTCTGATCGCACTAGCATCCCATGCAGTTTCTTCAACTTCTTTCCCCTTGCTATTACTTTCTTGCTGAACAATGACAATCTCACTTGTGTCTCCCAGATCTCGAGTAGCTTGCTTAAATTTGTTAACCAATTGCCCCAGTTGTGATGAGCTTTGATCTTCCATGTTGAGCAGCCGTGAAGATTTGATTTCTTGGGTGAAGTTCAGAGAATATAGAGTAAAAGGCTTAATAGAAAAGACTTTAAGGTTTTGGCGATTATTCAGTGATATATTGTTTCCTTTTTATTGATTATGCGTAGTAATGGTGTTGAATATTGACTTAGGATTACAAAGGAAAGTGTAACTGTAAACGTGGATGCAGAGAAAACTGATTAGCCAGAATTTCCGGTTGACGTGGTAACTGTTTTTTGTTTTTGTTTTTTTTGTGCGACGTCAAGGCGGGCTTTGGTTCTAAGATAGGAAACTGAGTTGAAACTTCCTCCACCAATTGAAGTTGATACTAACAATGGATAAACATGTAATAACGATTAAGATTAGCAGACTCGGCAAACGCCATGAACACAACATGAAAAGTAACAAACGTCATTGTGAAAACAATAAACTGTAAACACATCTTGGAAAGCACAGGAGAGATTAGTTACACATGATAAAAAAAAAAAAAAAAAAAAAAAAAACTACAACAAAGATGATAAAACAGGCTTAGAATGAAAATGAAAAACCAAAGAAATAACTTAAAAAGGTGCAAAAAACTTGCTAATTAGGAGACATTAGTAAAGATTAAACAGAAAATCAAAGAAAGAAAAATTAGTTTAGATATAAGAATGAATAATCAACATCACAAGAGTTTTGAGAAAGTACTGAGTTATTTTTCTTTCGATCACTCACTGGTATAATTCTACTTCAAGTTGCTCTTTGTGCAGATCTTGAGAAGCCAACAAACGATACAACTCGGTCTTGGGTACGCATTTTCGAGGGGACAAGTTTCATCCACTTGGTTTAAAGTGGCTCAGCTTGGCATTGCTATCAAGAAGGAGAAAATGGCTACCACTGTGGGCATTTGTTGGCGGAAATTTAGTTCCCGCTTAAGTTAAAGGACCTTGACCAATTCCACAACTCCTTAATTATCGATTCTAATTTATAATATCAATCAATTGGGCGAGGAAATCTCTACAAGTATAACAATGAATTAGTTATGTTAAGCATACAACGGATAGTCTGCCTTAAGACTCTCAGTCAGATGAAGAAAATAACAGTACAACAAGATAGGCTAGTAACTCGCTCTTTTAAGTTAGCTAGTATCTCATTCTTCAGAGTTTGTTATGTTGAACAAGTTTTATCTGTGTAACAACATTGTAACAATTTGAGTTTACTCTCTCAATATAAATAACAACTCTATCTCCACAAGATTACAGTGGAAGATTTTCTACCCAAATATCATTTTCTAAGTTGGTATCAGCCTGGATCCAACCTACGCTCCCAAAATCAAAACAAAAAGAAAAACCAATCACCAAAACCATATCAATGTCAACAACCAATCAACTTCGTCAAATCCAGATTCATCATCTGGTAACCCTAAAACTCACAGAGACAAACTACCTGCTCTGGAAAACACAGTTCAAGCCTATTCTCAAAGGCCATGGATTAACAGGTTTTATTAATGGAACAAAGGTAAAACCTGCAAGAACTTTACCAAACTCTGAAGCTATCAACCCATACTACACAACATATGAAGAACAAGACTCTCTACTTGTTGGATGGTTAAACTCAACCCTAACTGAAGTTGTTCTAGGAAAAGTGGGTGGCCTAGAAACATCTAAGGAGGTCTGGGATACGTTGGAAAGGGAATTTGCACCCAAAACAAAGGCGCATCAGATGCACCTAAAGAAACAACTTCATTAAATGAACAACGGTAACAAAACCTTGAAATTCTTTTTTCATGAAGCTAAATCTTTGTTTGATCAGCTTGTAGCATCATGCTATGTTGTAACTAATGATGAGAAGAAGCAGTCCATAAGTAATGGATTAAATCAATCATATGATCCTATTGTTACGGCCTTGAGTACCATAGAAGATATGGACATGGAAACTTTCTATGCACATCTTCTTACTTTTGATATGAGACTTGAGCAACACCTTGCTGTTCTAAAGCAACCAATGACAAATATGGCTGTCACTAACTCTGCATCGTCCATCAAATCTTCACCAAGACAGTTCAACAATCAAATTCATGGTCCTAGTCAGTCCAACAACAATCAAACCAATCATCGATATCAGTCATCTCAGAGAAGTTTCCCTCAAGACGATCAGCCTTGTCAGATCTGTAAGAAGCGGAATCATCAGGCTGATAGATGTTGGTTTCGTTACAAACCCAACAACAATCAACAAAAGCAGCCAGCAGCTTATATTGCTCTACCTGGAGGTCCTTTAGACAATCAGTGGGTGACAGATACCGGTGCAACTCATCACCTAACAACAGATATGAGAAATCTAACAATACCACATGAGTATAATGGTACTGAACAAGTACATATTGGTAATGGTAATGCCCTGAACATTGCCAATATTGGTAATGCTTCATTCACATTTAACTCAAGATCTTTTCAGTTAAATAATATTTACCATGTACCACAGATAAAAATTAACTTATTGTCAGTCTCTTAGTTTTGTAAAGATAATGATGTATATTTTGAATTTCACACATCATTTTTTGTTGTGAAGGACAAGCGCACGGGGATAACACTGCTGAGAGGACTCAATAGGAATGGGCTTTACATTTTTGAAGGAGTGGACATGCTAGAACAACCAGTCAAGCCACAGGCGTACGTCTCATCTACCTTCCCAATTTGGCACCAATGTTTAGGGCATCCAATGTTGCGTACTGTTTCCAAGATATGTCATCAATTTTCCCTTCCAGTTGAAAATAAAAGTTTTGAGTTTTGCCATTCTTTCCACATCAGCAAAAGCAAGAAATTGTCTTTCTCTCTAAGCAATACTGTTTATGACAAGCCTTTGAGCTTGATTGTCTCATACATATGGGTTTCACCTCATTTATCAAGATCTGGTTTTCGTTATTATTTGTTGTTTATAGATGTCTATTCCCATTACACATGGATTTTCCCACTTGTTCAAAGATCTGATGCATTACAAACCTTCATTCTTTTTTGCAAACAAATAGAGAATCTTACTGGTCATAAAATCAAGGTTTTCCAATCAGATAATGCATTAGAATACAAGAAATTCACTGCTTATCTCAATGACTCAGGCATCCAACATAGTTTTTCTTTTCCACATACATCACCTCAAAATGGCATAGCAAAGGGTCGTATTAGACATGTCACGGAGTATGGCTTAGCTCTATTATTTCATGCACATATGCCAGGGTCCTTTCGGGCAGATACTTTCACTACTGCATGTTATCTGATAAATAGACTTCCTAAGTCCAATTCAGAAACCAAAACACCACTAGAACTCCTATTTCACAAGTCACCAGATTACTCATTCTTAAGAGCATTTGGCTGTTTGGCCTATCCTTGTCTTAGACAGTATAATGCTAACAAGCTAGAACCCAGGTCAGTGTCTTGTGTTTTTATAGGCTATAATAATGCCCACAAAGGATATATGTGTTTGCATCGATAAACAAATAGAATCTACATCTCATGACATGTGCGTTTTGAAGAAAGCTCATTCCCATTCTTATCTCTACAGCAGCAGAATCCGTTGCCCTGTCAAGGTATTGTACCATCTAGCACTAGTGTATTACTTTCACAACCTTTTAGACGCTGTGGTTTACCCATGAATCAGGAGAATATTGTTTTACAATCACCGGTACAAAGCCAACCAAATGGTATGTCATCACCAACAATGTTGAATGCACCTGAATCACCGTCGGTATCTGCCACTCATATCTCTCCTACTCAGTTGCTTCATTCTCCTAAAGTTACTCCAGTTAACTCAACAGCATCTTCCGGCTTAGCTATTTCACATGCCACTCAAGTTGAAGAGCAACCAGTACAGAGTGATGTTGCATCTTATCCCATGGCGACGAGGGACAAAGCTGGCATTACTAAGCCAATTCAAAATTTGTGCTTGACTGCAACTAAGCATCCACTTCCAGATGCCGAGTTCATGGAACCAACATGTTATTCAATGACTAGCAAAGATCTGAAATGGAGGAAGGCTATGTATGTTCAAATTAATGCTCTCATTCGAAATAGCACATACTCATTGGTTAAATATGAGAAAGGTATGAATATTGTAGGCTCTAAATGGGTTTTTCATGTGAAGCAAAACCAAGATGGCAGCATAGAGCGCTATAAAGCATGACTAGTTGCTAAGGGATTCAACTAGCAGGAAGGAATTGATTATGGGAGACGTTCAGTCTGGTGATAAAGACATGCACAATTCGACTTGTCTTATCTTTCATGAACAATTGGCCACTGAAGCAGTTGGATGTTGAGAATGCATTCTTACATGTACAATTAGAAGAAGATGTTTACATGAAGCACCAGCTGGATATGTCGATCCTAACTATCCAAATCATGTTTGCAAGTTGCATAAGTCCTTGTATGGACTCAAACAGGCACCTCGTGCCTGGTTTTCTCGTTTAAGCAGTTATTTACTTCAGCTAGGCTTCACAGCATCTATTGCAGATAGCTCACTATTTGTCTTACAAACACCTGTATCTATCACATATGTGCTTGTGTATGTTGATGACATTTGTTAGGGCACTGCTCGGTCGAACTCTCAAGCGTTGCTATCTCAAGCTTGTTGTCAAGTTTAGTTGTCAAAATTATAAGTCTTGATTTCTAGTCTACTTATAGCTAAGTCTCGGATTAGGATAAAAAGTGTAGTTGAGCATTAGACTTCACGGCGTTCATCGATTGAAGATGAAGAACTACTAATGGGATCTTGTGGAACTTCATCAACAAAAGGTATGTGGAGACTTGAACTCATCTATCACTCAAAAGTCTATCTACTTTATCTCCTATTTGAGACAAAAGTCGTATAGCTATATAGACTTCAATTATACACATTTGATATTTCGAGTTGAGTTTAACTCGCTTACGTATTTCTCGAAATATGTGTTCGTAATCTATCGATTTAACCAAGTTCATCTTATATTCCTGACGAAATTCAAAAGATGATCATATGAAAATTGCCTGGTAACATCTTACATGATTTGTGTGAGACAGTCATTTGATGTAGACTCGGAATGTTTCGTATTGATCATTCAATCACTTGAAAATTGCTTTGAAGCTAATAGTTTATGTGAGACAGCTATTGTCGTCTTCCGAGAATGTTTCAATGATTGAAATGAGAGTTTACAAAAATTGGATATAAGCATAGTATGCGTACTTGCATATATGTAATCCAAGTCCGGGAACCATTGTATGCATACCCGTATGCGTACTGCTTGGTTTGGTGAAGTCCGGGTACCAAGTACACATACCGATACACGTACTGGCATGAGGTTCGGGTCTAAGAATTTTTGTTGAGTTTGGAAGGTATGCGTACCAGTTCGCGTACTGGCGAAACCCAAACTTAGTCCAGCCGCTATGGTATGCGTACCCATTTGCATACCTAGTGGATAATGTTCCAAAATCGGGTTGTTCATGAACTAATACTTTTATATAATAAGGAATGCAATCTTTTGCAAACCGTGGCTATAATGTTCATGACTTGATTCGAGTGAATCAAAATTGATTTTGCTTCATTGTGTCTTGTATACTTCTATGAGAATATAAACAATTGAACAACTCTAGAACTAGTTTCATTTGAGTCATTTGAACTAGTTATGGTTAAGATGAATAAAGTTGATATGAAAGTGTTCATATGTCTAACTTCGGTTAAGTATAGTTGAGCCAACAAGGTACACACGTTTAGGTACGGTTACTCATATCTAAATGAAGTCACTTTTCATTTGTGTGTAACAAGCTAAGTTCGATCTAACGGTTGAAAGATATTAGCTTGAGTCTAATCAGGTTTTCATCTAACGGTGAATATTGAATGCTTTGTTACCAAGGTAACATTGATTGCAAACCCTGATTTGAAGACTATATAAAGGAGAACTCTAGCAACTGGGAAACCTAATCCCCGCACCTTCTGTGTGATACTAGTTTCGACTAGAGTCGATTCTCCTTTAACCTTAGGTTTTTCACGAAACCCTGTAGGTTAACGACTTAAAGACATCATTGGGATTGTAAAGCCATACCCAACTATTTTCTCTGTAGTTACGTGTTCTGATCTTGCTGTTTTCTATCGTGATTGAGTACTACCTTCTCTAAGATTTGCTCCATATTTAATCTCTGATAGGCAAGATAAAAAGTAGTCACAAACATCTTCGTCTCATCGTTTGTGATTCCACAATATCTTGTTTCGCTATCATACGATTAAGATTATTGTTAGGTGATTGATATTTCTAGGTTGTTCTTCGGGAATATAAGTTCGGTATATCAATTGGTTCCTGTTCACCTTGATTTATCAAAAAACGGAACAAAACTCATAGGTTTATCTGTGGGAGACAGATTTATCTATTCAATAGACTTTTCTGTGTGAGACACATTGGTTTATCAAGTCTTCGACTTTGGGTAGTAGCAACTCTTAGTTGTGGGTGAGATCAGCTAAGGGAATCAAGTACGTAGAGTCCTGCTGGGATTCAGAGACGTAAGGAGCGCAACTGTACCTTGATCAGTATGAGATTGGTTAGGGCTAAACTACATTCCAGTCTGAAGTTAATTTGGAGTAGGCTAGTGTCTATAGCGGCTTAATACAATGTGGTGTTCAAATCTGGACTAGGTCCCAGGGTTTTTCTGCATTTGCGGTTTCCTTGTTAATAAAATTTCTGGTGTCTGTGTTATTTCTTTTCCGCATTATATTTGTTTATATAATTGAAATATCACAGGTTGTGCGTAGTTCAATCAATTAGAGAACCCTACCTTTGGTTGTTGATTATATTGATTGACACTTAAACATTGGTCTTTGGTACCATTCAAGTTGTTTCACATAATAATCAGGATCACGGATTCCTATCTGTTTGATTTGCTGATTATATTGTGAAACAGAGATATAACTCTTGGATATATTTCCATTGATTGAGTTTGACTGTCTAGTTGATTCTCTTGGAATTATATTGGAGTTGTCCATACAAATTGTTAAGTGAAATATTGGGTGTGGTTGTTAGACCCCCGCTTTTTCAATTTGTATCAGAGCTGGCAAACACGTTTAAGACCTCATAAGTCTGTGTTTGTTGCGATCTGACTCTATGGACAGACGTGCTATCTCAGTAAACGTACCACCAGTCTTCGATGGCTCGAATTACTTATGGTGGAAAATTACTATGCGTGCTTTTCTTCAAGCGAATGATTTTCAATCATGGGTTTACATTGTTAATGGCTAGACGGTATTTCTATTGCAAAGGATATTGGTATATATGAACCTAACGAGATACTCGTTGCAAAGCAAAACTCTGACGGTTTAAATGCTATCATTCATGCCATTACCCCAGATCTTCAGCACCATGTGACTACGTGCACTCGGTCTAAAGATGCATGGGATATCTTAGAAATTGTATTCGAAGGGAATACCTCTGAAAAAGAAGCTAGGCTTCAAAACCTAAATTCTGATTGAGAAAACCTTCGTATGGCTGATGAAGATTCATTTGATGAGTTTAATCACAAAGTGTCTAAAATTTTTAATGCATCTTTTGCATTGGGTAAGACTATTCCTGAAAAGGACATTGTGATGAAAATTCTCAGATCGTTATGATAAGAAACAAATCGTTTCTTAATAACAACCAGCAACTCAAGCTCAATAGGTCATGACTCTAAAAACCAATACACCAAGTAGTAACACTTTTCTTAATATTTTTCTTGTTATGATTAATCAACTGTTAAGGCCTATTTATAGGCTACATTACTTGGAAAATAAGAAAACAATACTACTCCTAAAATACTATTCCAAACAAATATAAACTCTAAATAAAATAATTAAATACTTAAAATATAATAAAATACCTAAATAAATATATTATCTCTAATAATAAATAATTTATGCTTATCAAATGCCTGATATCTATCGATTGATTTGCTGATTACATTGTAAAACAGAGATACAACTCTTGGATATATTTCCATTGATTGAGTCTGACTGTCTAGTTGATTCTCTTGGAATTATATTGGAGTTTTTCATACAGATTGCTAAGCGAAATATTGGGTGTGGTTGTTAAACCCCCGCTTTTTCAACATTATAGTCACAGGTTCTAATCCGGCCCAGATAAGTCAGCTCATTGAAGATCTTGGTGCTGCGTTTGCCATAACAGATATGGGTGACTTGTCCTTTTTTTTTTGGTGTAGAAGTCATCAGGCAAGGTCAAGAACTGGTACCCACTCAATGAAAGTATGCGACTGATCTTCTAAAGCGTACAAAACTTGATGGAGTCAAACCAATGTGCACACCTCTTTCTCCTAATGTCAAGATTCGAAAAGAAGGTTCCGAAAGATTTGCAGATCCATCCTTATATCGAAGTGTTGTGGGATCTCTACAATATTTACATCTTACTAGGCCGTATATCTCAGTTGCTGTTAATAAGGTTTGTCAATACATGCATGATCCTTATATAGAGCATTGGGAACTTGTCAAAAGAATCATTCGATATCTCAAGAATACGGTGGATTATGGTCTACATCTCAAACCATCAAAAGACTTTACTCTTCATGCTTATTCTGATGCAGACTGGGCAGGGAGTCTAGATGATAGACGGTCAACTAGTGGATACTGTGTGTATTTTGGTGGTAACCTAATTTCTTGGAATGCAAGAAAACAAAAGACAGTTTCAAAGTCCAGTACGAAAGCAGAATACAAAGGTATGGCTATTACTACTTCAGAATTAATTTGGATACAATTTTTGCTTCGTGAGCTAGGTATTACCATCTCAACTCCTATCTTATGGTGTGATAACTTGGGAGCAACATATCTCACAGCAAACCCTGTTTTTCATGCTCGAACTAAGCATATAGAGATAGATTATCATTTTGTCAGAGAAAGGGTTGCCAATAAGCAGTTACAGGTGCATTTCATCAGTTATAGAGATCATCTAGCTGATATTTTCACTAAAGGCTTGTCTTCACCAAGGTTTCAGCTTCTACGTTCCAAGTTGCACATTCGCCAACTCAGGTACAACTTGAGGGGAGGTGTTAAGCATACAACGGATAGTCTGCCTCAAGACTCTCAGCAGATGAAGAAAATAACAGTAAAACAAGATAGGCTAGTAACTCGCTCTTTTAGGTTAGCTAGTATCTCATTCTTCAGAGTTTGTTATGTTGAACAAGTTTTATCTGTGTAACAACTTTGTAACAATTTGAGTTTACTCTCTCAATATAAATAACAACTCTATCTCCACAATATTATTGTGAAAGATATTCTACCCAAATATCATGTTCTAAGTAGTTACTTATAAGTTTTATACATAAATTTCAAAGATTTTCGAATAACGCAATTATTTGGATTGATTCACTAATGAATCTTGAACGAAAGACTTTTGCTCCTTGGGTGCTATTGCATAACCTATTGATAATGTTTTCTAAAAAAATTCATGCCTCACCTAAAAATTGAGAAGGGTAAAAATGAGTTTTTAGAGTTTAGTATGAGTTGCAGAAGATCGATGACGAATAATCCTCGCCTAAACTAAGATAACGGTTGTTCGATGACTGTTTCAGTTACAGTGAGAAACAATGTTGGTCTCAGAGAGGAAACAAGAAAGACAGAGATCAAAGTGCTTAGTTCCAAAAAGAAAGATCTTATAGAGATGGACTTTTTTCGCTAAAGTTGTTATGTTTAGAGTGACCTACTGTTGGTATATTTATAGATGCAAATTCCTAATATCAAGTCGTTGGGGGTAAAGATACAATGATAAGATAAGCAGTCCCTTGGTGATTACGGGAATATCTAAGGATAGATCAATGAATTGGGTCCATCCTATGAATTAACAGAATGATGTATTGATATCCCTGAGTTCCCATAACCTCCATGACCGACTGTTCTCCTTTTCTTTTTTTTGAGTAAAGCTAGATACTCACACGTGGTGTACCGCTATACCAAAACCCTAAAAACACCTTCCCCTACCCACACCCACCCCACCCCATATACCCTCCCCACCTCCGCCACCCTCTCCCCATCCCGTACGTTTGGCTTAGTCAGCCTCCATACACATATGCCACGTTTCGCGGATGTAGTAAAATTCTCAGCAGTCAATGTTGAGTGAGACGAAGAAACACTTTTCGTTGTACGTTGTCGCTAGTTTATATAATGTGATGAGCACAAAATAACATGAGATAGTTGTGTGTGTCATGTGTGAGACACGAGTTTTTATAAGGTCGAGTGTTGGCTTAACATGGTCGGCAGTCCATGAGATGAGCGAAGGCAAGGCCGTCAATGAGAACGGTCGAGGCATAAATTGGCTGAGTTCAAGTATAGACCTAACATAGTGGCCCGTCCATGTGAGAACGAATGCAAGGTCGTTCATGGGAAGAGTTGAGGCCTGAATTGGTATAAGTGTATACCAATATAGTCGTCCATTCAGGCGAATAGCGGAGGCAGGATCGTCCATGGGAGGAGAAGAAACCTATTTATTGTACGGATCCCATAAACAAGCTTGTGATCTATGAGGGTATGAAATTCGTTATGCTCGTGATCACTCAGAGATGTTGCAGAGTTTGAAAGAGCTCATGAATATTAGACATCATAAGTTAGCATTGTGGGGGCTTGCTGAGATTCTTGAAATCCGTGGCCTGAATTTGTTGATATTTAGTTAAAATCCTAATTATTTAACTAATATAACAGAGTAACGCTTGAGTCAGGCTCATGAGGCTGAGACCTGAGTTTCGTAATGAGGTTGAAGTTGAGACATGATTCTCGCTCATGAAGCTAAGATTCGAGTTGGGATCATCCCCATGGAGTAAGACGTGCAAGTTTCCATGAGAGTGAATAAGATTTGACTCGGTAGTTGAATTCGAAATGGCTCACTTGCCCCTTATCACAAAAATCACCATCTACACCCAGATGCCAAAATTCAAAATTTAACGGAACCCAAATATTGAAATTTATATTTAAGATGAAATTGTAAGGGAATTGAAATTTGTTAATAGATGAAAACCTCACAGATGTTGAAATGATAATAAATATAGAGATGTGGAGATGATGAGAGTTAAGGAATTAGGAGTTCAATTTTAATTGCGGTTAGATGCTTAAGGTTTCTTTTAAAAGGGTCAAAAAAAAATCGGCAAAAACTGAATTTCCGTCCCGAAACAGGTTTCAACATACAACAAAAACAAGGTTACTGCGAGCTAAGCCATGGCTTACCAACACTACAGATGTGTAGTTCTCATCAGCCATGACTTAGCTAACTACTATAATCTATTTATTTTTTGATACCATAGTAGTTGCTCGTTGCTATATTATAGCAAAAAATGACAAATTTAGTGCACCATAATGCTTGCTCTAATACGACTCAAATATTATTTCCGCCAGTTACGTTGCAACTCTGTATTTGTTAAAGCGAATGCTCGGTTTAACCTACAATTATTGGTATGTCAAGCATGTTGTCAAATTTAGATGCAAAATTATTGTTTTTTTATTTAAACTACTAAAGTCAACTTTGGTTTCGAATAGATTATGTAATAGAGTCTTAAGTTTTTCCAAGTTACCCAAGAAGATTAAAGGTTTAAAGATCACGCGAAGAAATTAATTTGGAGAACTTCACCAAGGTAAGTAGCGAAGATTATTCTTTCCTTTCAAACTCTTTTTCCTTCTAATTATCTATCGATTTATCCATCGTAGCAAAGTTGAGTACTTTGGTAAATGATCATATTCAAATAAGATCTTATCACTGATAGGATTTTGCTAAGTCTAATGATATTTAGATCTTCGTTGTGGAGAAATCAAAACTACCCTTAAGAAAACATAAATGTTTTGATTGCATATTCAATCTTGAGTTCGTAAAAGTTTGTTTAGTAGTTTATGACTAATGATTTCTAATGAAGACTTTTTATCGTTGGAGTTTGTGAACCTAAAAGGGTCAGTTCGCGAATCTAGTGTAAAAAAACTTCTCCAGTGAATTTTTGAACATTTGAGTTCCTAAACATAGAAGGTTGAGTTAGCAAACCTTAAAGAATTTTTATGTTCATGTATTTGAGTTCGCGAAACCAATAAGGAGCCAATATTCTTGTTGCCTTTTTGCATTTAAGTTCGCGAACCTGCAAAGTTTAACGGGCCAACCCAATACTCTCGCTTTGGGTCATTCATTCTTCAATCATTTTCAAGGAAAACTTTTCATATGGTTACGAATTACTATTTCTTAGCCAATTTATTTGCTTTAATAATTACGTCCAACTTCAATTTATGCAAAAAACTCATTGCAAGTGTAACTCTAACTAAAGAAACAAATTTTTGTACATTATAAAACAAATAAATATTTAGCAATTCAGAATCAATTTGGGTTGAAAAAAGTCCATTGCTCACATCTTGAACAACCAAGCCTTGGTTGATTACTATAAATTGGAGATATCAACAACATTAAAAACTTAATCTCTATATACTTGTGTATCTTATTGCAAAATTTTTCCTCCAAACACCTAAGCATCTCCGAGATCTAAGGTACAAATTTGAAAGACTTCACTTGGGATTCATGAAGCACGGGTTCGACCTATCTTTAAAAGAAAGATATTTCGTAACCTGTTTCCGTATTTATTCTATTTGTAATTCTTGTTTATTCGAAGATCCTTTTCTTTTGATATAACACCATCAAGAATTACTGATCAAATCCAGATCCAATAGAAAATTCCAAACAGGAATTGGGTATAACTTTTGTCAATTGAAATCATGTTTTTAAGTTTTCCATAAGGATTCATCTTAAGTTTAATTCTATATTGATATTCTCATGTAAGATATCTCTATAAATTTTGAAGAGAAAAAAACCTTAGTTTTGTTGATTTGGATTTGTCTAAATCATTGCATAGATTTATGTCTCCTTGATCTTGCATCAGAAATAAAATTACCAGGCGTCATATGTTTGAGGAAGAGTAGCGCTAGTTTTCACGACTGACTTGGTGCAACTCATAGGCCGTCCAAGGACTTCGGGTATGGAATCAAGTGTGTGGGGTTCGTGCGATAATCAAGAGATGTAGGGGCACAACTGCAACAAAAGTAGCTCGAAGGGTTTATTAGGTAATATAGTGTGTGTACAAACTGGACGAGGCCTCGAGTTTTTTTTGTTTTGTTTTGTAGTTTCTCTCGTTAACAAAAATTTTGGTGTCTTGGCTTACTTTTATTTTTCGCATCATATTGATCTATGTTTTTATAATCAAAACTACAAGCATGTTGCACATTAATCAATCTTTGTGATTTAAAAGTCTCTAATTGTGATTATACCTTGTCTGCTTTAACTTTGATTGAAGTTCGCACAAGGAATTGTTTATAGGTTTTGTAATTAAAAAGTTGGTTGTGTATTTGGTACCCTCCCCCTTTTCAGTGACAATGATCCTCTCATATGTATTACAATCGTTGTAACACACTATTAAAATGAATACAAAAACAAAGAAGAATAGAAAGAGGAAACAATATACTTTATTAAAGAAAATTACTTAAAACGAGGCGATGATCACTCTTTTCTAAAACTTTATTTACCCATGTATATATATTGTAATGGTTTGATAGCGACATGTCTCCCAACATAAAATAGTCCCTTTCATTGCTAACACGATATTTAAATAACAATGAAAAAGTTGAACATTCATATGTAGCTCAAACTCTTCTGACTCTTTACCAAAACATTATATTATTCTTTAAATACTAGTATACAAGGCTAAAAACCTATATTATGCAAATGAAAGTGAGAAAGATTCATATAGTTTCGAATTAGACTCTTATAGAAATCCTTCCATAAGGAGTCACATTCTTTGAATAATGCGGCAAAGACTAAGCTTGAAAGCACTAGTCGCGAACATAACAAGCCTCAAATCAAACACATGGTCTACAGACATATCAAAGCGATCCCTCCATTTCCTTATTTGACACCTGAGTTATTTGTTTCTAACGAAAAAAAATACTCTTGAAGGGCAGCTCCTCAAAAGATTCTAACTTAAATTAAAAGGGTCATCACATGACAAAACTTGAAGATAAAAAAAACCATATATTAAACAAGAAAACCAACTAATTGATATTAGACGGTCCCAAATAACAATCCCTTTTGTGACAATCATTGAAGAAGCACGGCTAACATCAGTTATACTGGTTGCATTTGTAGTAGAGTTTTTGAATGGTAAGATACCTAGTAGTTAACTTTCGTGCTACTAGCTACAACTAAAACCAGATAACTTGGGTACATTGACTCCCATTTTTGATGTTGATGAAAAACCATTTTCCTTTCTTAGCAAGGATATTTATTGCATGACTTCCAGTTCGATATATGAACGCGAATCCCAAAGAATTATTATTATCTGGAACTATTAAAGCTGCCTCATTCAGGATTGTCTAACACTGCCATTTCATGTTTTTGTTTGTCCATGACATGAAATTGATAATTTTTCTGCAATCTCTTTTTGTCGAAATTCTGAAGTTTTGTTTATTCTGCCACTTGACTATCTTTAGGAAGGAGATATCATTGCTTCTTTTGCAGAAGTTGTTATTTGATGGCCCTGCACAAGTTCCTCTGCAATTTCATGTATCATCACTAGTTAACATTCCCTGGACACAATTAAAATCTTTTCATGAAGCATCAAAGTTAACCAGTAATGTATTTTGCATAAGGTACAAGCAACAATTGGCGTTTCAGCCCCTGTCCGAAAATGTAAGTGTCTCTAAATTTTCAATGATATACGAATACTTGAGACCATTTTTTCCTGAAAAATCTTGCTACATTATTCTTTCTAGATATACCAACATTTAGCAGTTGTTATCACCAACATTGATCCATATATGTTTATCCATACACAACACATTATAAAAATCCTTGAAAACATTACAACTTAATGCGTTTGTCACCAAAATAGGATTAAGAGGTAAAGTCCATAAGGCTCTAGCATAATAGCAGTGTGTGTTATTATTTCGGTTTCAGAAGAGCAAAAAACACATTTATTATATGTAGAATCGACAAATCTAACATGAGTGCTTTGTTTGACACTTTCAATCAAAAAGGGCTTTATTCTCTGAAACATATGAAGAACACGTTATAACGGTGTAGATCATTTTTTTTCTTCACGTAATCGTCTAAGTTGAAACTCTACTAACCTAGTCGACTCTAAAAAGCATTTTGGTCCTTAAATAAAATATATGGATAAGGGATAATATGATTTATTTCACCTTACTATAATAGAGAAAAGGGGGACTTTCCGACAGTCGTACGGATTTGGTCCGGAGGCACAAAATTACTAAGTTAACCTTCATTGTAAACTCAACCTGTGATGGTAAACCACGTAAATTGCAAAATACAGAAGGGTACAATCATAAGAAGGTATGGATTCTGCCTTTTATTTGCTTTTTCACCCTTTCTATTTGCTTCTTCATCCCAAATGAAAATCGAGAACAATTTTTTTTTCCCAACTGGAATTATACAAATAAAATCTTTTTAAGAAATCCCAAAAATCTATTCCCTAATTCGAATTATACAAATCAAACTATTTCTAAGAAATCCCTATTCGCAATAGGGTTTTGATGTTGTCTACTAAGAAATATCTTATCAAACTCTGCACTTGATCCCTCTCAAACAAGTTTACCATCAAACATTAAGGCACCACTTCAATTTTTGCATACACAAATTACTTCACCTGATTCCATTCACAAATCGGATGTTCCATTTCAAGTTTCGTTGTACACAACTTACTTCACTTGATATGGGTGGATTCAGGTTATTTGGATTGACAATTTTGGGGTTTATAAACTTCAACTGATTTTTATGTTAATATCCACCTAATTTTTCTTTTATGTTAAGCTCGATCAGCATGTTTGATATTACTTCAATAGGTAAGTTCATTATGCTAACGCTTTATTTTTATTGATGCATGTTCGATGTTTGCTTCAACTTGCACCTCAACTGTACGACAAAAATACCCGAATGGAAATAATAATTTGGTTATGTGGGTGATTCAATTGGTAGCTTACAATGCAATGTATCATTTGACAATTTAGGACCATATTCCAGTGAACATTGTTCAGTGTTGGGGTTGTCTAAGACAAGTCCCTAATTTTATTTTTGTGGATCCTACTTGATAACTCCAATTGGGGTTGGCTAAGACATGTCCCTAATTTTATGTGTATAGGATATTATTGTTTTTTTTATATGGTTTGGAACAGTGGTCCTGGACTACCACATCCTTAACCTTAACTCCTTACGGAGAGTTATTTTTGGCAATTATGGGATTCGAACCCCTACCTCTGCAGTGGGAGGGTGCATGCCAACCATAGACCACTTGATGGTTGGTATGATTAAAAAATTATTTAATGAAGATTTTGATTATTTTTTTCCAATGAAGAATCTGTATAAATGGCGCATCGCCCCCGCGTCTAGACTAGTGATGGTCTTATTTTGTCCCTTTATATAGCTAAAAATGGAAAACAACCCCGAAATTATTGGAGACGTGCTAATTTTGTTGGCTTTCTTCTTTGCTAGCTTTCTTTTCTCGCGTTTTGCAGGTTGCTATATTGTATTTGCTAATTCAATAATTCTTTTCAGCCCACCCTAAATCCCACGGTCAATCCCACTGATGACGTGGCGATTGACTTTGGTTGACTTACGCGTTTTATTGTTTTTTACTTTTCTGTTGTTTTCGGTTTTGCTTAATTAAGGTTTTTTTCTAGAAAACAAATTAATCACTCTAGAAAACCAAATTAAAGAGGTTTTTTCTTGATCTTCTAAAAGTTCAATACCAGGATGGAAAAAAAAAGTTCAAGAAATCGTCAATCTATTATCTCAAAGTCCAAACATCCGATCCATGAATAAAGTTGTTTACTACTTTAACAATTCAATGCAACATCGAAGTTCAAGGTTTTTATTTACAAATCTGAAAGTTAATCCGCTGAACCCAGATATCAAATGGACATTCATGATTCATCGATTCAGGTTGCAAAGAGTTAATAATCAATAGCCGGAAAAAAATAATTAAGCTTGATAAATCAAGGGTTTATGTTTTGAGTCCGCAAAAAAATTCCCAGACAGGATGATCCGCTATAGTATTCCTGATATCAAAGTAAAGAAGAGATTTAATATTGCATTCAATTATTCAAGAAATCCAGTTAACAAAAAGTAACGGAGGTCTTTGATTTAAGCATTAATATAGCATAGTGTGATACTATCCAAAATCACATGCTTATCATAACAAAATCTAAACAACATGAGAACGCATAAGAAAAGGGACTTCACATCAGAACTAACTTTGCCTCTAGATTGATTAATAAAAAATCAATTTCAAATAAGGATTATTTTTTGTTGTTGAAGGAACAGGAGAAGGTCTCCCAATTTCATATATTATATAAAAGAGTGCATACATCGATTAAGAATATCAAAGTTGAAATACATGAACAAATACAATATAACCAAAGTACTAAGTACATGTAATTCTGTGAGGAGATCGACAATATTTGAGGGATGGTGTGAATTTTCAAATTCCACCATTTGAATTCTTCTTCTTCAAGAATGATTTTTTTTTATCTTCATCAAGATTAAATGCTCCTTTAACAAATGAGTAATTTGCACAGTGTTTCGAAACTGCAATCAAACCTAGTAGCCATGGATCTCCATAAGAATTTGGATCTATGTCAAGCCAGTGTAGATTGCCCTTGAAAATATAATTGAAACGATTGCTACAATCGATAGAAACGCCCTGAAGGCTATATAAAATTATGATTGAAATATAAACAAAGAAACCTAACATACCCTGATAATCACCCAAAATAGGGATTACAATTTATTTAATATATAATAATTACATTCTAATTAATAGGATACTAATAACTTCAACTAAATCTACTCGGTAGATCCGAAAATCAGATCCACAATCAAGCAAATGTAGTTGAAGAAGATGAAGAAATTGAAAGAAGAAAGTTTATGGATATTTTTTTACAAAAAACGGTTGTCTAGGTAGAGAGATTGAGAGCACATTGATGTTAGTCAATAAGGATTTGAATATCATAGAAATTCTTCTTCTCTGTTAATTTTATGCTCTTCCTTCGACGTTCTTCTTCTTTATGAAGGGAAAGAGTACTTATCAAAGAAATGCAAAGTGGTTTTGCCGAGCAAAACCAAAAGTAATCTAATATAATGAAACCTATTATTGGGGGGTCACATTCCAATAGAGGGGCTTCACTTGGATTTCTAGTGACCAAATAATTGGTTATGGGGTATTCTTGATTCAATACCAAATGTCTAAAATAACCTTCAACTAAAATAAAAACCTAAAAACTAAAACTAAAATCAAAACCTAATTCTCATTCAAAGATCTGCTCTTCTTCTTCTTCTTCTTAACTTCCTCTCCTTCATCAACCATAAATCATTCCCTCCTTTTTTTCAATCAAAATCATTTCACCAACTTCGATAAATCGACGGTTCGAAAAACTTATAATCGTCGATTGAATTCTCTATTAAAGGTGCGGAAGAAGCATATTGATAGAAGTGATGGTAATCAACAAACCAATTGCATATGAAAAGGTTAGATTGATTGAAACCGTAGAAAAAAATTAGGTTTCAGAACCAGTTACGGTTGGGTTTTCGTAAAAAAAACCCAACCGTAACAGTTTTACAGTTGGGTTCGACCAAGAAAAACCTAGCCGTAACTGATTTACAGTTAGGTTCGATCGCAAAAAACCCAGCCGTAACTGTTTTACAGTTGGGTTCGACAAACCCCCCCCCCCCAGCCGTAACTGATTTACAGCTGGGTTTCGACCTAAAAAACCCAGCCGTAACTGGTTTAAAATCGGGTTTTCCTAATTTTACCTAGTAGGTTAGGAATTCATCATCACCTAACCGTAAATTTGTCTTACGGTTGGCTACGAAGGAAAAACCCAACCGTAAACCGCTCTGAAAAGCTAAAAAAATCAATTTTTTTTACTTACTTTCATCAATTTTGAGAAATAAAAGATCATTAGTTGGTGATTTAAAATCTTAGGTTTTAGTTAGACAAAAATCTCCAAAGTTTCTCATTTTTTTCAACTTTTTCTTCCCACCGAAATCACTTAATATGATTTTTTATCACTAATTATATAAAAAATCTTATCAATCTAATTATTAGTTAATTAGATTATTAGCTCTAACCACTTAAGGGTTGTTTAGTCATTAAAAAATTATTTTAGATAAGGGGTTTTTGATATTATTTATGGGTGACCCGTTTTTGTCCTATTAGGTGACGCCCTCTAGTGAAATGTGACGCCTCAATAATAGCTTTCAATATAATAAAAACACAAAACGTTCAGCAAAAAAAAAAAAAAAAAAAAAAGGAAAACTAAGGATTATTCAGAAACCAAAACGTTTCGGCAGAAAATTAGAAAACAAAGAAAACGTTTCGCCACGTCATTTGGTGGGATTGACTGGGATTTAGAGTGGGTCGAGTAGAATTACTGGTCTTTTAATATACGTTGCGGTCCTTGCCCTCTTTGCGTCAATAAACACACGCACACATTACAGATCGAGCAAAGAATATTACTTTCTTTGAAAAATCACTCTAAACCAAATGAGGAAGCTCTATTCATTTTTCACAATTAGTTCTATTACGCACACAGGCAGACAATGAAAAACAATCAATTTATTGGGTCTCCTGAAACTACAAAGATACACAAACACTAAAAAGCAAAAGGTGATGATGCCCTCCACTAGAGTCGAACACCATCCAACCTCAGAGCGTAGAAATCCCAATCAAAGAGTGACATAAGTAGTACCCCAACTGGCATGGTATCTCATGTAGAAGTTCTCCATTGCAGCTCAATTTGAATGCGTCCATTTTTTGAATCTATGAGATGGTACTTCTCATTTATTCTTTTGTTGCTGACAACATCTGCGAGGTTAATCTCCACATACCCCAAACTTTCCTGATATATTTTGTCCAAGAAACAAAAGAAAAAGTGCAGTGGGGTTATCATCGTGTAAGTTAAGACTTGTGCACTTCTAAGCTTTTCAAGTGCAGTTGCACAAAAGAGATTCATTATGTGTGAACAAATTAAAAAGTGAGGTGTGGTGCAGTTGGATACCTTAGGATGAAGCAAACCCATCCTTGATGAGGTACTGGCAACTTCTACGTGTAATCGGTCATTAGTGGGTGGCTCTTCCAGCGTAAACTGAAACTCCTCATCCCATCTAGGATCCCTGTTTTTCTTTACATGCTGCCCAAAAGATAAAAAAAGATGTAAGCTCTGCCTTTAAGCAAGCAAAAGTGCAGCAAGTAAGGGTTGTCATAATATAAGAACAAATGTACATTTTTCCATCAAAAACAGGGATATAGGAAGATCTAATCCATGGTCATGTCCCTTAGGCGTTATAAGTACCTTAGTTTTCCTCTCCTCTCCTCTGAAAGTGATCCGTACGTAGGGGTTTGTGTGATGTTTCCCTTCGACATCTTGAGCCTCATGAACTATAATTACAAGCAAACCTCCACCAGAAGGTGTTCCGTCAGGAGCCTTTTCCACACCGTTTGACTCTTCTATATCTTTTGGCACATCCTCCTCCTTGAAAGGCTTATAGATAACTTCCACGACGATCTGTCCGCGTGACTTTTCATTTTGAGCATCATTGGGATCCATGTTTTTCAGCAGATCAAGAGTCAGAACTTTTGTTTCTTCAGGAGTAAGATCCTTAAGAGGAATGACATTCATTCCCATCTTGTCATGTTTCCCAACCTGTAGGAAGAGAAATATTATACAGCTTAGTTCATCATAGAAATTACATACTAATAACGAAATTCAAGAAATAGCTCAAGCGAGATGGGATCTAAGTAAAAGGAGCTTCAAACCTGTTCCCAATCAAAAACATTCAGCTCTAGAGCTTGAGATTGTGGGTCTTTGACAACAACGTTGAATTCTTCATTCCATTCAGGATTCAGATTCTTGCGTTTGACAGTCGTCTTCTTTGATGGAAGCTTATCCTCAGTGAGCTTTAGTTTCACATAAGGGTCTGCTCCTCCCATGAGATCTTTCTTTTTAAGTTTTGTAGCCCTTACAACCTTAACATTTAGAATCCCAACAGGCCTTTTTGCAGCTCTGCATGTTCCACAAGAAGATTGGTTGATATTACTCAATGACCAAGCATGGATGAAAAAGAACAGAAACTTAGGAACAAACGAAGCAAATTTGGTTACTTTGCAGGATCCATAATTGGTACTTCAAGGGTTTTGGGCCATAGATACATGTTGGCAACCTGATCTTTGATAAGCTCCTGAAAACAAAACCAAGTACCACAATCAAACCCACCAAACAAAAGATAGAGCAAGAACACAAAGTAAGCCATTAGGCTTTGCAACACGAGATGGTCATATTTTGATGAGGAGCCACGGTAAGGTTGTGACTTGTTAGAGGAAAATTGTTTTCATCTTACTTACTACTAATGGGGATAACAACTTAATTTTACAAAATGACTTTTGAGATAAACACACCATACTTCACAATTTTACCAATTAATCATTTTCTAATGTTTCTGTTATTCTGAAGATAGGGTCACATAGCATCACAACACCGAGGGAAATGTACCTGTGCAAATCTGTACAAGCCAGGGATCGACATCACATCTGCCCCAAGAAGTTTTATTCCAAAGTCAACATGTGGCTGTAAAACCAACACAATTTTAAATCAAGACTTGACATCCGAAACAACACCCTACTCAAGGTTACCAGTTAACCAACTGTTTCCACATTCTGCAAAAACATAAGAAACAAAACAGTTTCGGCCGTGGAGATCTCTATAGCCAAACACTTAGCTATAGATGAACCGAAATTAAATCAATATAAGTTTACCTATCATAACACACCTTCTCCATGAGGGACACAAGGATTTTGGCAAAACATGGAAAACTAGGGACCAACGGCTTCAATGTAATACGGGGTGAAGCAAAAACTTGTAAATCCAACACCTGAAATTCTCTAGCAAGAGCAAGACAAGTGTTAACACGCAGACAATTGCTTCTCTTTTGAGAACAGAGTGTAAGTCTACTCATTTAAAGGGTTCGATTGGTATCTTAGAGCATCAAGTAGCAAGTGCCAGTAGTTTATAACTTCATCAACAAAGAGTGCAAACCAGTAACCTGCACAGTGGCCTTCAGTCCGAATGCTTTAATGGCAACAATGACATTTGGGTTCCCGGCCCATTTTAAGCAAGGTTCCATAATCAACTCCTTTTCATCGGTGAGATAAACTTTCATACCTGCAGTAATCGAAGCACATGTATAACATAATTGTAAAATAGAACCGCGGGAAATGGGTGCATCCAATGAACTGACCTTGAAATGTTGGTGGTAAGCTTCCTAAGGTAAGTGTTTCAAATTCAACCGAGTCGATTTTGTATTTTGGAATCTGCTCAGCGATAATAGGCTTTGCAATGGTCTTTGCAGTCTTGCAAATTGCCTAAATAAAAAAATATACACAAGGCAAAATTCAACCATCGCAGCTCTATAATGGTCTTAGAAAACAAAACTTTGAATAGAATGATTGGAAACATGAAAGAACTATACACATTCAAACATGGACATACCTTGTCCAGATAAGGCCACATTAATTCAATAAATTTGTTGAGCCAGTCAACCTTAAAGGATCAAAATTAAAAAGGAAGAAAGGTTAGAAATGCTATGTTAAGGTACCAGAAAAGAATAATGGTGACTAGGGAGAAAACATACGCGGTCGTAGTCTGGATTTTTCACCCATAAGGGTATCTCCGGAAGCATTCTCTGCAGAGTCTCTGTGTCTTGTTCAACAAGTGGACGAATGAGAAGATCCTGGATGATTGAAAGTCGAGAAAATTTTGAACATGGATACCAACAACGACAGACTAAAATATTTACTATCAAACTGTTTACTCATATCTACGTACAAATAAGAGGAGTGGTGTTTAGAAAAATGTGTTCTCTTATATTTTTAACAAGAAGTATGAAACACTGCACTCCATAAACTTGGGGCATTGAAGCTTCCCTTGCTAGTCTATAACATATGCAAACACTGCTGGGGAAGGGCTAAACTTGAGATTGCTTAAACAGCCTTGGTGATATCTACACACCAAACAAAGATTAACCAGAAAACTACACTATCTACAATTCGAGGAGTCTCATGAGGGTACCTTTAGGTCTCAAAGCTCATCAGCAAAAAGTAAGCAAAGAATGGTGAAACCACCAATAAACAGGTATAATCTCCAAAAACCAGTCATTTTTCCAATTTGATCAACCCAAATTACTAACAAATTGGGAATTTACAAATTCAGACTACAATTTACTGAATTAAATGATTTGTTCATCATCGATACTTCCTCATCTCCACCGTAACAGTTACTACCGCGATTAACAAACTAACAGACCAAGTGCCGACAGCAATGATAACGTATGAAATTGGCCTATTCAATAACAGAAGAAGAAAAAGAAAACATAGCCAGTAAAATACACTAAGATGCAATGACGCCATTGACACACTCTTGCCTATCATACACAGATCTTCTCAGAAATTCTAACTTAAACAATTCTGCAGCCAAATCAACACAGTATGCCGTACAAAACACCATTTCCCATCCTTACGGGGGGGAAAAGTTGATCATTCACATCATATTAATAAAAAATAATAGTACAATAAAATAAACATTTGAACATACAGAAAATGCAATTGAAATTCTAAAGTGAGTGAAAAGGGGAAAAAGAGTGCAAACCTTAACATCAGAAGGTTGAAAGTAGATGAAAAGATAGTATCCGATCACCAGTCCAAAAGCCATTCCAAAACCAAAACCAAAGAAACCCAATATACTACTCAGAATACCCATATTTTTCTTCTTCTCTCTTGAAGAAAATTGGCAATTCCAGTGCACAGAAAAAGAAGAAGATCTGTTGTTGGTGTCTTATGAACAATTTGTTATGAATGTCCACTCAAAACGAGAAAAAACAAATTAAGAAACCATCACCACCACATCCACATACTATCATGTTCACGTATAAAACAGCATTCAATTATTATCTACTTTCTTTTATTTATTTTTCTCCCATTAAAACTTGGAAGGAACAAAAAAACGATTGGATCCAGACAACAACGTCCCACAAAAGGAAATCTCACAATCACAGACCCATTTTTGTATTTCTTACTAAATTATGGAATAATTCTCATTACGTGATGAATTTAGATATTTATTGTCGGCAACGCTTGCTTATTTTGTGAGATGGTGGGTGGGGTAGAGTGGTCATCACTCTCTAGCGAGACCCATTAAATTTTGGAAAACGGAAAAGAGATGTGAAATTTTTCAAACGGATGTAGTAATTGTAACAATAATAATGGAGGAGGATGGGAATTTGAGATGAAAATGAGGAGATATAGTAGAAGGTCTAGGTCCAGCTAGCAAGTCTCTCAACGGTTTTCTGTTCTTGTTGTACCAATTCCTTTTTATATACTAGAGAATTTCTCTTTCCCCAGACCGTGGTTTCTTTTTGTTGTTTTTTAGCCCTTTTTATTAGGAACCTGTAGTCTTTTTTTACCTAATGAACTTTTGCGTCTCTCTGGCTGCTCCTACTTTCCCATGTTTTCTTTAATTGATTCAACAGCTCCTCCCGCGAGACAAAACTAAAAGATGAACGAGCCTAAACTAGCTAATTGAAGCCCGATTTTATGCTACTGACTAGTTTCAAATGTAACTAGCTGTTGGAGTTGTGATCGGTGTTTTGCTCCTCGTAGTATGTCCACCCCCTAAACACCTCTCTAATCATATTTAGGGGCCAAAGTAAATTCGCAATCCTGTAGGAGTGTAATTTTTGGATAAACATGGTCTGGACAGCGTCCAATTCGTATCATTACAGATGACGAGAAAGATACTTTATGAGACGAAAGATATAATTAAACAAATTCAACCACATAGTTTGTGGTCCAAACCAAAGTCCCACACATCTCGTTTGAGGCACTTGACAAAAAAATGTCCAAAGCCATCACAACTGATGATGTAAGGTGGGATATGATGGGTCCTTCCTGATTTAGCATTTTATCTTGCCTGTTTAGTCTCTACAGTTGGTAGAGAGATTCCAAACAATAGAACCACTTCAACTAACAGTCTATCACTAACTTCTGAAATCCTTACAGTTAATAAGAGAAACGGCACCGACGTTATATGTATTTATTTTTTTACGGAAAGACAAATTTTATTAATCAAATTACTGAGTACAAGAGATTTATAATCTCATTTTTTACAAAAATATTGGAAATAACACTAGATTTTGAAACTCTTTGCTGAATATTGGTAGACATGTGCCTAAGATGCTTTATCCGAGCTTCTTTGGCAATGTAATCCGCTGCAAAGTTATATTTCCTATTTATATACTTTACCTGGGCTTGTGTAAGATTTTCCAATATTGAAGTAGTTTCCCGTATGGTATTATCCGCATTCCAAGGAGAATCTTTGCAAGTTTTGTTGATCGTTTCCTCCAGAGTTTTGCAGTCTGTTGCTATCGAGACACTAGATAATATATTTTCACTTAACCATGATGAGGCTTTTAACAAGGCTTTTGATTCTGCATAAAAAGCTGAGGAGGCCCACTCCGATCCCGCTGCAATGTGCACGAAAGATTCGTTGTCCACAGAGTAAAGAAGAAAGGCGTACCCCATTGTTGAATCTTCTTTTTTAAATGCCGCATCAACAAAAATTATCCATTCCGTCTTTAAATCTGACCATTTTTCCTTGGGTATATTTCTTTCTTTGTTCTTCATTTTTATTTGACTCTTTCCTTGGGGATTCTGGTTCAGGAATTTATTGATTTGTTCTATGAGGTGATTCGGGTTCGGAATGATTTTTTCGAAAACCACCGAACATCTGTACTTCCAAATAAACCAAGAAATAGTTGCGATTTTATCCGACCATTGTGAGAATTCTTGGTCCATTATCCACTCATGTATCCAATTAACTATTGAGTCCACACCAATTCTCGTATTCACTGTTTCTAGAGAGAGACCAAACCAAATGGCTCTTGCAAAAGGACAGAACCGAAAAAGATGTTATTCCGATTCTTGATCCTGAGAATCGCACATTGGGCACTCTGTGTTTATGTCCGAATTATGAGCTCCGAGTCTTAAATTTGTTGGAAGGGTTTTTTGAGCTAATTTCCAAACAAATAATTTGATTCTCGGAATTACTCGTATCTTCCATATTTTTTGCCAAGGAAAAGTATTTAGGCTATTATCTTCTTGGTTTTGGTTTATAATAAAGTTATATACATTTTTTGCCAAGAAGAATCCTGAGGGGTGATGTTGCCATCTTATTTTGTCTTGTTCTTATCTTTTCGGAGAAATGGCTAGAATCTTAGCTCTTATACCTGGTTCAAAGTAAGTATTGAGCTTGTCTTGATCCCAGGTATCATCAGGAGTCATTAACTCACTTACCCTCTGCCGAATAGGATCTTGAATATTAATGGGAAATTCTTTTGCAAATTTTGATTGTTAATGTAGGCTTTTCAAAAAATAACAGATAGAAACATATAGTACTCCTGCGAAAACCTTTTATTCTGTATAACCTAGCCCTCAGTTGTGTAGTCACATAAAAACACCACCACAGATAGGAATAAATTTGACTATGTTCTATCATCCTATAAAAAACTTTAACAGGATAAAGACAGAATGAGATTAAAGCACGTCTTTGGATGCTCAGGTGCCAGTACCTTAAGCCTCTGCCTTCTTCCTTGAAGACTCTCCAACAGCTTTTTCCATCCTTGTGTACCACTCACCAATCTGTGTGTGCTCCACCATATCTTTCCCCGATGTCAGGTATCTGATGGGTCTCAGAACCCCATACACAGCAAGGTCTCCTAGGTTTGGTGTAGCACCCCCTGCAAAGCAACATTGTTTTATTAACGAAACTGTTCAAGTTTGTTTTTCCATGACTAAACTGAAATAAATATCAAGCTACTAGGCAATAATTTGAAATGGAACTGTACGAACCTAGAAAGTCACGCCCTTTCAGAGCCTCCACCCATGTGTTTGCAGCTTCATATAGTGCTGCACGCTCGTCAGTGATGTTATGTTTCTTTTTCAGTTTCTTTGACACAAAATACATGGCTGCTGCTCCAGCATACTTCGCAACTTTTCTTTCCATGAAGCCAAAGTTACCTGCAGTTAGAAGGAGTTCAAGATAACCAGTTAACCGAGGTATGTTGACTTTCTGAAAACCTCCAAAGGGTCTTCCATACACAAATCTAAAAACAAAAAAACAAACAAGGACCTGTATAGACATATCGAATAACACAAATACAGTCCTTGGACAAGTGAACACGGTCACCACAAATTTGGGTATAAGGAGGAATGAACTATATATATTAAGTACAAATTTAGCTGTCAAAAACTCCGTTTTTGTTTTCTAGTATTCATAAACATTAAAGCTTCCCTACATATTTTTGATCAAACTTGATCTTTAAGCTACACAGAATTTTTTGGTATTTGCACCCTCCAAAAGTTATGAACACAAATCACACTCTACAAAAACTAGCCACCAAATTACGAGGCTTTAACCACACCAAATATGTTCTTAGGAAGAGATATTCATCAGTTTCAAGTAGCAATGGAACAGATGATAGTCCCACTGTTTGTAACTGAATTTCTTGGCCTATTTGACTAATTATACATAGCACATTTCGGTGCATGAGGTTTTATGTGTTTACTCATTTGTAACGCTACTAACAAAAGACATCATAGCTATATGTCACTGTGAAAAGTGAAGCTGGAAAAATGTGTTTCCAGTGTCTTTTCAGAAATTACTTCGATAAAGGCCAACAATGTATATTTCCATAAGGTTGTGTTGTAACACAATTCTGCAGAATATGAAAAAGGGTACCATAAAATAGAACAGCTTTAAAAGCATCCCAAATAGTGAGTCTAAAAATGCTTATGTAGAGGTGTTATTTACAACTTAATTTGTGAAGGTTTTTCATATTAAAGAAAAACAAAAAAAACTACTCCTAGTAAGGTTGTGTTCTTACCATGGCTTGAGATGTAGTCAAAAGACTCAAGTGCTTCCGATCCACTTCGGTAAATGTTTGGTGATAAGACATGCACCAAGTGATTATCGACCCACCTACATTGCAAGAACAAGCATTCATTTGGCCAAAGCAAAGCAACTGGCGGTACACAAATGATAGAACATTGAGTACATGAACATTGATTATATCAATAGAAAGTAGAACAAACATGAAACATCTATTTTATGATAGCAGCAACAAACAAACAAACAGAATGTGAGATTCAAAATTCACAACGGATACTTTAAATGATGATGATAACAAAAATAAGCAAACACTCAAAATAATTACATACCTACGCCATTGGTTCTCTTCAGTGTCGTCTTCCTTGGAAATAGATTTCTCAGGATGGAGAATCTTATTGCTAAAGGTATCAATTATTTCTAATACACATGGCAAACAAATATGGCATAATGAGAACACTGAATGAAGTACAAGAAATTACTCAAACTTCACACACAATAAAGAAAAAAAATATCACAAGAACCACAGGAAAATGTACCTGACGAGTCCACCATCTGTTGACCGTCAACAACTAGGATAGGTACTTTCTTATACTCAGACCATTTGATCTCTTTCTTACTGATTGGATTCACCTCTACCACTTTGTATGGGACATCATAGTAGTCTAAGAAAGCTGGTTTACACAATTAAAAGCACAATTAGCAAAATAAGTCACTCATTTAGTCATATACTTATCAAATTAGCCAATCCTTCTTCATTTATTAAGAATCAACATCCACAACATAATTTTATGCCCTAATTCCTTACCCAAAACCAAAAAAAAAAAAAAAAAAAAAAAGGATAAAATCAATAGGGGATTACCTTTAATCTTGTTGCAAAATGGGCAAGCTTCATACTGATAAAGGACGACATCTTTCGGAAAGAATTCAGGTTTGACGGGTTCTTTAGCATAAACAGCTGATGATGAAGAAACAGCAACTGCAGCAGCGGAGAAAGAAACAGCCCCAACAATACATTTGTGATTTGTAGGAGGCGAGTACTTGCTACTACCTGGTGAGTGAACACCAAAATTACCACCACCACCACCAGATAATGAACTGGTTTTGTTGGTGGTGTTTGTGGTGGTGGTGGTGTGAAACGAGACAACTGGCGAAACTCCTACTGCTCTTGTGGATCCTCTTCCCGATGTGAGGTACCCGCATGTAGCGAGACCCTTCTGGAACTGTTGAATCCCCCTTCTCATTCTTGATTTGCCGATGAGTGATAATCGGAATTTGGAAGAATTATGCTTTTCTCTTTTTGTGTGTCGTGTTCGTATTGAGATCGCTGATTGAGAATTGAATAGAGTCGGTTGTGGAAGAATTCAATAGGGTTTAGACCAGTCGTTTCTTGAGAAGGGGTTTAGGAAATTAGGAGTTGAGTTATTTTCGCCCTTTGAGACAAGGGGGGCAGATGTTAAACATAGAACCGCAAAAGAATAAAATTCATCAGACACGACATAGCCCTCTAGGGCAATGAGATTTGAGAAGCCACGGTGTATCGGCAAATAGGGTGTTAGGAACTATGAGCGGGGTCGGATTGTGAGTCAACGGCTCTCATGTGGAAATAAAAGTCTTGTTAAAAGCAGTTACATGGTTAAAAGAGAACGATATGTCGAGGGTTTCCATCGTCACCGATTGTAAAGTTTTGAAGGACAACAAGGTAAACACAAAGATTTTTTGGACAACAAAAAATACTTTGCGGGAAGCCAAATTTTTTTTGAGAGACTTACCCCAAACTCAGGTGAAAACATAACACAGCAACGACATTGCTAAGGAAGCAAGGATAAAAAGTCTTCAAAATATGTCTACACAATTGCAACAAAGAGTCCAAAAATCTAGCATTTATTCCAATGTATTTGATAAAAATGAAATGATTGTATTATAATTGCTAGTTAATATATTATAATCTTTCCATCAAAAGAAAAAAAGGTGTTAGGAATTAAATATCCGCAGACCCGTGCTACGTGGTAGATATCTGAAGTCATGACCAGATTAAAACGATAATTCATAGGACCATGTCCTTCGCAACGTTCAAGATCCTGATTAGTTGGGGGCCTATACACATTATTTGAGGCCTACAATTTTTTTGTTCCCAACTATAAGAAGGATAAGAGGTGTCTAAATTTGAGGAAACTACTAATTTACCCTTCATTAAATCTAACATTTCCAACATCCTAACTTTTCCAACATCCTCAAAAACCGATTCTTCTTCTCTACTCCCTTTTTTTTTCCATTTTCAAACGAAAACATCTTCGATTATCGATTATCGACGATCCAAAATCGATTATCGTTTTCTTTTCTTTTATATAATGTCAAAACAAACAAGATTCAAACAGGCCACTTGAGTTACTTATCCTAGTAAGAGTGAACCAGGAATTGGTAAAGCGATTCAAAACAAACCGAAGAAGAAAATGTTTTATATCAATTCAATCCTCTAAATTAGGTTTTAACAATATGCAATCACTCAAAAATTGGAAATTTTGAAATCAAAGTTTTCTGGGTTCCCATAATCGGTTTACGCTAACGTATTCGTAGACCGATTTCTTTAGGAATCGGTCTTTGTCTATGCACACAAAGACCGATTGTCCTGAATTTGTTTTCCGATCGAAGAAAATTTAACCTGAACCGGCCAATATTCGTCCCCACGTAACCCAATTCTGGTATGAAAGAAAAATCGTTTTTCTGTATGTTTTTTTTGTTAGAGTCGGATATATGAATGTCCACATAAACCGATTACAGTATAAACTCTATATAAGAATACTCTTGGGACCATAAAAAAATATTCTTATATAGAGATTATTCTTATATAAAGGTAATTTTTACATTGATTAAGCCAAGTTGGGACCATTATTTTTTATTCTTATAAGGAGTTTATTCCTTTATAGAGTATTCTTATATAGAGGTTCTATTGTATATAGCCTTTGATTTTTTAACTGCTAGCCCACAATCGGTTTGTGTAAGTGTCGATATAAACTGATTCTTGAATCGGTGTTTGTGTATCGTGCAAAACAATTTTTATACTTGGAATTCATAAATATACTTTAATATGATTGTTGTTTATTGTTTATCCCCATACTCTCTATAAACAACAAGGGAAAACAAAAGCAAGCCGAAAAGAAAGCAAATAAGAAACATGATCTTGCTTCTCATCAGAGTTTGGAACTTCGTCGAAAGGGCAGTAAAAAACTGGATGCTAAACACCGTAGGGGGTAGGCGAGTAAATCCAAAGTGATCCACATCAATTAACCACCATCTCAAGTGGAGCTGCCACCACAAGATGAATTTGATTTTGATACACCTACTGAAGAATAAAGTAACGAAGAACAAACTAGTGACAAGGAAGTTGATGAAAAAAAAAGTGGTAAGGAAGTTGATGAAGAATGAGGAGGAGGAGAAGTTCAACAACAAGTTCAACCACGAAGTCAACCACATGTTCAACAACAAAGGGAAAAAAAATGGTTCAAAGAAGAAGATAGGGGACCATATTGATAGACGCATTATTGTGTCTAATATGTCTCAATTGTATATATTGTTAGTGTTCGATTTTGTATTTATTTTGTTATTTTATGTCTTTGTAGGTATTTTTAGAAAAATAAGCTCTTGCGGTGAAATTGGCTCGAAAAGTGGTGTTTTACACCCCAGGATAGAGTACTAAAGGCACCCCAGAAATGCACCGGAAGCACCCCAAAAATGTGTCGGAGGAACCCCGGAAAAATTACTGTCTACGCCCAAAAATTACTATTTGCACCCCATAAGACAAGTGCTAAAGGGACACCCGTGCAGGATTAGGGGGAGGACATGTTCTTCTCAAATTCAAAAGAATATTTTTGGCGGGAAAATAAATATTTCTCTGTCAAATTTACGATCGATTTTTGGACGTGATTTAGTGAGATTCAATCCCTGAAACTTAATGGGTAGACGTGATATGACCATATAAAGCTGTTATGGGTGTCTGTTTGGATTAGAATTGGCTGTAATCATCGCATGGAGCAAAACAGAGTTACACACATTTTCACGGGATAACATGAATTACAGTGAGTTCGATGCCTGTAATGCACGAGTTTGGAGTGTGTTCGACCGTAATGGATACAAATAAGGAGATTGGACTTCTAAAAACGCGTGGAGGAGCTAAACAGAGAATGAAAATCTTGATTATTCCCGTATCATGAATAAAAGATATTGTGAATATTTCGGAATTAATGGAGGAGATTCAACGCCTGTTTTTGGTATAAATAGAGTCCCTGGGAGACTTAGAGGGGGGGTGGAGAGTTTGGGGAGCTGAGGAGAGCCAGAGAAGAAGAAATCACAAGTTGCAGAACTCAGTTTCTGCTGCTGCTCATGATGATGAACGCGAAGAACATAAGACGTAAAGTAACCGTCGTTCTTCAACAGTGACAGCGACAATAGGGTGAGGGTCGTAATGCGACAGTGTTAACAACACTTCATTTTTATCGTTCTCTGTAACAGCTCGGTTTGTAACAAACAGAAGTGTTACAAACCCGGTTTTTGTCAATTTTCTCCTATTTCATCATTTGTGAACCATTTTTGAGCATTAATAAAGATGAATTTTGAGCATATTTCCATGATAATGATGAGCTAATTCTCGCGTAACCAAGGCATGGAGGAAGCTATTGTTGCATGAATAATTGGTAATTATTTTACTTTTCTCTAATTTTGCAATTTATAATTCACTCAAATTACTGCTTTGCAGAATTTTAATTATTTGCATAATTTTTCCTAATTAGTTGTGATTCAATTAGATAGGTTATGCTTTGGTTAGATAATCTATGCTTAAGGGATACAATTAATGTTTGAGAATATGCTTGATAATTTGTGAATTAAGAAAAAGAGATTTTAAAAATAATTAGAGTTTTGGAATTTTTATCATCATTTATTCATGTGTAATAGTGGAATCTAGTGTCTTGGTTATTTTCACTCTAAAAATTAAATCCTCAGTCCCAGTACCTCTTGCACCAATTGTAATATTATTGTATATTTTTATTAATTTTAAAAAACTCGAATCTTCACAAATCTGAACGAACCCATTCTTACCACTATTTAAAATTACATCACATATGCCCGACCCGGAGAAGTTGTTCCCTCGTGGGCCTACTGATCACGTTTATGGTTACCCGGTGATAAAGTACAGTTGTTATGGGGGTACAAAAAGAGTTGGTATGCTTTCATCTTCCATACCATAATAAATATCTCAACATCATGTTATCCAAGATACCATTTAGTATTTTTATTATTGCCTATCGGTTTTGTTTTTAGTATCATACCAATGTCGTGCGTCCTCTTAAGCCAGGAACGTCAACTAGTATGATGAACTTATGGCCACTGGAAGGATACTTTCCATCTTCCGGTTGGCCAAATGACAATAACTCCAAATGATGTACAGTTGATTACCGGTCTAAGCATAGCAGGTAAACCCGTGAGGGGGGCGACTACGTAAATGAGCTTGAATGGTACAATATTTACGAGTTCACCAAGAATGTGTTTGGTTTGGATGAGGAGAAGACCAAGTCAAAGATGCTAGTAGGTCAAGAAAATCAAAGAGTCTTCCATCTCGCGAGCTTGAGGGACCAATTCATGGGAACAAATAAGCTTCGTGCAGAGGGGAAATAGGTGATTAAGGAACATACCATAGCTACAACCCACGTATATTTCCTCTATATCTTTGGAGTTGTTATCTTCCTCGATGTTTCTTGTGCCCGTGTGACCACCAATTATATTCAGTTGTTGCATCCACTTCACAAAGTTCGCGATTGCTCTTGGGGTTCTGTCATCCTTGCACACTCGTTGAACATGTTGAAAAAGGCTATTAGGGCTCGAAGGAACAAAATCAGAGGGAATAAGGCTTTTTTGTATATGTGGATATGTTTGCACTTCCCAATGTTTGTTAAAACTTCTTTTTTGAACAATGATTGGGACGAATCTTGTTATGGATACCGATACATCTGCAATAGTAAGATGAAAGTCCCAAAGGGAGGAATATCTAGAGTTGAGACAACAATTTGACAACTTGAGAATGAAAGATGTTGTCTTTCGCCCTTACAAGTCGGATTTTGCTGAAGAAAGAATGGTTGGGTGCGAAGACCGATGTTATTTTGGACCTTTGTTTCACCCCAAAAGATATGTAATGTACAACCAGATGAGAGTCGCGAGCCAATACGACAGTGTACAGAAAATCCCAGATGAGCACAAGAAGTTTAAATTGGATGAGACCAAAAGTAAGTATCTTGATATAGAGGTTGTTCACAAACCTTTACCATCATATGATTATTGGGAAGATAAAAGGAACGAAATCCATGGGGTGGCTGGCTACTTTAAAATAGATGATGAGGCAACTCCGGTTTACATGTCACGGTACCTTTACATTTCGCATACTCGTGTGATACGAGTAGACGAGAGTCCCCTAATCAAGGACCGAGATAGAGCTCTCAAATACCTGGTGCGTATTTTTACTCAATTATGGCATGTTAGTGGTTTTGGCATGATATATTGAATGTTTCTTGTATAAATAGAGGCATAAAAGACGAATCGGGCATTTGATAAACGAAACAACGCTATGCATATGGGAAGGAGTAAATAACGAGGAGAATGAATAAAAGATGGATGAATTGAACAGTCTGGAAGATGAAAATGCGGGTGCAAAATTTGGGGAAGTGGTAGAGAAGACAAAATAAAAGAGGAAGAAAGTCACTGCGAAAATGAACTCTCAATGGGAATCAGGGACGAGGTGGTCGTAGTGGGGATATTGATGGTGATGAAGATGATGATGAATGAATGGATTTTTTGTTTTTTCAAACTTATGTCTTTAACTATGGATAATTACAGAGTCCAAACTTATGTCGTGAACTTATGGTTGAATTATGTTAGGTTATGTTCATTAGTTTATGAATGAATGAATCAGGTTGGTTTTTAAATTATAGTGTTTGTGATCGGATTTTTACAGTAGTAAGAAAAGTTCGTTAATACTTGTGAAGAATTGGATTTTAGATTTAACTTTTAATGCTAAAATAATGAAAATTAAACAAAGATGATATCAAGATAATTAAGAGTATTGAGGCTAAGATTCCACCATTAATTAATGTTAGTGATTCAATTAATAACAATAATTATGCAACCCAAACATTCGATTTGGTTCTCAAATATTGCCTAGACAAGTAGATTCTCAACAGAATAGTTGTTAATCGCAAGTATGAAAATTACAATTAAGTAAATTATACACGTACGTTAATCCCAGTCACTTGATATTGATCCTATAATGTTTCATTTTTATACCGTACCTATTATCAAGTGAAAACTTTGTTGTTGTATTGTCTCGATATCGTATCCATAGATGATCATACAAAGTGTATATCATAGTTGTTGTATTGTCTCGACTTTGTCTGTAGACGATCACAATTGGTATCAGACTTATAGGTTGATATTTAAAAGATTGTGGTACATTTGGGTACCCTTGTCTTTTCACCAGAAGCCACAGGGGAACCCCGGGTAAAAATGTTGGGTGACATTATCAATTCTAAGGGGTGCCCTGAGTAATTTTGTGGGTGCCTTTAGAAAAATTTCTTGGGGGGGTCTAAACATCACTTTTTGCGCCAATTTTTCCACAAAAGCTTATTTCTTCAAAAACACCTACAAAGACATAAATACTATAATAAGTACAAAATCGAGCACCAACAATACATATAATTGAGATCAAATCAGACACATAAAATGTGTATATTAGTTTGCATAAGACGCGACAAAGAAACTACAATTTGGGCAAAAAATGTAGGATTCTGGCGGTTTATTCAGATACAATAGGTTTATGTTTACCTTCATAAAAACCGGTTATAGCTTTTCACTATAGTTACAATTTCAGAATTGGGTTTCACTGTTTGCCATGTATATCGATTATGGGAATTTCATTCCCTTGTTTGTCCGGGTTCAAAATCGGTTTATATATATAAACATAGTTAAAGACTGATTCTGAGAAACAAAAAAATCCAGAATTTTGACAACCTTACTAGAATCGATTTATGTGGTTACACATATAATCTGATTCTTGTAAGAAAAAGTGCCACTTTTCTTGTATGTTTTTGTGACAAAAATCGGATTACATGGGCTTCCTTATGAACCGATTGTGGCAAGGAAGATTTTAAAAGATTTTGCAAGGCCAAAATCGGTCTATGTGGAATGTTAGAGCATAGCTCGGTTGAATCCACCAAGCGTTGGGATGTCAAGATTGGTTGTCATATTTAGTATAGAAACTCATCTAGAGTCGCTGGATTAAATACTAGATGAAAAAATGGGGGTCTAACAACCACACCCAATATTTCGCTTAGCAATCCGTATGGACAAACTCCAATATACTTTCAAGAGAACCAACTAGACAGTCAAACTCAATCTTAAGAAAATTATATCCAAGAGTTATATCTCAATTTCTCAATTCAATATGCAATCAAACAAATAGGAATTTGCGAGCAAGATTGAATATAAGAAATAACTTGGACGGTATCAAAAACCAATATCCAAGTGTCAATAAATTTAATCAACAACCCAAAGGTTGGATTCACAAACTGATTGAACTTACGAATAACCTGTGATATTTCAATTATATAAAAAATATAATGCGCAAAAGAAATAACACAGACACCAGAAATTTTGTTAACGAGGAAACCGCAAATGCAAAAAAACCTCGGGACCTAGTCCAGATTTGAACACCACACTGTATTAAGCCGCTACAGACACTAGCTTACTACAAGTTAACTTTGGACTGGAATGTAGTTGAGCCCTAACCAATCTCACACTGATCAAGGTACAGTTGCGTTCCTTACGCCTGTGAATCCCAGCAGGACTCTGCGCACTTGATTCCCTTAGCTGATCTCACCCACAACTAAGAGTTGCTACGTCCCAAAGTCGAAGACTTGATAAACCAATGTGTCTCACACAGAAAAGTCTATTGAATAGATAAATCTGTCTCCCACAGAAATACCTAAGTGTTTTGTTCCGTCTTTTGATAAATCAAGGTGAACAGGAACCAACACCGGACTTATATTCCCGAAGAACAGCCTAGTAATATCAATCACCTCACAATAATCTTAATCGTATGGTAGCGAAACAAGATATTGTGGAATCACAAACGATGAGATGAAGATGTTTGTGACTACTTTTTATCTTGCCTATCGGAGATTAAATCTCGAGGAAATCTTAGAGAACATAGTACTCAATCACGATAGAAAACAACAAGATCAGAACACGCAACTACATAGAAATAGTTTGGTCTGGCTTCATAATCCCAACGAAGTCTTTAAGTCGTTAACCTACAGGGTTTTGGAGAAAACCTAAGGTTAAAGGAAAATCGACTCTAGTTGCAACTAGTATTACACGAGAGGTGTGGGGATTAGGTTTCCCACTTGCTAGAGTTCTCCTTTATATAGTTTTCAAATCAGGTTTTGCAATCAATGTTACCTTGGTAACAAAGCATTCAATATTCACCGTTAGATGAAAACCTGATTAGACTCAAGCTAATATCTTTCAACCATTAGATCGAACTTAGCTTGTTACACACAAATGAAAAGTGACTTCATTTATATATGAGTAACCGTACCTAAACGTGTGCACCTTGTTGGCTCAAAAATAGTTAACCGAAGTTAGCCATATGAACACTTTCATATCAACCTTATTCATCTTAACCATAACTAGTTCAAATGACTCAAATGAAACTAGTTCTAGAGTTGTTCAATTGTTTATATTCTCATAGAAGTATACAAGACACAATTGAAGCAAAATCGATTTTGATTCACTCGAATCAATTCATGAACATTATAGCCACGTTTTGTAAAAGATTGCATTCCTTATTATATAAACATATTAGTTCATGAACAAACCGATTTTAGAACATAACCTACCCAAGTATGCGAACGGGTGCTCGTACCTAAGTGGTCGGACCAAGTTTGGGTTCACCAGTATGGGAACGGGTACGCATACCATCCAAACTCAGTTAAATCCCATAACTTGAAACTCACGCCAGTACGCATACCGGTATGCATACTGAGTTCCCGGACTTTCATAAACCAACCAGTACGCATACGGGTATGCATACTATGGTTCCCGGACTTGGAATATCTTGCAATAGTTAGCATACAAGTACGCATATTGTGTTATATCCAATCATGGTTATTTGTTCTAAACTCCCATTTCAATCATTGAAACATTCTTAGAAGACGACAATAGCCGTCTCACAAAAACTATTAGCTTCGAAGCAATTTTCAAGTGATCAAATGATCAATACGAAACATTCCGAGTCTACATCAAATGACTGTCTCACACAAATCATGTACGATGTTACAAGGCAATTTTCACATGATCAT
Source organism: Papaver atlanticum (assembly GCA_023531105.1). Taxonomy (NCBI): domain Eukaryota; kingdom Viridiplantae; phylum Streptophyta; class Magnoliopsida; order Ranunculales; family Papaveraceae; genus Papaver; species Papaver atlanticum. Next base: position 980,627 of record JAJJMB010008870.1, read on the forward strand.
CTTTTGATTTTCGTCAAGAATATAAGATGAACTTGGTTAAAGTGAAAGCTTACCAACACATATTTCGAGAAATATGTAAGCGAGTTAAACTCAGCTCGAAATATCAAATGTGTATAATCGAAGTCTATATAGCTATACGACTTTTGTCTCAAATAGGAGATATAGTAGATAGACTTTTGAGTGATAGATGAGTTCAAGTCTCCACATACCTTTTGTTGATGAAGTTCCACAAGCTCCCCTTAGTAGTTCTTCGTCTTCAATCGATGAACGTCGTGAAGTCTAAAGCTCAACTACACTTTCTATCCTAATCCGAGACTTAGTTATAAGTAGACTAGAAATCAAGACTTATAGTTTTGGCAACTAAACTTGACAACAAGCTTGAGATAGCAACGCTTGCGAGTTCGACCGAGCAGTGCTCTAACAATCTCCCCCTTTGTCAATTTTAGTGACATGATAGGATTCGGGATTACCTATTTGTAATAACCGCAATCGCACAGTGTCTAACTAGTAGACAGAGGCAAGTACGGGTCATTCCCACGAGGAGCGGTGGAAATACTGTAATCAATATCTCTAAATAAAATAATCAGGAACAATATTTTTTTGGATTTTTAGAATTGAAAATGAAACAATAAAATTCAAGTAAACTAATAAAATGAATCCAAAGGAAAATTCGGTAACCAGGGTTTCATGGTATCCACTACTATCTCTATTTAATTACTGAAATGAAACATAATTATGAATATAAGTTTATTGTTCGTTCTATCGACATCTCCTATTATATGTATTAGAGTCGCAAATATCAGTGGGACACCCTAAGCATGGCACATCAAAAGACTAAAACCAAGCAAGCACCATCAAATTGTGTTAGCGAGAAAGTTATACGAAACTAAATTCAGGTTCACAAATATTATTTGGCGTTTCTAAGTATAACCCATCAAAGAAATCAACCAAGCGTGGATCATCAAATAATAAGGCAGACATATTTGTAAAACTATCAATTACGCCCTTAGGTTTTTAAAACCGGTGAAGCAACAACTCATTTTTCAATAAATCAATAAACAATATTCAAAGATTAATCTATTCAAATCATAATGGTCTATTGCTAAATCATTTAATTTAAAGTAGCCTAATACCCCATGTAGTTTCAACCCTAAAAACCCTAGTTACAAGAAATTTAGCAACACATAATTATGGGTTTCTTAAAACCCATCAAAAATAATAGCAAAAGAAGAACGATCAAACCAAAGTCGTCTCCTCCTCTTATGCTCCAAAACACCTATGTGGCTTCCTTCTTTTTTCAAGTTTTTCTCTGGCCGTCAGCCTCCAGTCCCCCTTATCTTCTTCTATCTGTTCCGTTATATAGGTGTTGCTGCAGTCCGATATAAGACCTAGCAATAACTGCCAAGGCCCGGTCCACTACAGTTTGGCCACAGCTCCAAATCCTAATCTCAGTCCTTTTAAATCTAGGCACCCTTCATAACCCCGAACAACACCAGGGACCCAAGCACCACCAACCCCAACTGAACCTGGATCACCGGCTATAGCACCCATCCATCCATTCCCATATTCAGTCCGCAAATTCATCTCCACAAGAAATCCATTGCAGTCGCTGTTGTTGAGAAGCTCGAAACTGCTGTTCTCTCTTCACGAGTTTGAATTACAATTCACCATTGCATTCACAGCACCATGCTTTGCCAGTCCATCTCCATTCCCGTTTCAGCACTGCCTCCCATTGAATAACAGCAACTTAGGGCTAATTTGTTTACTGAACCTTGTCGATTGGTACCAGCAGCTCACACAGTTAACCTCGACATTCAAATTAATCAAACACACATAGTACTCCAACCAACTCCGGCTACAAACACCGAACACCATCAACTCGCATTCATCTCAACAAAGATTCTACACACAGCAATCGATCCCACGGCCAACAGCAACATGACCTAATTGTTGGCTGCTAATTCTCAATAGAGCACCACGAGTTGCTCCTGCGAATGCCCATACAATCTGTACTCTTTGCTTTCTCTGTACAGCTTCAATCTCGCACCAGTTTCCGCTAATTGCAGAGCAGATCAATCAATCACCACCACTGCCACAATTCATTACTGCCAACATGAAGTTTTCATCACGACCAGTGTCAACAGTTCGTACAAATCACCACTGCCACCAACTACAGCTTCATGAACAACTACCATTTAATCAAGTACACTCAGCCACTAACCCTTGCATGTGATTCAATTCAATCACACAGAACCATCTCAGTCACGTCCAAGCTCTCCATGCAACCATCGTTAGCACCAGCTGGTCACAGCATCAGCACCCAAGTCCATCTTGCCATTCATTTCTGGTTGATCTTCTTTCAGGTCATTGACCGAACAAATTGTCTGCAGTTTCTGTTCGTCTGCGCCAAATGCACAGCCATCCATCCATGACCTATCTCCCATATCTCATCTACCTAGAATGCAACTAAAACTCCATCTGTTGCTGTAATGTTCAACCGAATTTCACACGCAGAATCCCCCATGTTTCTTCTTCACCTGAGCTCAAAATCCTTCCACTGATTCACATATATGAACAGCAGCAAACCCATCTCCATACTCAGTCTGGCCATCTAAATCTCGACCACAATTCATCGTTCACTGATTGCAGCCATCTCCAGTTCGAGCTCTCTCTACAGCCCCCATTCAATCGAAACCAAAATTGGGTAAAAACCCATTTCTGCCAGCTACGACCATAGCAGCAACTCCATTCGATAACTACCATCAACATCAACTGCCAAAGTCCCCCATCACCGAGATAGTTAACAGCCACCATTACTTTCCACTCGAGCCTCCACCAGTGAGCAACACCACTGCCATAATTAACAATCCATTCTAGTCTGAGTTACGAGTCCGTGAACTAGCCATTCATTTTCTTGACAGTGACGAACACCAATAGCTTGAGGTCGATGTACCACAAAGAAATGTGGTGGAGACTAGAGACTTAATTAAGCCACTACTATTGTTCTCTTTAGCCACACTATTGGGCCTGGCTTGTTTGAAACATGCCAAGACAATTCCAGAATATGTGTGAGATGTCTTGAGTGGTAAAGCTTGAGTGATGCTAATATACAGAGATACCAGGCCATCACATTCAAGGCTCTTGCCGTGGATGATAACATGAGTAACTCCGATCGCAAATGCCATTCTACACTCCAATTAGCCATATATCTTTCTGTGATCGGATTCGCGAGTACTTTCTGCAAAAAGCACTAAAATAGTGTCATTAGTCAAAATATCGAGTCCTAACTAATATAAATATGGGTATAAAATGTAGCACTTACGTGCTTATCATGACAAAACTATCAATACATATGGATTAAAAAATAAATAAACTTTGTAGTTTCTCATCCAAATGCTTGATTTCCTTAGTTCTTCAACATTACTCGAAATCTTCGTCACATCCAAGTACTTCAGTGATTCTGAACGTGTTCAACTCAGCATCATAGTTGTTGAAGATCCGTAGCTATAACAATGAGAAAACAGTAGCTCTCAATCATTGTTATACAGTGTCATAGTATTATTACACAGCATCAAAGTCCAATTGTATCACAACTTTGACAACAATACTATGGTGATATGTATCACTCCCCCTTAGTCAATACTTCATCTCACATGAAAACCAATCCCCCTTACATAATGATCCGTAAACCATATGTATTTGTAGTGTGAACTACACATTAATTCTCACCCTTTTTGTCAATATAAATTGGCAAAGGTACGAAAACTAGTGGGATCATAATGAAATTCTCATAGAGATACTTCATGACTAAAACAGTTCATTACTTTTAGAGCAATGCTCGGTTAAATCCATAAGTTTTCTTATCTCAAGCTTGTTGTCAATGTTAGATGATCAAAACTATTTCTTGATTTTTATTCTACTAAGTCAATTCTCGGACTAGATTAAAATTTGGTAGTTGAGTATCAGAATCATCCTCGAAGACTGAAGATCGACGAAGACATTTGGATAACTTCTTTTATTAGGTATGTGAAGACTGAACCATTCTATTTTACTCACTATCTTACCATTCTATCTTTTGACATTATTTCGTATGACTTCTAGTAGATCTACAAATAAGAAATTTCGAGTCAAGCTTGTATTTTTAAATATCTCGAAATATGATTCAAGCAGAGATGTTAAAAGGTCCTTAACAATATTCGTTAGAAACAATTTATTGTTCAAGAACTAATTTATGGATCAATTGAAAATTTCCCATCCAAATGATGGGAATGTTTCGAACGTCATAAGAGAGAAATTCAGAACTTATGTTATTTCTGATCAGGGTAGGTTGGCGAACCAGTTCGCTAACCATGGATATATAAGTTTCAGAAATACAGGGACGGTTGGCGAACCAGTTCGCAAACCACAAGTTCAGTTAGGGACAGTTCACGAACCGTGGTGAACTGAATTTTGATGTTGGTCTAAAGGGTTTAAGGTTAGCGAACCCAGTTCATGAATTGTGTCCTTATGAGTTCATAAACCGAGTACGGTTGATGAACCCAGTTCACGAACAATGTACATCTGAGTTCTCGAGCTGAGTAGGATTGGCGAACCCGGTTCACGAACCGTAGCACCCTGACTTATTCACTTTACCCTTACGGTTCACAAACTGTTTCACCAACGGTCCCAGTAGAATTTAGCAGATGCTCAAAGACTTATTTTTAAAAAAATATGTTTAGCATTGTTATGACTCTCTTAAACACTTCTAAAACTTCATTGATCACTAAAACACTTATATGTGTGCATCATGATTAAACTCTTAGGTGTTTTAATGAACATCAATTTTCTTATAGTTCGAAAGGCATATTTGCCAAAACAGAATGGTCATTGTACACGTTTCCGTAACCGGACCATTGTGTATAATCTTCTACTGTATTTTCAAGAATAATTCTCACATGCTTACTTGAAACCCTAATTAAAGTTTCATCTAAATAGAGAAAGTGTTTACTTGATTCTCAAGTTATCTTAGCTTGAATTCTAAGCAACCCTCAGTCTTGAAAAACTATAAACAGAGATGTTCTTTCAACTGGAAAATTCAATACCTGACACTTAGAGTCCTAGTTGATTGCTAGAGTCGTCCACTATTGACCTAGGTTTCCTCTGAGAAACATAATTAGGTCTATGACTGAAAGACTTCGCATTGGGGATTCATGAAGCCAGGTCTAACTATCTTTACCTTGATAGTTCGTGTATCCTGATTGTGCTTTTCTGTTGTCGAGGTTCTCGTAATCTCTTTCAGGCAAGATAGATAGAAATCGTAAAGTTTTCTTCGCTCAGACTTTGTGATTCCTCAAGATGGATATATAAAAACTATTCTTAATTGATAAGTTGAAGATTGTTCCCGAGAGGTGGTAAAAGATTTAGGATTCTGATTATCTATTTTTAATACGAAAGGTGGTTTTATCTGAGGAAGAAAAAACTACACTATTTGATCCTTATGGATATATCCAGATATCCATGCAGAGAAGTCCGAGGACCATTCCAAGGTATAAATAAAATACCATGTTTAGATAATTGATGTGTTACATGGTTTACATTTCTCTGCACATATGTGCATTTCCAGTTACTAAATTTTTTAAATATTAAGACTATCCATAATCAAGTTTCTAGTAGTCCATCTTATTGCTTCTAAGTTGTCATTCATGGCATTGATAACGTTCTAAAAATCCCCTTCCAAGTGAACTGCCTGCACTCCTCTTCTTTTATCCCATAGTAATTTCACTTGGTTTGATCCCATAGTTTGGTTCAGGTTCAAACTTACGATATATTCCAAGTGTACATCTTGTTTAAGTAATCTTCTTGACAGTTCGTGTCTGTATTAGATTACACAAGGTGTGTATTGCATAGGTTGATATCGAACAAATTTTGGTTTACTTGGTACCCTCATCATTTAAGATCATATTATAATGACCAAGTCACTGATACTAGAAACGAGTAAATAAACTATACTTCGTATATTATGTTTTCAATTAATACTGACTTGAAAGAACAAAGATATAATTGGAAAAGGTCAAGTTTGTTGTTACTAACCTCAAACTAAAAGATGATATATTCGTTGATACCGACACGTCTTCAGTAATAAAAGCGAATCTCAACATTTTTATGTTCCTAATGAAAAGACGAGGGTACCCAAATACACCACAATCTTTTTGTTTCAACCTATAAGTCATCTTACCAAGTGTGATCGTCTATGGACAAAGTCGATATGATACAACAACTTCGGTATTCACACTTTGTGTGACCGTCTATGGATACGAGATCGAGATAATACAACAAACAAAGTGTGATACTTGATAATTAGTTAGGTAATAACCAAACTCTATAGGATCACTATCAAGTATATCGGAGTTAACATTTGTGTATTTTACTTTATTATAATAACAATTATAATACGAAAATCAAAGTAAAAGACACAACAAGATTTTGTTAACGAGGAATCCGCAAATGCAGAAAAACCCAGGGACCTAGTCCAGTTTTGAATACTCTCAGAATTAAGCCGCTATACAGAATCTAAACCAACTTCGTACAGTTGAAACCAAGCAGACTACCCCTAGCTACTTAGTTCCCTCAGTATCCCTGCGCCTTCGACTTTTAGAGTCACGCACATGAATAGCAAGTCCTTTGGATCGTATTCAAAACAACAAAGGAAGAATCTGTTTGGTAACCACTCTAATCAATCTTTGCTATAAGATTTAGATGAGTTGTTGACAAAAGCTCTTATGTTTAATCTAATAAACTTCTTTGTCTGGTTAGATCAATCTATCCAATAACTACCGAAATAGTTAAGTTTAGATTCGCACTCAATCAAAATAAATCTCAAAGAGATATATTGAGAATTCCGATCTCACGCAACTAATCAATCAAATAAATATGATTTTAGTTGGATCCCAGCCGATAAAGGTTTGTGCGCACATATTCACAAGATACGAAAACCAATAAGAAATCTTTTTCGTTTTCAAATCTTATTTTATCTTCAATAACCTGCACAACACTACTTGAATCTCTTGTTATCAATCACGCACAGAACGGAGTCTGTTAACAATGGATTATCACAAGATGCCTTTAGATCTAACAACAGTTTTTAGATCCCGTCGATACTACGATCTAGTTTGAGTGAATCTTATATCATAAGAGAGGATTCTCAAGAATAAACAAACTAGGTGCAATCAAAGTTTCAACAACCGTTAGTCAATCAAATCGAAACTAATAACACTGCAATTATCTAGTTTTCCACCAACGGTACTCGTAGAGCTTCTTGATCCCACATAAGTCTTTAAACGAGCGGTCGTAAGAGATTTCACCTAATTAGGATACTTTCCTCTCCGAATAGACGGCTCCACCAGAAACAACAGGAAATAAAGTTTGTCTGGCTCTTAGGATAGTTTGTTAGAAATGCAAACTTATGTATTTATAGACCAATGATGTTTGGACATCAAGGAGTTTCCAAAACCGGAAATATTCTCAAGATATACAATGAATGGCAAAATTCAGTTTTCATGATTCCAATAAATGCTTGTCTAATATTTCCGAAATCTCTCAATAGAAAATCTCTAATTAGTAAATGCACATTACTAATTTTTATTCTCTAGAGATATGCATTTAATTGCTGGTAATTAAAGCATATAAAACCAAAAATCTTAATTAAAAGATTCTTAATTTATCTCGGTACAGGATCTCCTTAAATACTAAGGAATATCTTTTAACAATAAATGATAAGAGATATTGTACGTGTCCAAAGTATGTTGACATCTTTTCACTGCAAATCCTTATTTCATATTTACATAGATTTGCATTCTTAGAATCGGTTATACCACACTTCCAAACAAGTTTAGAATTGGTTCACCTGTATTCCAAGACTACTATGTGATTGATCAAATATCAAATCACATACATGGGTTCAATCTGTTCTACCAATCACTAGGATCGGTTATACCTAATTACGGAAATACTTGTGATCGGTCACACCAGTCACTAGGATCGGTTAAACCAGTTACAAGGATCGGTTCCATATTCACATGGTATTGCTTGTGATCGGTCACACCAGTTACCAGGACCGGTTACACCAATTACAAGGATCGGTTATACATACTCATGATCGGTCACACTAATTACTAGGATCGATCACACTAATTACAAGGATCGATCATACCATCACATGGTGATTACTTAGGATCGGTTACACTAATTAATAAAAACCGTTCATACCAAATCATAAGTCAGGCATTGTGATTAGTTATACCAAGGTTAAGATCGGTTCTACCATCTCACACATATTGGTCATCCAAAGATTTGTAATAAATAACCGGACCAATAAGCCTAATGATTTCCCTTTCGATTCATAAAACAAGTTCATGAATGTACTTCCTTTAAACAAATGTAAAACATTGTTTCCTAGGATGAAATCTTCACCATAACCCATTCACATAATCATAACAATATATACAAGATTATGTCGATGTCATATCTACGAAGTTCAAAAGATAAGTGTTATACTTCGTAGTCTAATTCCCTAATACTATGATCATACAATTATGACCATGTCACATCACTAGAGTATTATACAATATATACAGCTTCGCAGTTATGTTTTCAATATAGCACGACTTGAAAGATACGTTAGGAATGAAACAGTTCAAGTCAATATTACTAACCTCAAGTGGAAGGATGATGTCGTCATTGTAGTTCGCTACTTCTTCACATTCTTCAGGTCTTCGGAGTAATACTTGTATGTCTCAATATTCCTAGACTTTCTATTCTAACCTAAACGAAGTTGACTCTAGTATTTAATTAAGCGACTCTAGATGAGTTTTGATACTAAAATATGACAACCAAACTTGACATACCAACACTTGGTGAGTTCAATCGAGCTATGCTCTAACAATCCCCCCCTTTGTCAATTTTAGTGACAAAACTCTTATTACATATGGATAAACAAATTACAAAAGAATTCATTTTACATACGCTTGATTCCAAGTTTCAACAGCACAATAACCTGCATATATTCAATTAATAAATGTCGTTGTTGACATTTGAATAACAAAAGATTTTACTCGCCCTAAAGGTAAGCTAGGTAAATATTCAATCCGAACATCTTTGTTATTCCCCTTTTTTAGTAAGAATCACTACACGACAATTTGATACGTTTCCCCCCCTTAGTCAATTCTTTACTCTTTTGTTAGATATAACGTTTAAGCACAATTGTCCTTTACTTAATGATTGCAAATCACTTGTTTACTCCATATATTTCTCCCCCTTTTTGTCACAAAATGACAAAGGTTCGAGCAAATAAAGGACAAACCGAAAGTATCTTACAAATCTAAAAGACTTGTAAACAACCTATAAGAGTTAAGCACGAAGGTTTCACATACCACTTTAGATAACCAATATTAAAACCGAAACTACAAGTAATTTAGTTTTGATATGTTATCAAAAAAACAATTGCCCGAAGCAATTTTCCCTAATAGTTTAACAAATCGACTAAGAAACTTAATTCCCTTGTTAAACCGGTTGCATATGTACAACCACTTATTTCGATAAGACCAAAATAAAAATCAGAATTAACTTTATTTATCTTATCGGGCTCTAATTATTCAGACAATAACTTAGACCTTTCTCTTTAGACAAGACAAACACTAGGTTAGTTAACTGGTCTTTCTTGTTAAGGCATTCGATTAGACTTGAATAACCGAATCCTCCAATTTGATAAGTCTAACTAAGATCAGAATTAACTCTCTTATCCGGAATTAATTTGGACTAAACAAACCTGTCTTTTGTTAAGCCATAACCAATACATACAGACCAAAATAAATTGACTTGCACAATTATTTTATTAATTGGAAGCAATTGAGACAAACATAAACATTATAACACCGCAATTGCACCGAATTTCGTTAAGCAAAAACACTTGATACCCAACAATAAAGAAGATACCAAACAATAAGCCAAATAAATTGACACAGTTTTTCTTAACCGAAAACAATTAAATCATACACACACACACACATCCATACACAATATATTAGAATATATCAATTGTACCAAATTTTTTTTTAAGCAAAAGCAAAATATATATGCAATATAAACAGACTTTTTTTAAACAGGAAAACAATTAACTAACAAATTAGTTACCTCAAATTCCGCAGCCTTTTCTCCCTAGAAAGATATGTCATTAAGCGCAAGTTCAAACAAAAACTCTCCCCTAGTGTGTTGTCATCCTCTCGTAAGAAAAAAAGAACAACAACAAAAGGAACCTTTACCAGAGAAAGGTTGAATCAGTTTTAACTAATGCGTGCCAATATCAAAAGTTGAAAACTCGAAACACATATGTTATGCTAAACACAACTCATGTAAACATAAATTGATTCAACATATTGTGACTTTTCACATATGAGTTTCAATCGGAACACCTTATGATCCTTTGATAAAGCCTACCAACATGGGTTAGAACTTAATCCCGCTAAATCAAAAAGCCATACAAACCATAAGGGTTACATCATATGAGATTGAATATTAAGGTTAATAAAAACCGAATTCAGACATCTCATAAATCCAATTTGCAATACATCATAAATATTCAACAGAAAATCACGTATTGCAATTACCTCAATCTTGTAGGGAATTAAATTAAGAAACTAACGCTAAAATAATGAGGTCATTCCGAGTTCGGACGAAGAAATTATGGGCAAAACAGTTTTACACTCCTTCGTATGGACCAATCACCAGGACTGGGGTGATTTCTTGTGATAGGTCATACCAATCACCAGGACCGGTTCCAGTGATTACTTTTGATGGATCACAACACTAAACTGCTTTAGACATAACTTTTGCATACAATGTCCAAATTCAATGATTTTTGGCTCGTTTTAACCGTATAAACAAGAGATACACATATATGATCAGTAGATATCAACATCATAAACTAAAAATTACCGTTCCTATCAAAAGCTCAAATATAGATAAAGAAGGTATGAGTATATAAGAAAATAAATCTCCCTAAAGATGTTAATTAGTCATATAATAACTGAGAGGTCATGTGCTCAGTTTCATGTGCTTCCTCACCCTTCATAAGATTGAGCACAAAGGTGAGCATGCACATTCCAACACAACTAGGTTGTGTTTATTTGAGCCTTGTCTTCTTCGTCACAAGGGACTAAGACAGAATCATCATTCTTGACCTCTTGCTTGGTTTGTTTTCTCTTGTTCCATCTCTTGTTTTTATTATTTGACTTGTGATGAAGAGTATCATTATCACAACTTTCATTCGTACAAGAGACATTAGACATGATGCCTTTCTTTAGTCTTTCAAGAAAACTCTTGTAATTATTGTTACCAACAATTAACAGCCGAGAGTCATTATTGTAACTAACTTTTGGTCCCTCCTTGGCTATGGAGGATTTCGGGACCCATTTAGAGTTGGGTTTCGCATGAGCAACTTTCTCCTTCATACCATTAGGACCATTGTCCTTTTGGATATTTTGCAAAACAACCTTTCTCCGATTTGGAACATCAGATCTTGTCTTCGCATTTACAAAGTCATCTCTCTTTCTATTTTCGGGTCTTTTATGAGATGACCTTGTCGAGCGATATGCGAAATTTGAACTATCATTAAAAAAAATTTTTTGCCTAAACTTAGGACAATAACGATCTGAGTTCTTTCGGGGAGTAAACTTAGCCAATTCGTTTGATAAAAAATAAAAAGCATCTTGCATCTTATGAACTTTGCATCCCCATTGCAAGTGTCCTTTATTACCACAAAAATAACAATGCTTGGTAACATATGAAGTATGAGTTTTAATGTTACCTTTTTTTGGAACCTATTGTATTGGAGCTCGATGAGTTTTCTTCTTCTTCTTATCTTTGTTCAATGTTGTTGGTTTCTTGACATTAGAAGAAGTTCTTTCTTTGATGGCTGCACTTGAAGATTCTAGTTGAACAAGATTTTTTGGAATGAAAGGCTTTTCTTCTTTACAAGAACTAAGAGTATCTTTTACATCAGTGGAAGCCTCCGGTTTAGAAGAATTTGTAGCTTTAATAAATTTTATCTCTTTGCTAATATTTGAAGCGTCTATTCTCTTATAGCCAAATCCTCGTGTATCACGATGAATTCTACTTGCTTCTAATATTGAGGTTAACTTATTTGAGCTTTCATTGAATTTTTTCAGTTCCAGATTTTCTTCTTCCAACATATTGCTTTTATGAAGAGCAACAGCTAGCTCAGCCTCAAGGCATTTTTATCGTAAGAGATATGTACCTTCCTTGTCTTCAAAACTCTTTTGTTGAGAGTTAATCCTTCCTTCAAATTCAGCAAGTTTCTCTTCCAAGGAATGAATCTCCAAGGATGAAGTATTCTTGAGAAAATCTAATTCCGCTGTCAAGGAGGAAAGATCACGATCAAGTTTTTCATTTTCAATCTGCACACAACTTAAATCCTCTAGAAGTTTTCCTTCTCTTGCTAGTCCAAGAGTGAGTTCAGTTGTACAAGATAGAAAATTTTCTTTTAGCTCTTGTAGCTTGGAAGTTTTTATACTTACATGATCAACAAACTTTTCATCTCCTACGAAAGGTTTTTCAGAATCGATGTCATTAATCATCAGTACAGGACTTAACTTAATCTCATCTTGAGAATATTCAAAAATATTTTCAACTGAGCCGGTAGAGCTCAATGAGGAAGTCCCTTCTGAGCATTTTTTAAAATCAAAACTTCCAAAGTCTTGTGATACGTTAACTGAGTCTTTCTTTAGTTTTCGCTCTCGCTTAACTCTACTTTGACTCATATCTTATAGGTTGGATCCCACCAAACACAGATTGTTAGATCTTTTCATGTTTGCATGCTCTGATGCCAATTGAAAAGACAAGAGTACTCAAATACACCACAATCTTTTTGTTTAAACCTATAACTCCTCTTACCAAGTGTGATCGTCTATGGACAAAGTCGAGACAATACAACAACTTCGGTATTCACACTTTGTGTGATCCTCTAGATCGAGACAATACGACAAACAAAGTGTGATACTTGATAATAGGTTCGTTAATAACCAAACTCTATAGGATCACTATCAAGTATATTGGAGTTAACGTTTATGTATTTTACTTTGTTATAATAATAACAATTATAATGTGGAAATCAAAGTAAAGACAAGGAAAGATTTTGTTAACGAGGAAACCGTAATGCAAAAAAAACCCGGGACCTAGTCCAGTTTTGAATACTCTCAGAATTAAGTCGTTATGAAAAATCTAAACTAACTTCGTATAGTTAAGACCAAGCAGACTACCCCTAGATACTTAGTTCCCTTACTATCCCTGCGCCTTCGACTTCTAGAGTCACGCACGTGAATAGCAAGTCCTTTGGATCGTATTCCAAACAGGAAAGGAAGAATCTGTTTGGTAACCACTCTAATCAATCTTTGCTATAAGATTTAGATGAGTTGTTGACAAAGGCTCTTATGTTTAATCTAATAAACTCCTTTGTCTGGTTAGATCAATCTATCCAATAACTACCGAAATAGTTAAGTTTAGATTCGCACTCCATCAAAATAAATCTCAAAGAGGTATATTGAGAATGCCGATCTCACGCAACTAATAAATAGAATAAATCCGATTCTAGCTGGATCCCATCTGATCAAGTTTTGTGCACACAAATTCACAAGATACGAAAACCAATAAGAAATCTTCTTCGTCTTCAAATCTTCATTAACCTGCACAACACCACTTGAATCTCTTGTGATCAATCACCCACAGAACGGAGTCTGTTAACAATGAATTATCACAAGATGTCTTTAGATCTAACAACAGTTCTAAAGATCCCGTCGATACTTCAATCTAGTTTGAGTTAATCTTATATCAGAAGAGAAGATTCTCAAGAATAAACAAACTAGGTGCAATCAAAGTTTAAACAACCGTTAGTCAATCAAATCAATCAAAAACTAATAACACTGCAATTATCTAGTTTCCCACTAACGGTACTCGTAGAGTTTCTTGATCCCACAAAAGTCTTTAAACGAGCGGTCGTAATAGATTTCACCTAATTAGGATACTTTCCTCTATGAATAGACGGCTCCACCAGAAACAACAAGAAATAAAGTTTGCCTGGCTCTTAGGATAGTTTGCTAGAAATGCAAACTTAGGTATTTATAGACCAAGGATGTTTGGACATCAAGGAATTTCCAAAACCGAAAATATTCTCAAGATATGTTATGAATGGCAAAATTTGGTTTTCATAATTCCAATAAATGCTTGTCCAATATTTCCGAAATCTCTCAATAGAAAATATCCAATTAGTAAATGCACAGTTCTAATTTTTATTCTCTAGAGATATGCATTTAATTGCTGGTAATTAAAGCATATAAAACCAAAAACCTTAATTAAAAGATTCTTAATTTATCTTGGCACAAGATCTCCTTGAGTACTAAGGAATATCTTTGAACAATAAATGATAAGAGATATTGTACGTGTTCAAAGTATGTTGACATCTTTTCACTGCAAATCCTTATTTTATATTTACATGGATTTGCATTCTTGGAATCAGTTATACCATAGTTCCAAACAAGTTTAGAATTGGTTCACCTGTATTCCAAGACTACTGTGTGATTGATCAAATGTTAAATCATATACATGGGTTCAATCTGTTCTACCAATAATTATCATCGGTTATACCTAATTATGGAAATACTTGTGATCGGTCACACCAATCACTAGGATCGGTTACACAAGTTACAAGGATCGGTTCCATATTCACATGGTATTGCTTGTGATCGGTCACACCAGTTACCAGGACCGGTAACACCAATTACAAGGATCGGTTACACATAATCATGATCGGTCACACCAATTACTAGGATTGGTCATACCAATTACAAGGATCGATCATACCATCACATGGTGATTACTTAGGATCGGTTACACTAATTAATAAAAACCAGTCATACTAAGTCAGGCATTGTGATTAGTTATAATAAGATACATAACCAAGGTTAAGATCGGTTCTACCATCTCACACGTATTGGTCATCCAAAGATTTGCAATGAATAGCCGGACCAATAAGCCTAATGATTTCCCTTTCGATATATAAAACAAGTTCATGAATGTACTTCCTTTAAATAAATGTAAAACATTTTTTCCTAGGATAAAATCTTCACCATAACCCATTCGCATAATCATAACAATATGTTAGAGCACTGCTCGGTCGAACTCGCAAGCGTTGCTATCTCAAACTTGTTTGTAAAGTTTAGGTGATCAAAACTATAAGTCTTGATTTCTAGTCTACTTATAGCTATGTCTCGGATTAGGATAAAATGTGTAGTTGAGCTTTAGACTTCACGACGTTCATCAATTGAAGACGAAGATCTACTGAGGAGAGCTTGGAGGAACTTCATCAATAAAAGGTACGTGGAGACTAAAACTTATCTGAAAAAGCGGGGGTCTAACAACCACACCCAATATTTCGTTAGGAAATCTGTATGGACTAACTGCAATATAATTCCAAGAGAATCAACTAGACAGTCAGACTCAATCAAGGAAATATATCCAAGAGTTATTTCTCTGTTTCTCAATGTAATCAGCAAATCAAACATATAGGAATCCGTGAGCCTGATTATTATGAGAAACAACTTGAACGGTACCAAAGACCAATGTTCAAGTATCAATCAATTTCAATCAACAACCAAAGGTTGGATTTACCAATTGATTGAACTACACACAACCTGTGATATTTCAATTATATAAACAAATATAATGCGGAAAAGAAATAACACAGACACTAGAAGTTTTGTTAACGAGAAAACCGCACCTAGTCCAGATTTGAACACCACACTGTATTAAGCCGTTATAGACTCTAGCCTACTACAAGTTAACTTCGGACTGGAATGTAGTTGAGCCCTAACCAATCTCACACTGATCAAGGTACAGTCGCGTTCCTTACGTCTCTGAATCCCAGCAGGACTCTACGCACTTGATTCCCTTAGTTGATCTCACCCACAACTAAGAGTTGCTACGACCCAAAGTCGAAGACTTTATAAACAAATCTGTCTCCCACAGAAAAGTCTATTTTGATAGATAAATCTGTCTCCCACATAAATACCTACGAAGTTTTTGTTCCGTCTTTTGATAAATCAAGGTGAACATGAACCAATTGATAATCCGGTCTTATATTCCTGAAGAACAACCTAGAAATATCAATCACCTCATAATAACTTAACTATATGGTAGTAGAAAAAGTTATTATGGAGTCACAAAGAATGAGACGAAGAGATTTGTGATTACTTTTTATATATTACCTATCGGAGATAAATCTCGAGCAAATCTTAGAGAAGATAGTACTCAATACGATAGAACAAGTAAGATCAGAACACGCAACTACAGAGAAAATAGTTGGGTCTGGCTTCAGAATCCCAATGAAGTCTTTAATTCGTTAACCCATAATGGTTTTAGGAAAAACCTAGGTTAAAGGAGAATCGACTCTAGTCGCAACTAGTATCACACAGGAGGTGTGGGGATTAGGTTTTCTAGTTGCTAGAGTTCTCCCTTATATAGTCTTCAAATCAGGGTTTGATAGCTTTAAAACAAAGCAATCAATATTCACCGTTAGATGAAATCCTGATTTAAGATTCAAGCTAAGTTTTCTTAAAACCAAAGCAATATCTCTCCACCGTTAGATGGTCTTAGCTTGTTACACACAAATGAAATATACCTTCATTTAGATATGGGTAACCGTACCTAAACGTGTATATTGAGTTGGCTCAATAACAGTTAACCGAAGTTAGACATATGAACAATTTTGTATTAACCACATTCAAATTAACACTTCTAGATCAAATGATAATGAAATGAATCTAATTGTGTTACTCATAGAGTTTTTCAATTGTTTATATTCTCATAGAAGTATACAAGACACAATTGAAGCAAAATCAGATTTGCTTCAAAAGAATCAATTCATGAACATTTAGCCACGGTTTGCAAAGATTGCATTCCTTAATATATAAATGTATTTGTTCATGAGTATGAAATCATTATACTTAACCGATTTTAGAACTTAAACCAACTTAGTTTGCAAACAGGTATGCAAACTTAAGTTCTGGACTTTGGTCATGTACGACAGTTCGCAAACGGGAACGCATACTGTCGTTCCGGACCGAACTCAGGCAAAACAATTTGCAAACGGGTATGCAAACTTGGTTCCCGGACTCTCACAGTTAAAGCCGTTCGCATACTGGTATGTATACATGATTCCCGGACATGAATCATTCTTACAACAGTTTGCATACTGGTATGCATAATGTGCTATATCCTAACAATGGTTAATTGTTCTAAACTCTTATTTCAATCATTGAAACATCCTTAGAAGACGACAATAGCTGTCTTACACAAACTATTAGCTTATAAGTAATTTTCAAGTGATCGAATGATCAATACGAAATATTCTGAGTCTACATCAAATGACTGTCTCACATAAATCATGTAAGATGTTTCAAGGAAATTTTCACATGATCATCTTTTAACTAATTATTTAGTTTCCAACAAATAAATTGTTTCCAACTAAACTCGTCAAGAATAATGATGAACATAGTTAAAGCAAAAAGCTTTCCAACATATATTTCGAGAAAGATATAAGCGAGTTAAACTCAGCTCGAAATATCAAACGTGTATAATGTAAAAGTTTATATAGCTATAGGTTTTGAAAATGTTAGAGTCCATGGGAATCAGACGAGTTACGCTCTGCGACTCGGGCGATCGACTCGGTAATTTTTTTTTTCGAAACTGGTGTTGCGTTCATCACTTCCATTGAATTCAGGTGAAGATTGGTTGTTATTCTGCATTTATTCTTTCAGGTATATCAATGATTTAGTTTAGTAGTTGAATTTGACTTACCAATGTCGGATAATTCTAATTTTCAGTCTGATTATGAGATTTTACGAAATCTCAGATCGGAAAATCTTTCTAGTAATATTAACGCTAGTACTTCAGTTTTTATTCCTGATGCTGTGATTGATGAAAGTCTAGATGAATGGAGATATAGCTTAATTGGTAGACTGGATCTTGTAAAGATTAAATTTCCTGTAGTTGAATCAAATCAAAGGAAATAATAGAGGTTAAAGGGTAATTGTCAGTTCATTCCGATTGGTAAGGGTTTCTTTATAATCAAGCTTAAAAATGGAGAAGATATGAAGATGATTTATGAAGGTTACTGGGAAGTTGAATCACATACTTTAAGACTTAGATTCTGGGAAATGGATTTCAAACTAGAGTTACAAAAAACATCTAGTGCTTTTGTTTGGGTGATATTTCCAGGGTTATGTATTGAGTATTGGAAAGAAAATATTCTAATGGCAATGGGAAGTAGACTTGGAAGACCTATTCGTGTTGATGAAACCACACTGAAGAAGGAAGTAGGATTTTATGCTAGTATACTGGTTGAGATTGACTTGGAAAAGGTAATCCCAAATAAAATCTGGGTTGAAACTATGTATGGGAAATTTGGACAAGCAGTTCAGTTTAATAGGATTCCTAAATTCTGTAATCACTGTAAAGTGATAGGGCATTATATAGCTGAATGTCATACTAAGAGAAAGGAACAAGCTCAGAAAGAGAATTCGCATTCAATTCCTCGGAAAAAATGGAGATATACTCCTAATAAGGCTCAGAACCAAAATTCAGTGGGATTTGATATATGCTTTAATATACAACAAATTGTTGAATCAGTTTCAAAAGTTGATGATGTTGTTAATAATATTACACCACTAAATTTCCTGAATGATTTTACTAAGGGGAAGACGAGTGGCTTCACTGGAACTTTGGAGTCTCCTCGGGAATTTCCAGCTTTATCAGTGGAAAAATTAATTGATGTCAGTAATAGTATTCCTTCCTTAAATTCTAATGTGGGTGTGGTTTCTGTTCCAGTATCATCAGTAGAATTGGATGAAGTAGATACTGCTCAGGTTTTAACAAATATTCATACTAAAGTTGGAGGTAATGAGGATTGGAAAGATGTATCAGGTAAAGCTCCTAAAGCAAGAAAGTTAAATAGTCAAGGGGATGGTGGTAAGAATTTTGTTTCTCCCAGTAAATTTAATACATTAGTTGAGGTGGTAGAAAAACAGGATCAGATTTTTTATAAAGTAGTGGCTAAACCTATTAAAGTAAAATTAATTAAAGGGATACCTAATGTAACTACAAGGAAGCAAGCAACAAATTCAGTAAAAGCAATTTCTGGGGTGGGAAGCTCTAATACTTCCCAAACTTCTCAATCTATATGAGAGTCATCTATTGGAATTTCAGAGGTTTGAAAAGAACTCAAGCCAAAGACAAACTTAGAAGTTTAGTTAATAATTTCAGTCCCTCCTTGCTTTGGGTTGCTGAGCCAAAAGTAAGAGCTTCTAGTAGTGTTCTGAGATAAATAAAATTACCAGGTATGAGTCAAATGGTAATCCATAATTCTAGTGACACATTAAAGGGTAATATATGGCTTTTTTGGCATTCTTCTTTATATATTCCTTCAGTGATTTCTACTACAAGACAAGCAATAACAGTTCAAGTAGGTGAAGTATTAATTACAGGTATACATGCTGCTTGCCTAACTATAGATAGAAGATCATTATGGGAAGAACTAAATAGAATCAGTGAGTTGCAGTTACCATGGTTGGTGATAGGAGATTTTAATGTGGTGCTTACTTGTGAAGAGAAAAAAGGTAGTAGAGCTCCATTAAGAATTTCAATGCAGGAATTCAGATATTTTCTTGAATCATGTCATTTAGTTCAAGCACCAAAGTCAGGTATTAAATTTTCTTGGTGTAATATTAGAGTGGGTAAGAAAAGAATCTTGTGTGATTTGGATAAAGCTTTTTTCAACATACAATGGTTAGAGAAGTATGATGGATGGAGCTACAAAGTGGGTGTTAGAGGAACATCTGATCATGGAGCATTGTCAGGTGGAGTAGTTAATGTTTCAAAACCAAATAACATTCCATTTAAGTATCAACCAGTGTGGACAACTCATCCATAGTTTATTAAAGTAATTCAAGAATCATGGGAAGAAGAATGTAATGGGAATCCAACTTTCAGTTTTATCAGTAAGCTAAAAAGGATGAAAATATTTTGAAAAAAATAGAATTGGGAAGTTTTTGGGGACCTCAGAATCAAGAAAAAAACTACAGAAGAGAAGGTCCTAGCTGCTTCTTTGGAGTCAGATGAAGACCCTGAGAATATTGAATTATTAAATAAATTAGTAACTGCAAGAGGGGAACATGATTTAGCTTCTCAACAATATAATGAATTAATGAGAGTAAAATCAAGAATTCAATGGGTTAAGGAGGGTGGAGCTAACACTGCATTTTTTTACTCTACCATGAGAATTAGGAAAGCTTTCAATAATATTTCAGAACTGGAAGACACATAAGGTAATTTAGTAACAGATCAAGAGCAAATATCTAATATTTTGGTGTCTCATTACGGGAAAAAGTTTGAAAAAAAGAATGTGGCATTTGATGATGAACTGTTTGAAGTAATCCCTGAAATCTTAACAGAAGAGGATAATGTTTTTCTTGATGTTGTTCCTTCTCAAGATGAAATAAAAAATGCAGAGTTTGGAATGAATGAAAATAGTGCACCTGGACCAGATAGATTTCCTGGGAGTTTTTATAAATTTGCTTGGGAGGTGATTGGAATGGAACTGGCGGAGGCTATACAGTATTGCTGGAGCAACAGATTTATACCAAGAGGTTTTAACTCTAATTTTTTGTTTCTACTTCCTAAAGTTCAAGGGGCCAAGAGAGCTGAGCATTTTAGACCAATTGGGATAGAAAATTTTAACTTCAAAATCATTACTAGAATTATTACCGATAGAATTGGTATTGTGATTGGGAGAATGATTTCAGAGCAACAAGGAGCATTCATCAAGGGTAGAAATATACATGAGAAGATAGTATTAGCATCAGAATTAGTGAATGAACTTTATATTAAAAGAAGGGGAGGTAATGTTGGGCTCAAAATAGATATCAAACAAGTATATGATTCTTTGAGCTGGCAGTTTCTGTTTGAAGTGTTGAGAAGGTTTGGTTTCTCTGAGCTTGGAATTCATTGGTTAAAGAAGATATTTGAATCAACTAGGATATCAGTTCTGGTAAATGGTGGTCCTTGTGGGGTTTTTTGATGTGGGGAGAGGGTTGAGACAGGGAGATCCTCTCTCATCAATTCTTTTTGTGTTAGCAGAAGAAGTTTTGAGAAGAAACATTACCAAATTAGTGCAGCAAGGTAAAATTCAAGCAATGGTTTGCAGAGGTGGATGCCAGCCAACTCATCTAATGTTTGCTGATGACATTTTCATACTCTGCAATGGAAATAAAAGGACTCTGGAAAATTTGATGAATGTGTTAATGAAATATCAAAATAACTCTGGTCAAGAAATAAATAAAGCCAAAAGTAAATGCTTTGTGGGAGGAGTTTCAACAGCTAGGAAACAAGGGATTGCAGAATTCTTACAGATGGAACTTTCTTGTTTCCCAGACAAGTATTTGGGAGTTATTCTTGACCCATGAAGAGTAAAAACACAACAAGTATGGGGGATGGTGGAAATGATGCAAAAGATGCTAGCTGGATGGATGGGTAAACTGTTAGCTTTTTCAGCAAGATTGACTTTGGTGAAACATGTTCTATGTAGTATGCAAATATACATTATGGCTGTATATAAATGGCCAAAGTCAGTTATTCAAACTTGTTAAAGAATTATAAGAAATTTCTTGTGGTCAGGAGATCCAACAGTTAAGAAACTAATTACAGTTAAATGTGATGAAGTAAATGCTCCAGTGGAGGAGGGTGGTTTGGGATTAAGAAGACTAGAGGTAATGAACAAAGCTTTACTAATGAAATTACTATGGAAGATAGAAAATGAAGATGAAGAATGGACTCTGTTTATGAGAGCTAAATATAAGGATAAATGTGGTGAATGGATCAAGTACTATAAACAATCTTCTATCTGGCCAGGAATTAAATGGGTTATGTCTGAAATGAATGAAGGCAGTAGATGGATTGTGGGAGATGGACACAAGATATCAGTGTGGAAGGACAGATGGATTAAGGAATATGCCTTAATAGATAGGCATGCTGAGGATGAATATGTAATGCAACATGCTGACCTTAAAGTGAAAGATCTAATACATGATGGTGAATGGCAAATTCCAGCTCCATTATTAACATACTTTGATGCAAGTGAATTGCCAGTCTTGATGAATGGGCATGATAGAAAAGTGTGGACACATGATATGACTGGGAAATATTCAGTAGCTGGTGCAGCTCAAATGATAAGGAAAAAATATGCAGTTTTGTCATGGGCAAAGCAGGTATGGCATCCTTGTGTCCATCCATATACTTCATGTAATTTATGGAAGATCTTAAGAGGAGCTTGTGCAACAGAGGAAACAGTCAGGAAAAAAGGTTTCTCAACTGTATCTAAGTGTTATCTCTGTGGCAATAATCAAGACACAATGGATCAAATTCTTTCGTCTTGTACTTTTAGTTAATAGATATGGCACTGGTTGAGTGGAATATTTCACTGCATAATTCCAAAATGTTTTGGGGATGTTGTGGATGTACCCAAAAGAAAAAGCTCTGCAATTAAAGAAGTATGGTACAACAGTGCATTCAACACTATGGTGGAAATCTGGCTTACAAGAAACTCTGTAATTTATGAAGCTGTGACACCAGATGTGGAAAAGTTCAAGCAAAGAATAATAAGAGTTACAAGTGAATGATGTACAAGAATGAAGGGAGAGATGTGGGGGACAATGTATGATTTACATGTACTCTTATTTTTTGGCATCTCAGGAGTTAGAGCTAAAACTACAAGAGTAAAACAATGCTTCTTTAAGCTGCCAGTGCAAAATCAAATATTAATAAGATGTGATGGAGCATCTAAGGGTAATCCAGGGATGACAGGTTTAGGATTTGTTGCAAGAAACAGTTCCGGTGCATGTATTGGAGCTTCTTCAGGTGAATTGGGGATAACAACAAATTACTTAGTAGAAGTAATGGCTCTTATAGTTGTAAGAGAATGGGCTGTGAGCAAACACTTTCTGGAGGTATGTTTTCAACTAGATTCAAATGCAGTTTTAGTTTCCTTCTTACAAAACAAAGTGCCATGGATTGTAAAAAGTAGATGGGAAAGGATAAAGGAACAAATCCCATCAATCAGTTTGAGACATTCATACAGAGAAACAAATTTCTCTGCTGACAAGATGGCAAAGAAAGGTGTCCTATTAAACAGAGGTGTTATCCAATACTATGATGAAAAGCCACAATTCCTTGGAAGAATGGAGAATGAGGAAGATATGTACTTCAGATTTTCTTAAGTATTCTTAGAGTTTTTGTAATCTCTATTTTTCTTTCATTATTTTCAGTTTGTTTTTGTAATAATTAGCCTAGAAAATATCTTGGCTAAATTTTTGTATTATGAAATGCTTTGAGTAATAAAATTCATGATTTAGAAGGAAAAAAAGTCTATATAGCTATACGACTTAGTCACAATATGAGATAGAATAGAATAGACTTCTGAGTGATAGGTGGTTTAAGTCTCCACATACCTTTTGTTGATGAAGTTCCTCCAAGCCCCTCAGTAGATTTTCATCTTCAATCGATGAACGTCGTGAAGTCTAACGCTCAACTACAAATTCTATCCTAATCCGAGACATAGCTATAAGTAGACTAGAAATCAAGACTTGTAGTTTTGATCACCTAAACTTGACAAACAAGCTTGAGATAGCAACGCTTGCGAGTTCGACCGAGCAGTGCTCTAACAATCTCCTCCTTTGTTAATTTTAGTGACAAAACTATCAATACATATGGATTACAAAATAAATAAACTTTGTAGCTTCTCATCTAACATGCTTGATTTCCTTGGTTCTTCAACATTCCTTGAATTCTTCATCACTCCAAGTACTCCAGTGATTCTGAACGTGTTCAACTCAGCATCATAGTTGTTGAAGATCCGTAGATATAACAATAAGAAACAGATGTTCTCAATTATTGTTATACAGTGTCATAATATTATTACACAACATCAAAGTTCAATTGTATGACAACTTTGACAATAATACTACGGTGATATGTATCACTCCCCCTTAGTCAATACTTCATCTCAAGATGAAAACCACTCCCCCTTACATAATGATCCGTAAACCATATGTATATAGTGTGAACTACAAAATAATTCTCCCCCTTTTTATCAATATAAATTGGCAAAGGTACAAACTAGCGGGATCATAATAAAATTCTCAAAGAGATTATTCATGACTAAAAGAGAACATATCAACTTTTTTTCGATGATTTCACATAGTCAAAACTTAGTGTATTCATCAAGGAGTTTATAAAGATACACGATAGCTCCTACAATATTCCACAGCCGCACTCCTCACAAAGATTTGGCAATTAAGCACAAGTTCAATTAATAACTCTCCCCCATAAAATGTCATTCCCGAAAGAACAACAAGAGCGACCTTACTTTTACAAGAAAAGAAGGATTTCTTTGAACATTTGATACTAAACAGAAACAAACTACTACTACGAAAAACAAATGTGGAATTGAAACAACACTTCACTGAAACTCCAAGATTTTATTGCCCAAAAGTTATTGATAGATCCAGGGCAAACAAAAGCTAGAAATCTAATGAACCAAAACAACACCAATAGACTGCCGTAAGTGTTGAAACATAGCAGTATCTAGAGGTTTTATGAGAATATCAGCCAATTGTTGTTCGGAAGGCACAAATTCCATGTTAATGACATCATTTTCATAGAGATCTCTAATAAAATGATATCTGATGTCGATGTGCTTAGTTCTTGAGTGCTCAACAAGATTCTCAGTGATGCGAATTGCGCTAGAGTTATCACAAAAGATCTTCATTATTCTAGCATTAATTCCATAATCAGCAAGCATTTGTTTCATCCATAGAAGTTGAGTACAACATGAACCTTCAACAATATATTATGCTTCGCGTGTTGAAAGGGATTGTGAGTTTTGTTTATTGTTATGCCAAGCCACAAGATTCAACCCTACATAGTAGAAACCCCCAGATGTACTCTTTCTGTCTTCCACACATTGCCCAATCAGCATCTGAATAGGCAGTAAGATTAGTGTTAGTATCAAAAGTATAAGATAGACCATACCCGATAGTGTGTTGAATGTATCGCATGATCCTTTTTGCAGCTGCAAGATGAGATTCCGTTGGATTAGCCTGAACTCTAGCAGAACACCCAACACTAAAAGCAATATCAGGTCTAGTAGCTGTGAGATATAAAAGACTTCCAATGATAAATCGATAAAGTTTTTGATCTACATTGACTCCTTTCTCATCTCGATGTAGTTTACCAGTGGTGGGCATAGGAGTAAGTTTTGAAGTTGACTTATCAAGACCGAACCTTGTAACAAGATCCTTAACATATTTTTATTGAGATAAGTAAATTTGTAGTAGGGTAAAAACTGATTCTGCTGAAAATAGTAAATTAGGTGTGTCGATGAGAAAGAATTCAAACCCTAAAAAAATGTGTTGCACATGAGTACTTTAGATTCGAGAGATCAATCTGGAAGACTCTGGCCTAAACTAAGAAATGGCCGTTCCAGATTCAATTCGGTCACAAAGGAAGGAGAAGGGTTGATCTTAGGGAGGGAAGCAGAGAAGATGTTGAAATCAGAGTGATGAACTCTGTAAGGTGTAGTTGTTTATGACTTGTGTTACAATGTATAATCTGCTTGCAAAGTGTAAGCTGCGAATTCTGGGTGGTTTCTGAATACTTGTGTTGATAACAAGAGTTGTTGGTTGAAATAGATTGAAAATATATTTATACAAGTCATAGTCGAATACACTGAACTCGTAAAAAGTGGAGATAGTTGAGTGGTGGAGAAGTGGGGATCGTGTAAAATGGTGAGAACCATGTCCCTGTCATGAAGGGAAGACTGGTCGATTTTACACCCACTACTCCCCTACTGCCATCAACTGCCCGCTTGAAAATGCGGGGGTACAACAACCATACCCAACAATTCGTTTAGCAATCTGAGAGGACTTACTCCAATATACTTTCTAGAGAATCAACTAGACAGTCAGACTCAATCTAGAGAAAAGTATATACAAGAGTTTATATCTCTATCTCTCAATTCAATCTGCAATCAGCAAATAGAAATTTGCGAGCCCGATTGAATATAAGAGTAGTAACTTGAACGGTACCAAAGACCAATGTTCAAGGATCAGTCAATTTCAATCAACAACCAAAGGTTGGATTTCCTAATTGATCGATACAACGCACAACCTGTGATATTTCAATTATATAACAAAATATAATGCGGAAAAGAAATAACACAGACACCAGAATTTTGTTAACGAGGAAAACCGCAAATGCAGAAAAACCCCGGGACCTAGTCCAGCTTTGAACACCATACTGTATTAAGTCGCTACATACACTAGCCTACTACCAATGAACTTCGGACTGGACTGTAGTTGAATCCTAATCAATCTCACACTGATTCAAGGTACAGTCGCGTTTCTTACGTCTCTGATCCTAGTAGGATATTACGCACTTGATTCCCTTAGCTGATCTCACCCACAACCAAGAATTGCTACGACCCAAAGTCGAAGACTTGATAAACAAATCTGTCTCACACATAGATTGAATAAATTTGTCTCCCACAAAAATACCCAAGAGTTTTTGTTCCGTCTTTTGATAAATCAAGGTGAACAGGAACCAATTGATAAACCAGACTTATATTCCCGAAGAACATCCTAGTATTATCAATCACCTCACAATAATCTTAATCGACTAGCGAAAACAGATATTGTGGAATCACAAACGATGAGACGAAGATGTTTGTGATTACTTTTACCTTACCTATCGGAGAAATTAATCTCGAGTAAATTATTTCAATTATACTCAATACGATAGAATCGGGCAAGATCAGAACACACAACTACAAAGAAAATAGTTGGGCCTGACTTCATAATCCCATTGAAGTCTTTGAAGTCGTTAACATACAGGGTCTCGAAGAAACCTAAGCTTAAAGGAGAATCGACTCTAGTTAATGCAACTAGTAACACACAGGAGGTGTGGGGATTAGGTTTCCCAGTTGCTAGAGTTCTCCTTTATATATTTTTCAAATCAGGGTTTGCAATCCAAGTTACCTTGGTAACAACGCATTCAATATTCACCGTTAGATGAAAAACCTGATTCAACCAAGCTAATATCTTTCAACCGTTAGATCGAACTTAGCTTGTTACACACAAATGAAATGTACCCTCATTTAGGTTTATGTAACCACACCTAAACGTGTACACCATGTTGGCTCAACAATAGTTAACCGAGGTTAGCCATATGATCACTCTCATATCAACCTTGTTCATCTTAACCATAACTAGTTCAAATGACTCAAATGAAACTAGTTAAAGAGTTGTTCAATTGCTATATTCTCATAGAAGTATACAAGAACACAATTGAAGCAAAATACGTTTGATTCACTCGAATCAATTCATGAACATTATAGCCACGGTATGCAAAGATTGCATTCCTTATTTTATAAATGTTTAGGTTCATGAACATAACCGATTTTAGAACTTTAACCTTTAAGTATGCAAACGGGTACGCATACTTGAAACACCCGGACCAAGATTGGGTTTCGCCAGTACGCAAACGGGTACGTATACTTCCAATCCCATAAAAAATATTCGGACATGAACCTTATGCTAGTACGCGAACGGGTACGCATACTTAGGTTCCCGTATTTCTCAAGCCAACAGGTACACGTACGAGTACGCATACTATGGTTTCTGGACATGGATTACATATGTGCAACAATACACAACATGACATATCCAATAATGGTTAAGTGTTCTAAACTCTTATTTCAATCATTGAAACTTTCTTAGAGGATGATAATAGCCGTTTTCACACACTATTAGCATCAAAGCAATTTTCAAGTTATTGAAATAATCATAACGAAACATTCCATGTCTACACCAAATGATTGTATCACACAAACCATGTAAGATGTTACTCGGCAATTTTTACATGATCATCTTTTGAATTGCGTCAAGAATATAAGATGAACTTAGACGAAGCGAAAGCTTGCCAACACATATTCCGAGAAATATGTAAGCGAGTTAAACTCAACTCGAAATCTCAAATGTGTATAATAGAAATCTATATCGTAATACGAATTATGTCTCAATATAGGGATAGAGTAGAAATAGAATTTCCAAGTGATAGATGAGTTTCAGTCTCCACATACCTTTTGTTGATGAAGTTCCACAAGCTCTCCTTAGTAGTTCTTCGTATTCAAATGATGAACGCCGTGAAGTCTAAGGCTCAACTACACAATCTATGTCCTAGTCCTAGACATCTATAACTAGACTAGAAATCAAGACTTATAGTTTTGATCACTAACATTGACAAACATGCTTGAGATAGCAACGCATGCGAGTTCGACCGAGCAGTGCTCTAACACCGCTTTTCCTGACACTTTCTTATAATGGACGTGTTGCACGCCGCACACTGTAAACCGCCAGACCAATACCCTGACGAGCATCCCCCAGTTTGTGACATATTTGATGTCTCGAGTATTTTCGTAAAAAATATGGAGAGAGTTACATGAAGAGTGGAACAAGTTCTTTATAGTAGTTGCTGAGTGGGTCTTGCTGGCAAGACCTGATAATTTTTACCAATCACACGCAAGCTTGGCGATAGGTGGTCATGTATGATAAGTCAAGTCGTGTAAATGAGCCTTGGTGTGAGTTAACACTCAAAAATAGCATACGGTGCTTTTAGGTTAAATAATTAAATAATTAAATTATTTATTTAACCGATATTCAAGAAATATCGTTCATAATCAATGCATGTAAAGCATCGCTTTTTAAGCAAGCAGCTCAAATTTAATCGATACATACGAAGTGCCGCTGTTAGGAGCGCAACCGGCCTTCTTTGGTCGAACGGTTGGCAGTCAAGTAAATCGACTAAAGACGGCATGACCGACTCATGATGAAGAGGAGCAGATGACAGCAATCACGGCGTCCCATTGGTCGCCTAAGATTGGATCTAAGCCGGTCAAATCATATAACAAAGTTGGATGGTTGAGATGATTTGCGGCAGTTGTTGATTATCGCTGACTTATTTAAGACTCTTATGGAAAGCGTGGCCAAACTACTTAGGGCGAAAACCTAATTTTTACAAGCTGACACAAAATTAGGTCAAAATTTATTTTTTGCGAGCTAACACAAAATTAATCAATTTTTAGTGAATTTTGCACGTTGGCACAAAATTATTAATTTTTGGCTACTTTTGTAAGTAGCACGTTTCTCGGTGGCACGACTAATAGTGCCTTTTATGCATATCTTAACCTGAACATTGTGAAAATTCATGCTTTCATCTGAGAACGAAAAAAAATTTAACGTCAGTATTTAAGAGTTCAGATGAGAACACAACATAAGATAGACGCTCAGCAAACCCTGCATTAATGGATAATGCAAGCAGGAGCTCAAAAAAATCTACAGAATATTTGTGATTTTGCAATCAACACTATTCTAATTAAATTTTGTATACGAATATATCGAATTGCTCGGTACATATTGTAAGCAGAGTGGCGTAAGCG